>OX442424.1:8467802-8514612 GCA_949361645.1 Spongilla lacustris
TATGTATGTTGCTATTTGGATGCATATGTCACCATGGTTACATGTCCTGACTAATACAGCATGTGAAGTCAATGCAGTGGTATATCTGGATAGCAAGGAAGTGGAACAGACAAAATGGAGTCCGCCTTCTAACAGTGCCTGGGAACAGCAGATGAAGATAGAACTGGACAAGGTGACCCTCATAGCAGTACCCTCTTTCCTAGTGCTTCCTCACATGCCATCCTCCTCCTCCCTCACTCAATACCTCCCCTTCCTTCTCTTCCCTCTTCCACCTTCCCTCCCCTCTTCCACCTTCCCTCCCCTTCCTCTCCTCTCCTCTCCTTCCTCCCCTTCCTCTCCTCTCCTCTCCTTCCTCCCCTCTCCTCTCCTCCCCTCCCTCTCCTCCCCTTCCTCTCCCCTCCTCCCCTCCTCTTCCCTTCCCCACTCTCCCCTCCCCTTTTTCTCTCCTCTTCTCAATATTGCGTTATTGAATATGCACCTCCCTGCACTTCTTCACAGAATCGGGAAGTTGAGATATGTGTGTACTGTCGCGATGGTACCTTCCAGGCCCTCAGTGGTCTGGTGTACCTGAGGCTGGAGGACTACTTTGAAGCCTCAGGTACCACCCAGTGCATACCCCTTGAGCCACAAGGGATTCTCCTATCAGAGGTAAGGTGTTCCAAGTACAGGGAAGTAATTCCATATATATAATTTTATAGTTATTTTTCCACCCTTTTAACATCATTGTCTAGTTTGGACATGCTGCTTTTCCCGTGTGTTTCCCCCCCCCCCCCCCCCCCCCCCCCCCCCCCCCCCCCCTGTACATTTGTATACCCTTAGGGGTTTTCATAACCTCGGTCATCTCGGTTGAACATATCCTGAGCCCTGAAACATTCTTATTGATATATCCAAAACATTGCATCGATAGGTGTCAACATAAAATTCATTATTTTTAATAACTTCTTGGCACATTACATGAACAGGATCATGAATTTGTAATGAATTGTGACCTATCCAAAAATATGAAAATACGAATCAGACCAAACTTGTACCATAGTTAGCTAACCATACCCCAAACATATATAACTGAAAAGCTTACTGGGACACGTATCCTCAGGACTGGGACACGTATCCTCAGTACTGGGACATGTATCCTCAGGACTGGGACACGTATCCTCAGGACTGGGACACATCCTCAGGACTGGGACATGTATCCTCAGGACTGGGACACATCCTCAGGACTGGGACACGTATCCTCAGGACTGGGACACGTATCCTCAGGACTGGGACACATCCTCAGGCTCATAAAGTGGCTGGTAAATTAGTTTTTTAAAACTGTACACTGTAGGGTATACAACTGTACAGCAGTTTTGGATACTCCTATGGGGAGAACACGTGGGGAAAGTAACTAGACAATGATGCTAAAAGGGTGACAAACATATATATGGAATTACTCAGGGGCTGATGCCCTATGCTCACCCAACAATGTCTGATGTCTGGCTTGTACGCAGATTGTCTATGAGAATCCCAAGACAGAGAGGAGAAGACCTCTGAAGAGGCAAAGGAAGATTTTTAAAGGTGGTGTATGTGTATATACGTACGAGTATGTATGCATGTGTATGTGTGCATGTGTATGTGTGCATGTGTATGTGTGCATGTGTATGTGTATGTGTGCATGTGTGTATGCATGTATGTGCATGTGTGTATGTGCATGTGTGTATGTGCATGTGTGTATGTGCATGTGTGTATGTGCATGTGTGTATGTGCATGTGTGTATGTGTGTGTTTGTGTGATAATGATGTGTGTTAGTGTGCATATATGTGCTAGGTTGATGTTCACTGAATGGAGCCCCTTGGTGGGTTGGGTCTTGATTGTCTCCTCCCTCCTCCACACACACAGGCACCAAACTCCTCAGGGCCACAGAACTGAACACAAATATTGTTACATGGACTAGGCTTCTTGCTAGGGCTGCCCCGTTGGCTGAGACAAACAACTCCCGCACCAGCGCTCCCAGCGTGCCCTCGGGGGAGAATGAAAAACGTAAACCTGGAATGTTGAACGTGGAGGGGAGTCCCCCAATCTCCCCTCGCACCTCCCAGTCTGGGGACAGCACTCCCCTGTCACCTCGGACTCCCAACTCCCTCCCTCGCATGTCCCCGACGTTTGACATTCAGGAGATGGAGCAAATGAGGAGGAGTCTGAAGGACCAGGGTTCCGGCAGCATTGATTTTCCTCCTCCCTCCTTGGCCCTGCCCCCTCCTGTGACCTTGTCCCTAGGTGACCTGACTATAAAGCCAGATGACATCATCCTTCCACCGCCTCCAGAGTTCATTGAGACAGACATATCGGATATGAACAGAAGCTCGGCTGAAGCTCAAGACAAGCTGTATGACCTGTTCCCTGCTGGGACAGAGAGCGAAGCCGACGAGAACAGTGTGGAAGATGAGGCACCTGAACTGCCCCATGAGGTGTGTGTGTGTGTGTGTGTGTGTGTGTGTGTGTGTGTGTGTGTGTGTGTGTGTGTGTGTGTGTGTGCGTGTGTGTGCGTGTGTGTGTGCTTTTAATGTTGTGTGGGTGTGCTTTTAATGTTGTGTATGTGTGTGTGTGCATTAGTGTGCTTTGGTGTTGTGTGGGTGTGTTAGATGTATGTGGGTATGTACTTGTGTGTGCTTTGGTGTTGTGTGGGTGTGTGTTAGTGTTATGTGGGTATGTCTTTGGTGTGTGTATGTATGATACCGATTGTTCAAGTGTTTGCCATAGACTTAATTGGGTAGCCATTTTGGGTGGGAAAGAATCTAACATTTTACTGTAACCCTTGCTGCCTCCTCCTCCTCCTCCTCCTCCCTGATAAAGGAGGCACCATCGTTAGAGTGGGAAGAGATCCCTGCTCCCATTCCAAGACCAACTGTGTCGCCCCCACCAAGGCCACTGGTAGGACAACACCCTGAAGCTGTTATCACATAACAGATGTACGCATTGTACACACACACACACACACACACACACACACACACACACATACAAACACACACATACACACACACACAAACACACATACAAACACACACATACACACACACACAAACACACATACAAACACACACATACACACACACACAAACACACATACAAACACACACATACACACACACACAAACACACAGCCATTAAATACAATGGCCAGTATCACATCTTTTAACAGTGCTTCTCCAGTCACTAACGCACCTGCTCCGGTTCCAGTCTCAACCACAACCGCACCTCAAACCCAACCTTCAGTTTCATCCCCAGCCCCACCCTCAGTCCCACCCCCTGCTCTTCCCCAGGCCTCTTCCCATAAAATCATCAGCAAGGCCAGGTCTGTGGACAGCGGTGCTGGCAGAGGGTCAATGCCTGAACCTCCCAAGAGGTTTGTGAGCCTTTGGGTGTCACCAGACATCTTGCTTTAAACCTTAGGTGTTTGCATTGGCTAAATACTGCTTTAAACCCCATGTGTTTGCACGGGCTAAATATTGCTTTAAACCCCAGGTGTTTGCATTGGCTAAATACTGCTTTAAACCCCAGGTGTTTGCACGGGCTAAATACTGCTTTAAACCCCAGGTGTTTGCACAGGTTAAATACTGCTTTAAACCTTAGGTGTTTGCACGGGCTAAATACTGCTTTAAACCTTAGGTGTTTGCACGGGCTAAATACTGCTTTAAACGTAGTAGATTTAAAACGCAATTCCTTGCCAACTAAATCAATAATTTATACGTATTTTAAAAGTAATGAGATGAGGTGTTGCAAGCTGTTAGCTATGAGGCCTGTCAATGGGCTACATGGTCCATGTGTGGTCAGTACGTGGTCCATATCAACTGCATTGAGTAAATGCACACACATGCACAGGATGAAAGGGTTCTTAAAGTTGTACATGTACAATGTGGTACATTTTGGTACCCACATTCATTGCTCCACCTGCTGTTGTGATTATCTTTTAAATAATCATTTCCTCCATCATCACCAACCTCCTCCCTGCACACACATCCTACTGGTATCTTGTCACATATGCTTACACACACACCTCTCTAGATAACCATGCATGTACATATTACTATCTTGGGATAATATCTACTTAGCAGTTTTATGTTCTACATGCATGTCTCCATGCATTGCTGCTTCCCATCTCCTCCTTACCACCTTCCCATCTCCTTACCACCCCATCTCCTCTCTCCTCTCCTCTGCAGTGTTGTTCCCCATCTCAAGGGTCTTAATGATTACAACCTAATGGCTGTACTTGGGAGGGGACACTTTGGCAAGGTAAGGATCAGTACCTGATCTGTTGTACTAGACCCTCATTTGTCTGTTGCTCCATCTCTCCTACCATCCCCTTCATCCCTCCTACCCTTCCCTTTCTCCACCCTCCCTTCCCTTCCCTTTCTCCACCCTCCCTTCCCTTCCCTTTCTCCACCCTCCCTTCCCTTCCCTTTCTCCACCCTCCCTTCCCTTCCCTTTCTCCACCCTCCCTTCCCTTCCCTTTCTCCACCCTCCCTTCCCTTCCCTTTCTCCACCCTCCCTTCCCTTCCCTTTCTCCACCCTCCCTTCCCTTCCCTTTCTCCACCCTCCCTTCCCTTCCCTTTCTCCACCCTCCCTTCCCTTCCCTTTCTCCACCCTCCCTTCCCTTCCCTTTCTCCACCCTCCCTTCCCTTCCCTTTCTCCACCCTCCCTTCCCTTCCCTTTCTCCACCCTCCCTTCCCTTCCCTTTCTCCACCCTCCCTTCCCTTCCCTTTCTCCACCCTCCCTTCCCTTCCCTTTCTCCACCCTCCCTTCCCTTCCCTTTCTCCACCCTCCCTTCCCTTCCCTTTCTCCACCCTCCCTTCCCTTCCCTTTCTCCACCCTCCCTTCCCTTCCCTTTCTCCACCCTCCCTTCCCTTCCCTTTCTCCACCCTCCCTTCCCTTCCCTTTCTCCACCCTCCCTTCCCTTCCCTTTCTCCACCCTCCCTTCCCTTCCCTTTCTCCACCCTCCCTTCCCTTCCCTTTCTCCACCCTCCCTTCCCTTCCCTTTCTCCACCCTCCCTTCCCTTCCCTTTCTCCACCCTCCCTTCCCTTCCCTTTCTCCACCCTCCCTTCCCTTCCCTTTCTCCACCCTCCCTTCCCTTCCCTTTCTCCACCCTCCCTTCCCTTCCCTTTCTCCACCCTCCCTTCCCTTCCCTTTCTCCACCCTCCCTTCCCTTCCCTTTCTCCACCCTCCCTTCCCTTCCCTTTCTCCACCCTCCCTTCCCTTCCCTTTCTCCACCCTCCCTTCCCTTCCCTTTCTCCACCCTCCCTTCCCTTCCCTTTCTCCACCCTCCCTTCCCTTCCCTTTCTCCACCCTCCCTTCCCTTCCCTTTCTCCACCCTCCCTTCCCTCCTTCCCTACCATCCCTTTCAATTGTATCTGGATGGGTCTGTCATGTTTCTGTTGACATGTAGGTTATACTGGCTGAGGACAGGAAGAGCAAGGAGACAGTAGCCATCAAGGTGTTGAAGAAGGGAGACATAGTGGCTCGCGATGAGGTAGACAGTCTGATGGCTGAGAAGAGGATCTTTGAGACAGTCAACAAGATTAGGCATCCCTTCTTGGTCAACCTTCATTCCTGCTTTCAGACCGAGGTGAGTCTTGATGTTAATGGATCAGGAGCAGTGTTATGAGATGGGCGTTGTGTCTAGGGTCACGTGTTCTTTGTCATGGAGTATGCATGCGGTGGGGATCTGATGATGCATATCCACCAAGATGTCTTCAGTGAGCCAAGGGCTGTGTGAGTACTCTTATCTGGCAGGTTTGGTAGACATGGTATTTAATGTCTCCTTTCTGCTTTCTCCCTCTCCCTTTCCCTCCCTCCTCCTCCTCTCCCTCCCCCTCCTCCTCCTCTCCCTTCCCCTCCCCACCTCTCCTTTCTTACAGCTTTTATGCTGCTTGTGTTGTTCTAGGGTTAGAGTACCTCCATAGCAATGGTATAGTCTACAGGTAAGGTGTTGGAGGGTGTATGGAGGGCATGGGTGTGTGTGGAGGGCATAGGCGTGTGTATGGAGGATATATGGAGGGCATGGGTGTGTGTATGGAGGGCATGGGTGTGTGTGTGGAGGGCATGGGTGTGTATGGAGGGCATGGGTGTGTATGGAGGCATGGGTGTGTGTGTGGAGGGCATGGGTGTGTATGGAGGGCATGGGTGTGTGTATGGAGGGCATGGGTGTGTATGGAGGCATGGGTGTGTGTGTGGAGGGCATGGGTGTGTATGGAGGGCATGGGTGTGTGTATGGAGGGCATGGGTGTGTGTATGGAGGGCATGGGTGTGTGTGAAGGGCATGGGTGTGTGTGGAGGGCATGGGTGTGTATGGAGGGCATGGGTGTGTATGGAGGGCATGGGTGTGTATGGAGGGCATGGGTGTGTATGGAGGGCATGGGTGTGTATGGAGGGCATGGGTGTGTATGGAGGGCATGGCTGTGTGTGGAGGGCATGGGTGTGTGTGTAGAGGGCATGGGGGTGTAGATGTTACTTCCTTTCTCTGGTAGGGACTTGAAGCTGGACAACCTTCTGTTGGATGTGGATGGCTATGTCAAAGTGGCAGACTTTGGGCTGTGTAAGGAAGGCATGTGGTATAACACAAGGACCAGTACCTTCTGCGGCACACCTGAATTCCTTGCACCTGAGGTGTGTGCTATGTGTGTGTGTGTACTATGTGTGTGTGTGTGCTATGTGTGTGTGTATGTGTGTGTGTATATATGTGTGTGTGTGCTGTGTGTGCATGTGTGTGCTATGTGTGTGTGTGTGTGTGTGTGTGTGTGTGTGTGTGTGTGTGTGTGTGTGTGTGTGTGTGTGTGTGTGTGCTATGTGTGTATGTCTCTGTGGTACATTCACACCTGTTGTGCCATACAATCACTGTGAATCATCACATACCAGGTCCTTACTGACGTATCCTACACCAGAGCAGTGGACTGGTGGGGACTAGGCGTACTGATATATGAGATGCTTGTAGGGGAGGTAAGTGTGTTAGAGAGCGCTGAGAGTGTGTTGAGTGAATACTTGAGATACTCTTTCATCATATCAATAGTCACCCTTCCCTGGGGATGACGAGGAAGAAGTGTTTGACTCCATCGTCAATGACGATGTACGCTATCCACGTTTCCTGTCATCAGAAGCCATTTCTATTATGAGAAAGGTAAGTGGAGCAAGAAACCTCAGCCAAGTGGTGCATGTGGTGTGTGTGCGCTTAGTTGTTGAGAAGAAATCCAGAGAGAAGGTTGGGCGCTAGTGAGAAGGACGCTGATGACATAAAGAAGCAGCCGTTCTTCAGAGTATGTTTGTTCCCTGTTCAGTAGTGACTAGGTACCACCTCACACTTCTTCCTGCCTCCCTTGCAGAATCTGGACTGGGACAAGCTCCTCAGAAAGGAAATACCTCCACCATACAAGCCACAGCTAGTCAGTTGATGGAGTGGATCTATGAAATAAGCTGTGATTGTCTCTCTCTCCTCCATTGACAGAAATCTCGTTATGACATCACTTTTTTTGATGAAGAATTTACAAAGGAGGCACCAGTGCTGAGTCCAGCAAGAAACCCCCGACCACTGCGGCCTAAGGAGCAGGTTTGGAATTTTTGTCGTGGTATTTGACTCACTCACCTACTCCATTAACTTGTCAGTCAGTTCCTGTATACCACCCATTGATCCATCCATTAACTCCACTCCATTCATCTACCACCCATCAGCTGTTCATGTCATTAACCTCTGTCCCCTTGTACAGAAACTTTTATGTTGTACACTGTTATGTTGATAACCTTAACCCATGTGTGTCCCTATGCAGAAACTGTTCTACGGTTTTGACTTCTCTGCGGAGTGGAGTACGGTATGATGTCACCACCATCATCTTTTAACCACATCACCAGAAATCATGTGATATACATGTGATACGCCTAAACTATGTACTGCTTTGTCATTTCTACAATTTAAGATCTAGCAGTTTATTTTTGTCGCTATTTTTCATTACCTTGTGAGCAAATTTAACCCCTTTTACTGGATGCTACTCATGACCTTTCAATCAAATTATTATTTTTATATAATACAAATCACATGTAAGTGTACCTGCTAAACACAAAATGGTCAAAGAGTTAGGGTGGTCAAGAGAGCGAGGGTGGTTACATTCACGTGGGGTGACCATGGTCATGACGCAAGGAGCCCGCGTTCCTCGTTGATTGATAAGGCTTCCTCAATTTTCTGTTTGCGTTTTAAGTCGCACCTCATAACGAAGAACGCAGCAACGAAGAGCAGGGAGCTGAAGGCATAGACCCCCGGGAAGGTGAGGAACAGTGTCCACTGGTAGCTGTTGTAGTACGACATGTGCTGGTACGCCTTCAGCGCATTCTGTATCGGTGTCACCATGATGTTGAAGTTACCCCCGATCACAGTGATGATGAAAAGGTATATTGCCACTGCTGTGGTGCGTATGGCCTTGGGGGCGAGGTCTACTATGATGGCCGTTGTGACTCCGACCCACATCTCGCCTATGACGTTGGACGGAATGAGGGACAGGAAGCACCAGGGCTTGGGAAGGAAGAGAGCCCCGGCTGCAAATGGGGCTGCAGCTGCCTGGGAAGGGAAGGGGAAATCAAATATTGGGATGGCACATAGCCACACGTCATGTAGCACTGTGTTTATCGTTAACTGCACATAATTACCACACAGTGAATTTGGTTCTGGGATTGTTTAGAGATCCCCCACACAAACCCCCCACACAAACGTTTTGATGTAGCACAACATCAAAGCCATGCTGCAGCATGGGACAAGCTCACAGCCAGAAGCTCTCACCAGCAGATGTGGGTCAATATCTGAATGCTAAAAATGCTATATCGTTGCTACATACCATACAGCACTAGTTAATCCAATCAATATAAACTGTTTGCACCTAAAAGTGGTTGATAAAAGGATACATGTACATCAATTCTTTCCATCAGTGATTCCTTCCATCAAGTTCTTTTCTCTACTTTCCTTTGAGAACAATCACCTCTTACCCCCCCCCCCCCTCCCCCCCAATCAAATGTGCACAATACACCCTGGAACTACGACACACACCTGGCTGATTATCAATACCCACACTCTGGCATACGGGCCTCGCTTCTTGACAATGATGTCAGAAATGATCCCCCCAAAGGCGGCACCAAGGGACCCTCCCACCAGAGGGATCCATGACATAAAAGAGCTGATGGTCTCGCCGCTGTAACCTTTGGCTTTGAAGAAGTTCTCCGTATTGTATGCCCACACATAGCCCCCAGCGTTCCTTATGCCTCCAGCAATGCAGAGGAGGAACATGCCGGGAAAGTAGCAGGGAAGAAAGGTCTTTACGATGAGGAAGAAGCTATGCCTGGCAAACTGCGTCTTGGACTGCTTTGCCTTCTCATCTCCAGGAGCCTTCTGTCTGACTGGTTCCATCACAGTGATGAAGACCAGTGGGGCAAGTGCCAGGCCTGCCAGCCCACTGATGAAGAATACCCAGCGCCAGTTGAGGACTTGTGTGATGCCATTGCCGATGGCATAGGCCAGACTGTACCCGATGTATATGCCCCAGTAGTAGATGCTGAACGCCGAGCCACGCAGCTCCTGAATGTGTGAGTACACCAGATAATGTACATACATACTGTGTGTGTGTGTGTGTATGTGGTGTGTGTGTGTGTGTATGTGGTGTGTGTGTGTGTGTGTGTGTGGTGTGTGTGTGCTGATACCAAATGTTGCACCAACCTATGAGTAGTTGGAACATGTGCTACAGCCCCTATGGTAACCATGGGAGCCCCTAAGGTAACCACATCAGTTACCACCTGCTACCACCTGTGCTGAGTGCTGGGCTCACCACCACCACATTCACCCCTGTGCCAGTTTGAAGTCAAACCATATGACAACTAAATGTGATATGAAGGGGAGGGGGGGGGGTGAACGCATGCACAGTTAGATGCAAGTAGATGCCGCCCACATATGATACAGACCCTATCCATACACTATCACTTTCCTGTTCAATTCTAGGTTAATGAGACAACGTCTGACATCGTCATTAAAATGATATCACCTAACGCTAATAGAACCACTTAATAAAATGTGATGGAAGTGACCACATCCCTTCCAAGCATTTAAGCAAGCACACACACACACACACACAGGACTGCACACAGAGACATAAGGCAGGCATTGGGTGCCGGTGTGGTCATTACCAGAGGAATGTAGTCCGAGAGGATGCTGATAGCAAATGGAGTGCAGCCAGCAGCCCTGGGGGGGGGGGGGGGGGGGGGGAGAACCATGGCCATCATGTCACATACACACACACACACACATATATGCACTGCACAATATCACTCAAAGTCTCCTCAAGATTTCCAATACTCTCATCTGCATCATATATCCACACCCTCTATCACGCTTTCTCCATACACCCTCTATCACGTTTTCTCCATCACACCCTTATCACACACTTACCCTATTGCCAACATTGCCCTCAATAGCACAAGTTGCCAAAACGCATTGGCAAAGCCAGTGACTCCAGTCATCACACTCCAGAAGGCAAGGCTAAGAGACAGCCACAATGTCCTCCTCCCATAGTCTGCCAGGTACCCAGTGAAAAGCCCGGCCAGAGGGTACAGGTTGTTGAAGACCGGTCCAGCCACTATCTGGTACTCAAGTCCTGTTCCATCGTGGGCCCAGCGACAGGTTTCATTCAAGTTATCTTCCACTGCAAAAATACAGCTAGCTTGACTCCTGTGTATTTAAAAATATGTACTGGCACATACTGCTACGTTCACCCCCTCCTCCCACCTCCCATGCATTTATTTTCATTAAAAGGAAGGGGGCCGAGGAGGTTTTCCGATGACCTCTCCTAATACGTCATACAGCACTATTGCTGCTCGGATATAAGTATAGCGAAGGATATGGACGTTTGCTTACGTGATGTTGGTGCACTGCTTTGAGATGCTGGCATTTCCCGCATACTTGGAAATCGCCATGCAACTATAGTCTCCGTAGCCTATGTCCGGTCCGGAGAGAGTGGTTACGATGGGCAGCGTGTACCGGTCCAACTGGTTGAACAGGTATGCCATAAGCATCATAAACAGGACGAATAGGTTATATGGCTTCGTCTTCTCATAGATATTTAAGTAAGGGGATTGGAAACGGATCAATGAATCTAATTAGTCACGTACAGTCCATGTTACGCCTACAATTAAAAATTCATATCGTACGCAGCAGCTGTTTTGGACTATAGGGACCGAGACGTCAGGATCACAGGTTCACATCGTTGCGAGTGGTATATGGACAAGCAAAGCCTGGTACCAAAAGCCTTTGTTTTCCAGTCATACTTTCTTCTACACACTCGTAATGTCTTATACCCATTGCTTAAAAAATAATCAAAAATCGATAAATGCTTCTCTCCTTAGCTTCGTTACCTCTCCTAAGGCGATACGGTTAAAGGGAAAATGACAGCCAATAGGCACGTAGCACACTGTGCACATCTATAATATGCAACGTTTAGCGCGCCAGCACCTGTAGAATCGTAGAAAAAGGTACAGTGCCAAAGTAACTCCATTTACGCTTCTTACGTACTAGAATGGAGGTTGCGAAGTAAAGAACAGTCCGCCGTGCACAAAATTAAGGAAAGGCATACAGATATGACCTACCAACGACATAGTAGTAACAGAATCGCGCTGAGATGAACTGGTCAAAAATAAAAGGTACAGTCCGTAACCGAGTCGCGTAAGGTACTAGAAAATCGCGTTCAGCAAGCAAACAATAAGAGCAAAGAGCCGTGCCAGTTAAAGAATGGCTTACAGACACGTAGGAAGATGTAATATGACGTTTTAGGACGAAAACAAATCACACAGTAGCAGCAGTTTTCAAGTCTTCATTGGTTTAAGGGTAATAATAACCGTGTCAAGGAGTGTACGTGTACAATCATGCGCTCACGTGATGCGTTTCCAATCCCCTTACTTTAATATCTATGGTCTTCTTCACCAATAGTAGCAGGCCGTATCCAGGTACATTGCGGACCCACTCGGGTAGGTGGAAGTACGCGCTATCTTCTTTGCTTCCTGACTCTCTGGATGCATCTGCCTGCTTATCTTTTGACGAGAGCAGCGGCTTCTTTTCTTGTGACATATCGACCGCCCTTTTTTATTGCACTATAAAGCTTATAGCAATCATGTGACAGATCGGAAATCCGGTATTCATTTCCCTCATTTACGTTCCCGCAGCGGCTCTAAATGGAAAGCCGTTCATTTCCTTCGACCGCACATCGTTGAAATACGTACCGTACCAGCTGATTGCAGTCAGTATCGTTAAAGCGGAGACTTTACACGGTACGTGTTTTTTTAACTGAGTCGGTGTGCGGAAAGTTGTGATCCTACGCAATTCTACCATTCAAAAAAGAAGTCGTAACAAAGGAGTTCCCCGTAGAAGGATCAGGGGGGAAAAAAAGAAGAAACGAAGGAACTTGCTGTCATCTATCAGAGGTAGGGTCGTGATCGTATCGGTTGGTGTGCTGAGTGACCTTTACCGTGGGATCGTGATGCGAACGATGCGTAGCGGGCCGCGGGATGGTTGCAACGTCGCGTATACAGTTCGTTAGCGACATGGCGCATGGTGAATTTGCAATAGTGTTTGCCGCGGCATTTCGCACCTTTGCCGCATCGCTTCCAGAGACTGCCGGTCGGGTTGTCGACCCCTCCCACACAACATGCCAACTGTCTGACGTGCGGTCGCCTGTTGCCAGTGCGTGTGATTCTTTTGATCTTTTCCTCCTTATGCGTAACCCTCTATAATCTCCCGCTGTCTAAACCCACATCGTGTTGCTTATTGTTCATGCAAAAGTGGCTTTTGCTTGTTCTCACAGCTGTTGTGCCTATTCTGCGTTAAGTGGTGATGTGTCTATAATGAATTGGTCCTTCAAGTAGGCGTGGTTGCTAAAGACTAACGAACTCGCGGTTGGGGGATGGAGAGGGGCGGGGATGAGGAGAGCAAGGGGCAATGCCAACGTGGCGCGTGACGTAACCTGCACGCTGGCTCGAAGCCACTCGGTCAGCACTCCTTAATGTCTATTGTTCCCATGGTGATAAATGCACATAGTACCGAAGGGCAAGGACCAAATTTTTTACAACTGTTTGCACCCTCCAGAGTGCAATACGCGCGTTTATTTAAACTCGCCCTCTTTTTTATTTATTTTTATGATGGGTAATTGAGAATGTGGTGGTCTGCAGTCCTCTGGGTAGAGTCTCTGGTATCAAATTAGAATGTATGTTACCCCTCTGTTCGGCTACATCCTAGATCTCCCTTACTAAGCTTTTCAATATATGATCATGTGGAACATATGGTAATATTCCTTGGTTAAGTGAATTAGCCCACCCCCCAACCCAATCCACCATTCATTTTTCCTTAGTGGAACTTTATGAATGATGCATTGCTGGCGTGTGAATAGGCTGGTTCATTTTGGCTTAAGTGTCTTCTGCCCACAAGTCACTTTTGAAAGTTTGCAGCAGTATTCATGACCCTCCACTCCCCACACCTTCCACTCCCCACACCCCTTCGTTCTTATTATAACTCACTTTGCTCTGCACTTTTGCAGTCTAGCTGGGAGGAGGGGCACATGATGGCTAGGCTAGCAGGGGTGATTATGCGTAATGGTTTAGCTGATTGAATTCACCGTGTGGTGACCAGAGAGAGGGGGTGGTATGAATTAAGGACTGGGATTCATGTTGTAGGATTGGAAATGAAATAGGGGGGCTGCTACAGTGTAGTGTGACCTTGACCTTTCTCTCGCTGCAGGAGTATGGCTTTGGCAGATGTGTTCATCCCAGCCATACTGTCCACCAAAGAAGCCATGTGGGTGGCTCCACCCCCACCACCACCACCTAGTCCTGAACCGCAAGTTAAGGAGCTGGAAGATGACGGTTTGGAGTTCTGCAGGCTCTCCAGTCCCCAGACCCAACATCCTCACATGCAGGAGCACATCTCACGCTATGGCTTGCACCAGGGTGATCTTGGTCGTTGTCTAAACTCGGGTGACCTCGATCCTCCTCAATACGGCTTCCACCAACATCTGCCGTCATTTTCAAATATCCTGACCTCACCCCTTCCCTCCTCACCCCTGCCCTCCTCTGCATGCATGGCCAGTGACGATGACATCGCACCTCCACCAGCCACTAGCGCTATGGAGGCTTCTCTTCACGCCTCATCCTCCAGCATCGAGAACTCTCTCGTGCTTAGCTATCCTTCAGCCAACTCCTGTAGCTCCACGAACCTTGACCTTATCTCCTCCGGGTACTCAGAGTCCTGTGAGGTCAAATCGCTTGACCTTCCCCCTCAACAGAGGAAGAGGAAAGTGTCCATGAAGAGGAAGAACATCGATGACTTTGGCGGCATGGACTCTGGACTGGAGGTGTCACAAGAGAGTAGCGTAGGAGGAGGAGGAGGGGGAGGAGATGCTGAATGGGTTGTGATAGATGTACAACCAAGTCATCCAATTGCGCTGAAGAAGGCGTGTCCTGAAGCCCCCCAATCGGGCGGCAGCCTGTTTCGTAACATGTTCTCGTCTGCCTCCTCCCACTGGGGGCGTGGCTCATCCAGTACTGACCCCTCTGTTTTGGCATCACCCCACGCGACAGACGGCTTTATGCAGATGGAGTGCGAGTATTGCACTGAGTCTATGGATTGTGCCACCACTATGGACGTTGACAGTACTGCGAGAACCGCTCCAGGCGTCACCACGGAGACGTACCGTTTCTGTAATAATGTCCAACCACACACTAATGGCTGGCAGCACAGCGGCACTAGAACACTTGTACCGCCCCCACGGGACCAGCCAAGGTGCCACAGTTCGGGGGAGATGTATAAGAGTGGTGTTGAGCCAACCATGAATGGTTTCCACAATCACCTGAATGGTTCTAGCATCCCTTCCATGTTCCTTGCCCACTTCTCTAAATCACTATAGTGGAGGAGGGGAGGGGTCTGGGGGTGGTGGATCTAGAATTCATTTTGCCCACTGGTCATGTGTCGGCTGTGTGTGTGTGTGTGTGTGTGTGTTTTTGTCATATGTGGACTTGTGTTGAATCATTGCAGGCTAATATTGAATGCACATCAGTTGTATGGTATCACGGGGGTGGGTGGGGCTTTTTTGTGTTGTGTGTGTTTTGTCTTGTTGAAAATATATCTGTACATATCATGGAGGAGTGACCTCCCCCTTTGCTCTGCCTTTATTTGAAGTGTTCATTATTGCTGGTTAAGCAAAATGTAAAGAATAGTAATACTTAGCAGTCCTGAAACGTGTGTCACCTAGGCAACAGGAAGGAATGAGGTCCTTGGCTGTATGCACCCAGTTCCCTATCGAGCATTCTCTTCATTCTCTGGCAGCGTTCATCCAGCTTCTGAGCCAACTGGCAAGCATCGCTCAGGTCTGGGGAGGAGGTTATAAGTGTGATGGATCATGGAGCTAGTGCGCACGGCCTAACGTTAGGCCTGGGGAGGAGGTTATAAGTGGTCTACATGTAACATTAGCTTACCATGCTCCTGGGCAAAGTGCTGAGTGTGTGGATCTTGCTGCATCTGAAAGCCAAAGGGAGATGATTATTGAGTTCGTCTGTTGTGTGACCTCATGACCTCACCTTGCTCACATGGGGTCCATCGGATGCATTACTTGATGAGTGGGCATTGACGGACACGCCCACATACTGTCCAGACATGTGACCGTCATGGGTGTGGCGCCTGTGGTGGGAGTGGCTCAACGTAGATCTCTGAGCTCCTGGGATAGAAGTGATGACATCATTCCCACTTGCACCCATGGAGGCACAGATCCAGGAGTTAGTGTCCCCAGTGTTATTTTGATGTGACTCCCTGGTGACTATTCTATGGCTTCTGGGCTTTCCAGTCTCTTGATAACCCTGTACCGAATACCTACCATCTTGTTGGCTCGACTTGGGGGTTGAAGATGCCTGTGGTTCTGAACTGCCATGTTCAACTGGTAGGGACCCAGCGAAGCGTGACATGGGAGGCATAAGGTCTGGGGACCCAGCGAAGCGTGACATGGGAGGCATAAGGTCTGGGGACCCAGCAAAGCGTGACATGGGAGGCATAAGGTCTGGGGACCCAGCGAAGCGTGACATGGGAGGCATAAGGTCTGGGGACCCAGCAAAGCGTGACATGGGAGGCATAAGGTCTGGGGACCCAGCGAAGCGTGACATGGGAGGCATAAGGTCTGGGGACCCAGCGAAGCGTGACATGGGAGGCATAAGGTCTGGGGACCCAGCGAAGCGTGACATGGGAGGCATAAGGTCTGGGGACCCAGCGAAGCGTGACATGGGAGGCATAAGGTCTGGGGACCCAGCAAAGCGTGACATGGGAGGCATAAGGTCTGGGGCACTGTCGATGTCTTGTAGTCTTGACCATCTAGCACCTCTACGATCAGGAGCAGCATCTTGCAGTGGCTGCCTGGGTTCCAACTGGCTGTCCATTTTCCCAACGTCCACATTGGTGTACTTCTCCCACCTGGACTTATCGTTGGCCATTTTCTGAGATGATCCAAAAGCATTATAGCATGGCATACCAGCATCAGGTTCTGACACTTCAGTGCCACCATTATTACCCACCTGGGCACCTGGGTGCTGGCTGGGGGCAGACTGTTGTGTCAAAGATGACAAAGCCCGACTTTTGACAGTAGTGGGGAACAAATCAGATGTGTAATTGGGGTCAGGAGAGTTTATGAGGTTAGCATCAGGTGACCCAACCAAGGGGTTAAAGGTGAGCACTTGATTGGAGATGGGAAGATTATTAGTAGTCCTATTGTATGGTCTGGTGGGATCTAGGAGGTGAGAGGTTACATCACTACCATTAGTGACCATATTCATAATGTCTTTACCATAGGATAGGATCATGTGTCCGTGAAGATCAGTAGGTGTTATACAAGTATCAGGGTGCACTGAGTGACCATCAGGGTGCACTGGATGACCATCAGGGTGCACTGGATGACCATCAGGGTGTGCTGAGTGATCATCAAGGTGCACTGAGTGACTATCATGGTGTGTTGAGTGATTACCAGGGTGTGCCAAGTGACTGCCAGGGTGCACTGTTACCATTTCTTCAGACATCCATGCTGGTGACCATGATTGTGACCTAAGGTGTGATGTCTTGCTCAAGGGTCCATGCTGCAAGTCAGGTGTGTGAAGCAAGCCACTGGAAACAGAGGCTCTTCTGAGCATGCGCTCTTGGCTATGGGAACCAGGGTCATCTTCAGACCAACCTTTCTGGGCAATTACGTTTCCCAAGGGATACACTGAAGATGACCTCCTGTGGTGGTTGTGTTGTGTGGAGGTGGGCGGGTGGGTGGTCACCTTCCTTGAGTAAGTGGCAGAGTGACAGCGGGGGTGAACGTGATGACGGTAGGGGGGAACGGAGGGAGGGGTGGGGCTAGGCTCATTCTGAGCTATAGAACTTGCAATATCCTGTCTTAGCTTGGCCAGATCTGATTTCAGTGCATCAATGGCAGCTCTGCACAAGTTAGATATATAAATAAAAAAAGATTTAAGTAATAATCATACACCACACTCCCTCCCCCTCCCCCTCTCTCTCTCACACACACACACTCACAGAGAGGTTGCTAGGCTTTGCTCTGCAGGCTGCGTCTCTATAGCTTCTTCCTCCACCATGCCAAGAATGGTCTGGGCACTGTCTGAGGCTCTCCTCCCCCTCCTACTACTACTATAGGTGATTTGCTTAGACGCATTCTTCGTCATTACCTTAGTCACGACTTGGGCATCTATTGCATATCAGATGACAGTGACGTAACCCTCAACTATCCACAAACGCTTACCTTTGTACTGCCCACTTGTAGCAGGGTGTGGCACTTGCAATGGTTGGACGGTATCCTTCCCTGGTCCTAAAAGACTCCTACGTAGAAGTTGTCTTGTGGTGTGTGGTGTCTGCTCGGGAACCATAGCAACCATGGGTCCCGTATCAGGTGGCATGGTATGGAGCTCAGTAGTATTGGAGGGGTCACCTTCAGTGTTGCAGGGGTCATGTTCAGTGTGAGAGGGGTCACTTTCAGTGTGAGAGGTGTCACTTTCAGTGTGAGAGGGGTCACTTTCAGTATGGGAGGGGTCAGTTTCAGTGTGGGAGGG
The DNA here is from genome assembly GCA_949361645.1 of Spongilla lacustris. Taxonomy (NCBI): domain Eukaryota; kingdom Metazoa; phylum Porifera; class Demospongiae; order Spongillida; family Spongillidae; genus Spongilla; species Spongilla lacustris. Next base: position 8,485,927 of record OX442424.1, read on the forward strand.
GTCTTGGGAAGGGTCTCCTGTGGAGCCTGTTGTGTGGGAGGGGCTTGTTGCATGGGAGGGGCCTGTTGTGTGGGAGGTGCCTGTTGTGTGGGAGGAGCTTGTTATATGGGAGGAGTCCTATATGGGGAAAAAGGCAGAGGGTAGAGGTAAAGTTTGCACTGTCATTTGTTTTTGTTTTTAATGGCTATCTGGGAAAGTACTTTCTGGAAATAATAATATTCATTTGTATAGCACATTAGCAATGTGAAACCAAAACACATACCTTTGCAGAGAACAAATGTGCCTGTTTATTACATGTACATCAGGTGTCACATCAGAATACTTGGGCCTCACCAGGTCACACACATGAGGTCACCACATCACACACAAGGTCACCACATCACACAAGAGGTCACCACATCACACAGCACCCTAGCCCATCCCCAAAAACTCTACCTTCAATCATTTTATATACCTACGTGTATGTATATAGTTAGTTATGATTGCAAAATCAAAAGTGTATCTCCCAATCTGATGCCTCCTATAAACTTGGCCCTGCCCTTCAGTAAGTGTTAGGCCTTTGGATCACAATCTACATAGCAAAAAAAACACATAAAAGTAGTTCACTCACATTCCTGCAATTTTCTAAGATGTTTTCCTTACAGCTGCTTGTGTCTGGTTTTGGTTGGCTGGTGTTTCCTCTCTGTGTGGCTGGTCTACCAACAGAATGACCTTTGCTATGCAAGGAGCACATGTTAGCAAACACCCCTCAAGCTGCCATTTATGTTTTTCTCACAGCATATTTGCTTCCTGGCTTGGTGGTGCAGGTGTCTGATATGTTACCTTCTTCCTCTTCTTCAGCTGTTCTTCCAACTCACTGATATGCCAAGCCAACTGACTTAACTTTAAAATGGGTTTATATGAAATATGAGTGACCAAGTCCCCACACCACCCTGCCATCCCTTACTTCTTTCATCATATTTTCTCTGCTGTTGGCAGAATAGCCAGTTCCAATGGTGGACTGTGCAGTGACTTCAGCTGCAAGCTTCCCATGTTCAGCACACACCTTAGTTAGAGCATCGACAATGCTCTCCAATTGGAGCCCTCCTGTGCCAAGGCCTTCCTTCAAGCCAGCCATCTCCTCCTCCAACCGCCTAACAGCAAGCAGGTGGGAAACATGCCGGCTCTCCACCCTTGCCTTGCGCTGAAGTGATGCAGGTAACGGCTGGTTCACAACCGCCCCACTGTTGTACGAGGGCAAAGCAGTGTTTAATGCTTTGGTTGCCTTGCCAACAGCTTGTGGTTCAGTTACTGGAGTTTCATATGGGGCAGTCTTTGAGTGAGAGCTCAGTCCAGTATCTGCAGGCTGTGGGTCAGTTTCAGGCGGGGCAGTCTCTGGATGGTCTAGACATTGAGAGTGGGAGGTGGTATCTACATACTGTGGTTCAACTGGCAGAAAGTCCGGTGTGCATGCCACGGAAGTTCCTGAATGGGAGCTCAGGGATTGGGAATAGCAGGAGGCGGTATCGTCATCTTCAATATTCATGACCTGACCAGGTGCCCCGCCCCCTATGCTGGACGCGTCTTTCGAATAGCCGTCACTTGCTTCCGAGATCTCCGGCTCGCCTTTCACGTTTGCGGCTAAGCTTCTGCTCGACGTTTTCGCGTCCCCGGTCAGCGGCTGTCCTAGGTCGCCGCTTTCAGCAGAAGTGCAGGAGTCGCGCGAATTCACACCTCCTTCTCTCTGCTGTTCCTTGTTTTTAAAAGTGCCGTCTATCGGAAGGTCGTAGTGTTCCTCCAATTTTCGGCGCAGAGACGAAGTGACCTGGTGAAGTGGCTCCTGAGGTTGTACTTTGTTATTTGTGCCTCCGAATCTCATTTTGTCTATCTGGAGTTCTGCCTGGGCCAACCTCTTTCGCATAGCGCTGTACTGTTCTTTAAGGGAAGCAGCACTCGGCTCTAAAGAATTCACCTGCGCCTCCTCCCGCGAGTGGTTCATTAGCTCTCCTTGCGACATTTCACACAAGTAATAATAAAATTTTTAAAACTACCGGTGGTATACAAAAAAATAATTCATACTAGTAGTAGTACACTGCGAAAAAACAGCCGTAGTTACTCAAGGGATTGTACAGAAGTGGACTCACCAACTATTTTTTTTTTTTTTTTGTGTGATACTCTTTTGCTTAACATGCAGTAGAGAACAAAAATGTTAATGTTCTATACGGTAAGCATTAACGCGACAAAAAAAAAAAAAGTCGCAAACTGCCTTTAGAGGTCATGGCTTTGGCCTCGTGCCCAGGTGAACACGTTTAGCGGGTGTGCAAACGCCTGCAGGTAGGTGGAGCCCGCCTTGCAAAAGGACACCAAGTGGTAAACACGTAAAAATACGGGACAGACACAGAACACTACACATTCAGGTCAGCTAGGAGTGATCGCAGACTTTGCAGATACTGGCACTCCCTGGTCCTTTGGGGCCATTTCCACCTTCACCTCCACCATCTGCGGTGAGCTGGGCCCTGCTTCATCTTGGCTGCTGTTATCATCCAGTGAGGGCCAAGTAGCTGGCTGTTCAGCCTTGCTAAGCCTTTCATCCAGAGCCCGCAGTGCTCGTTGCCTAGGAAACAAACAAAAGGGATCTGATAAACATTTCCCACTAAAGGTGGCAAGGTGCAAAAGTGGCAAAGTGCTAAGGTGGTAAGGTGGCAAAGTGGTAAAGTGCTAAGTTGGCAAAGGGGGGGGCACATGGCTGATGGGGGTTCCCACCAATAGCACAGGCCCACTGCGGGCACTTACTGCCTTCTCTGGGCATCAGCTGGGTCTGTGCCAGGAAGAGCGATCTTGATGGAAGATGGAGCACCAATGTCATATGTCTGAGATGCCTTGGGGCAAAGCTTAACAGTCACAAGTACATTGTACAGGGCTCTGCTGAGCGCAGCCACAGGTGGTCTGGGCAAGAGGGAGGGGGGGGGGGGGGGGGTTTAGTGATGGCTATCCAACATTTCCCCTTCCCAACACTGTGCAAGGCTCACTGAATTATTTCGGGCAGAAACATAGCAAAGGCAAATTCTTCAGTCATGTCCCCACGAGCACCCTGCTCTCTGCGCTGGAAGAAGCGAAGATAGGTCCAGGCCGTCATCGTCCCACTGAGAGATAGCCAGCAGAACATGGGAGACACAACTTTGCACAGGGATAGCACCAAGTAGGTGAGGATTATGAGGAGGGGGACATGCTGGGATGATGGAGAGGAGGGGTGGAGAGGGGACGAAGAGATGGGGGATGGGTTACAGGGGTGGAGATGTTGGTAGAGAAAGGAAAGAGGAGGAGGAGGAGGAGGAGGAGGAGGAGGAGGAGGAGGAAGGAGAAACAGAAAGGGGACCAAGAGAGTAAGGGGACCAAGAGAGGAAGAAAATACCACATGATAGTGAAAAACCACATGAATCCCCAGTTCACACATGAATGAGTCGGGCTTTTAAAAAAATGGGGCACAGCATCTTACCTACCCAAGGTCAGGATCATGCACTCTTGTGGTGTATCACTACTAAATACCACAACCACACACACATGGTGTCAAGATCCTCTTGCTAGAACGTGCACAGCACTACACTTGGTCTTTAGAACAGGCCGTGTTGCAGCTTTGCAAGTCTCATTTCATATCACATCAACACAAAACCACACATACTCCCACATTAACACACATCATAGTACCTTGACACGGAGCGTTGGAGGGGCTGGAGGGGGTGAGAGAGAGCTATCAGGGTAGAACTGCTTCACAGCCACTATGTACCCACAGACTAGCCCCACAAGACCATGGAAGCTGAAAAAGCTGCTCACACACACGCACACACATACACACAAATATGAAGAAGTCATTAAATTTTGCAATGTGGTGTGCTATGCTTACAGCACATTAAAATTCTGAGTAGTGAAATAGAGGAAGAGGCACAGCATGGTGCCTGACAGCATGCTCACAGTTCCAACAATCCCTGTGAATATCTACAACAGGGTGTGCATGTGTGAAAACATGGAGGCATCATCACCTTCAATCCTACCAAATACTCATTGACGCTCCAGAGAGGTTGCAAGACACCTGAAAGTCCAATTAGCGCAACCAGGTCGAGCAGCACCTAGGAGTCGCGTACACATGCGTGTACATGTATGGAGTTAATTTTAGATACAGTTAAGACTTTTTTTGTTTTTGTTTCTAAACACGTGCAAACTCACGAAGATGATTCTATTTTCATAGAATGTTGCAGTAACCAGAGTCCAGATTTTCACTTTCGGTGGAACGACACTAATGCGTACGTTATACAGCGTTACACTCTAATTAGTGCTCCTCACTATGACGGTGTCATGGCCAGGTTTTCTTCCACACCAGGAACAAAGCTAAGCAAGTAGAACACTATCAAAATCGCACAGAAGGCCTTCGTAGCGACGGAAACCTTTTGAACCTGCTGGAACCCCAGCTGCACAAAGAAAAAATTTCCGCGAGAATTCTATACATCCATTATGGCTTGAATTCAAACTCACAGCTACTAATCGCTGTGTCTGATGGAACATCCCCAATATCGTTCAAACCAATACCGCTTCACATATACATGCAAAGTAGCTTTAATAATTAATTAACTATAGGTCGAGCTATAGGTGTATTAAATGGGAACCAATAGCGAAGAGGAAGCACGCTTCTTACGTGCTGCCGAGAGAATGAGAAGTAATTCGTCTCTCAACCTTAACAACGACCAGAAGCTAGAACTATACGGGTACTTCAAACAGGTTCTGTTCACATATCTTAGTAGGCTACATGTTTATCCCCACAAACACCCAAACAGGCCACTGAAGGCAGGTGCAATGTCACTAAACCAAATTTTTTTGATTTTACGGGACGTGCGAAATGGTGTGTGATAGTTGTGTATGCGTGTGAGTTTAACTTTTAAAGTTTTACTATAAATGATTCGCCGCAGGGAAGCTTGGCAAAAGTTGGATACTATTTCTAAGGAAGAGGCAAGGAGTAAATATGTTGCTTTGGTAACACTAATAGACCCCAAATGGGAAATGGAGCCAGAATCAAAACCACTATCACAGAGTGAGGTGAAATGATGCATGCAGTTTTGCACAGGCCGTTGAGCCAGCCAGCCATCTTTCTGTACAGATAGCCACAGGATCTGAACCTTCAAGTGGTGGTGGCGGTGGTGGTGGTGGGCCTGTAGTGAGCAGGCTTGTTGATCACGAGCCAGATGCAGAGATCCCTAATCATAGTAAAAGTACGTTTGACTGGTGCAAGGAAGGGCAGGTCGACAGCCTCAGGGCAATGCTTACAGCCAGCAATGTCAACGAAAAGGACAATCAGGTACCTCTTGCAGCCTGAAGTGTTTCATGTGTGCATGTGATGTTTGCTTGTTGTGGTATTTCTGCAGGGAATGTCCCTTTTGCACTGGGCTTGTGATAGGGGACACCTGGGTGTTGTTCAGTTGCTTGTCAGCCTGGGAGCTGACGTCAATATCCAAGTTAGCAAAGTGCAAACATATATGTTGTAGTCTGCAGAGCTCACACACACATGCTCTTCTATCTGGTCACATGCTCTTCTATCTGCTCACATGCTCATCTATCTGCTCACATGCTCATCTATCTGCTCACATGCTCATCTATCTGCTCACATGCTCATCTATCTGCTCACATGCTCTTCTATCTGCTCACATGCTCATCTATCTGCTCACATGCTCATCTATCTGCTCACATGCTCATCTATCTGCTCACATGCTCATCTATCTGCTCACATGCTCATCTATCTGCTCACATGCTCTTCTATCTGCTCACATGCTCATCTATCTGCTCACATGCTCTTCTATCTGCTCACATGCTCATCTATCTGCTCACATGCTCATCTATCTGCTCACATGCTCTTCTATCTGCTTACATGCTCATCTATCTGCTCACATGCTCTTCTATCTGCTCACATGCTCTTCTATCTGCTCACATGCTCTTCTATCTGCTCACATGCTCTTCTGGCTGCTCACATGCTCTTCTGGCTGCTCACATGCTCCTCTGGCTGCTTACATGCTCTTCTGGTGCATATGTTATCTAAAAGGATTCTGATCTGCAGACTCCATTGCACTATGGTACAGGATCTCACCAATAGGTAGTCTGTATTAAGTGTGTTCATCCCTTATGGATAAGTAGTTATGAATCAACTGTAGCAAATAGTACACAAGACTTGCAAAATCATACCCAATGATTGTGTATAGAAGGTGTGCCTTCAGTGATCATGTATAGAAGGTGTACCTCTAATGAGGGTGTGTCTAGTTTAATGGAATAGCCCAGCATATGAATACTGATGATGGGCCTGCCCTTCCTCCCCTTCCTCCTGTCCTTCCTTTCTCTCCCACTTTACCCTCCTAAAAAGCTTCCTCTTGTGACCAGGCCTCGTTAGTGTCCTACTTGCTGTCTGTTGGAGCTAGCAGGGACCTGAAAGACTGTGATGGCCAGACACCAGTGGAGGTGGCCACAGAGGGAAACACGCGAAAACTGTTTGCACAACTCCAGTAAAGAAATTCATACCAGATTCAAATAGATAGGGGAGTGATGATGTTTAAAAATCTCATGTACATGTATGTTACTGAATCTTCACACTGATACAAACTCACACCCAAATGTGTTAGTATACCATTAGTATACTGATGTGTACATGTATGTGCATTGTAGTATACCAGTACATACATTAGTATACTGATGTGTACATGTACATGTGTTGTAGTATACAAGTACATACATTGATATATACATGTACGCGTGTTGTAGTATACAAGTACATGCATTAGTATACTGATGTGTACATGTACGCGTGTTGTAGTATACCAGTACGTACATTAGTATACTGATGTGTACAGGTATAACAAAGATGAGATGGCACCAACTCTATTTCAACTATGCTGCTAAAATTTACAATGAAGTGTACAAAATCTTTAATTTCAACAGTTTGATCCATAAACACACAGATCAGGAGACTGGTAAGGTGGGAGGGGTTAGCAACGACAAGTTGGTGGGGGGGAGGGGCTAGCTATACAGGGATGCAACAAACTGTGCAGAGGCCACATACGACAGAGCTGTAAGAAGCGATGAGACAAGGTTCACCCCGTGGTTGCTGAGTACATTGTAGCCACTGATGTGCTTAACATTGCGGCCAGGCTGATGAACCACCTGACCAAGCTCTTCAGAGAACCCACTGTACTGCAGCACGGCACCTAACAGAGAGTCGATGAGTGACCCGGCCAAGCCACACATCCCACCAATAGCCACCAATGGCAGTTGAGTGTACAGCGCCACAGTTCCCAAAAATAGAACCAGTGTGATGTAATACGACAGACCAACTACTGCACCACCCAAAAGACTGCACGCCAGTCCAACAGAGGAGACACCTCCGTTGGTGCCCCTAGGAACTAGCTTGCCAGTGGTGATCAGTCGGGGAGATTTGCCAAGTACAGACCCGACCTCTGATGCCCATGTGTCACCACAACAGCAGGCTAAACTGGCCAGACAAGAGCCAGCGGCAAGGCTGGGGAGATCGACTGTGGTCCACACCACCGTCTTCTCCCCCATTCCACTCCACTGTAGGTAGAGAAGGCTTGCTATACTGGCTACTCCACCATTACATAACACTTGGACCCAATTCCTTTGACCACCTGAAACACAAGGGGGAAGAAAGGGAGGGGGTGGGTCGCGGGTCTTGCACCGAGAGTATCACGTAGGAGTGCATTCCGGCACGCCCACTTACCTTCCCTAAACTCGGGGTCTAGCCTTCTCTTTTCTTCTCCTTTCCATTTTGTTAACCACGAAGACGTCCCAAAAAATGTCAACAGAGACGCGCAAAAGCAGGCGCTGGATGCAGTCAGTATAAAGCCCACCAGAATCGCAAGCATGCCGCCAGAAAAATCCAAGGATTTCTTCTTCATTCCACGCACAGCGATGAAGATTGGCAGAAAAATTGATATAACCCACCTCCACGGTGATCGCAATGCAGTATCTCTAAGTAAAAGCCATGACGCCACGGTGAGTAGTCCAATCGTGCACAACGCAATCCAGCCAATTCTATGCTCCATTTTGGGGAGGGCGTTACAAGTGTACCACGTGATGTTGGTAGTCCTGGTAACAAGAGCCACAACCAGTATACCGAGATGCCAAAAGGCAAAGGAAAGAAAAAGGGAAAGAACAAGGGCGATGATAAAAAAGAACCCCCTCCCCCCGTTATTCCAGCAGAGCAGCCCGCTAACAGCCTTACAAAGGATTTTTATATTATCCAGGTGAGAGACCTTGAGGATAGACTGAGCAAGTACCAAATCAAATGTGACAAGCTACAACTTTCAAATGAAGAGCTGCAGAAGCAGCTAAAGCAGCAGCTGGAGGACCAGGAACAAATGACCACCTTTTTAAAGAAGAAAAGCCAACAGCAGACAGAACACCAGCTTGAGCTTGAAGAAGAGCTGAGCACACTGAAGCAAGCCAAAGAGGCAGAGAAGGAACACTACGAACAGCAGATAACACAGCTCAAGGATGAGTCGCAGCGGGCATTGGACCAGATGGCCGTGGAAAGTAAAGTGCTTCAAGGACAGTTGAAATCTCTGGAGACATTTCGCTTGCATAAGGACTCCATGGAAGCTGAGATGAAGCAGCTGAGGGAGACCATTGAGAAGCAGCAAGCCTTGCACAATGATAGCTTATATGGGGTTGAGAAAAAGGCAGTGTTGGACAAAGACAGGTGGGCAGTGACTCTGAAGGTTTGGGTAGGTTGGGTGCAGTGTTTTTTATTGTTACCACAGAAGGTCTGTAATGTTTTATGCCCTGGTTTGGTTACTGCACAAGATGTGTGTACTAGAGTGATATGACGCAAACCACCATCCTAGCATAGGTTGTACAAATGGGAATTGAAGACATGATGTCATTAGTTATATATTCACATCCTGAGTGGGTGAAATTGAAATAGCATATTTATAGTGGGCTTAGTATAAACTTTACTACCTCAGGGGAATAACTGTATAACGGGATAACAAGTTACCATGGTTAGTGGTTAAGGTGGGTGGACTGCTGTAACAATACACCCTGCAGAATGAAGAAAGAGATGGTTACCAAGGTGAACCTGGTAGCTGCAGAGTTCAGGAAGGTGTCTGACCTCCAGATGGCAGAAACGACCAAGAGGACCATCAGAGAGAACGTGGCCATCAATCAGCAGCTGACCAAGATGTCCGACAAAACCTTAGAACTGATTGGAGAGAATGAAACGCTCAAGAAGAGAGAGAAAGACCTAGTAAGGGAGGTGGAGCTTCTAGAGTCTAATGAGAAGGAACTTACAAAGAAGAGTGTCAGCAACCAGAAGGTAAGTACAATAGAAGTACAATAGACGTCACACTGGGAATGTACCACTTGATAAATGTTTATGGTGGTGTGTGTATGCAGGTTATGGGCCTACTCAAGGACAGAATAATGGAACTGGAAAGCCAATTGGAACTAGCACGGCAGCATTTGCTGAGCTGTGGTGACATGGAGAGAGAAAAGCTGGAAGCCCTAAGCAACTGTGACACCTTCAAAAGAGAGACTGAGGTACATACACGTGACAGGAGTCCCTGACCCATTTCATCAGCCTATTGTACACATGTACCGCAAATTGTATCACACCACCCCAAAGCAATGCAAGGATCACAATGCACTGTTAAAACATGAGCTCGACGAGGTGAAAGCGCAGAACTTTGCATTGAACAAGGAGCTATACAAGCTGAGGAACATGCTTGCTAACACCTCGCGCGCCATTCAGGCTTCCCTGCAGGTACGTGTGTCGAGTTGTAGCGGGCTATTAACAGCACCACTTTCCTAGAATGGAGGCTCTAGTGATGGCAGCACACAGAGGGAAGATCTCTTGACTGCTTTGCTCACTCTTATGACTTCAGCTCCAGATAAGGACTCCATGCTAAGTCCAAAGCTGCAGTATACACCAGGAGACCTAGGCCTTGTGCCCCCTCCAGTAAAGGTATGTCCTATTTATTCCGAGTTTGTCATTATTGACAAACTGGTTTTACTTCTACTCAGCAAGGCAGCAGTCGGACTGGTCACCATCAACTGCCACCCCTTCCTTCCGTCAATCCTTCCCTCACAAGAAGCCAGCCTGTCTGAAATCATCACAACCCAAATGGCCTCTGTGTTGTGTGTGTGTGTGCATGTGTGTGTGTGTGTGGTAAGCTATGTGTGTACTACTTAACAAAACTAAAGCCAATCAGTCTGTGCTGGACAAAGGAAATGCTATGTTTTGTCTAGTCCCACAACAGCCAGAGCCCATGGTTCAGTTGGCAGCAACCTGCTGCTTGCCTTGGGCAGCTTCCTTTCTGGCAGCATCCTGGAGCAGTGCTGTGTCCACCTCCTCCGCTGGCAGCTGTACATATCTAATCACTGATCCACGAATAAAGCAGTTCTTGACCGTCAGCTATGGGGGAGGGGAGAGGAGGAGGGAATGGTATTTACACACAAACATAGCTAGGGGGGTGAGGTGTGATGTACCATTAAGGAGTGTGATATGCCTATAACAGAGGTGTAAGTGCATGTCTTCAGGGAGAGGAAATAGGCTAAAGAGTGTGTTACTCACCATGTGGGGGTACTTATCTGGATCAGGAACACTTATATCAGTTAGCTTGATATTTAGGAACTGGAGGTATGAAATAATACATGCAAACACATGTATGGGGGAGATGTCCTGTTATGGTATCACCCCTGTCTCATGTATAGACAGCTAATCTACTCAACCCATCCAAATACATACAATTGATATTCTATCACACCACCTTAGGTATGTCAATAAATATACGACTATTTTGGGGAGGAGCCATGCAAAGTCTTACTTGGTCCACAGAATGTAGCATACCAGCAATACTATGGAAAGGAGAGAGGGAGAGTTGTGTGTGTGTTTGTTTGTGTGTGTGTGTGTTTGTGTGTGTGTGTGTGTGTGTGTGTTGTGTGTGTGTGTGTTCGTGTGTGCGCGCGTCATATTTACAAAAATGTTATTTATTTAGAATACGATTTACGGTCACAATGCGCAAGCACATTTTAAATTTAGCACTATTACCATATATGGACGCACGTGACTGACGCTATACGAAAGTATATAAACTCGAACGCATTCGCCCAACAACAATCGTGTACACACAACCAGAAAAAATAAACCATGCAGATCTTCGTGAAGACGCTGACTGGGAAAACAATCACCCTAGAGGTGGAACCAAGCGACACCATTGATAACGTGAAAGCTAAGATTCAGGACAAAGAAGGCATTCCACCAGACCAGCAGCGACTCATATTCGCCGGCAAGCAACTGGAAGATGGTCGTACGCTCAGCGACTACAACATCCAAAAGGAGTCGACACTTCACCTGGTCCTCCGTCTGCGTGGTGGTATGCAAATCTTCGTGAAGACGCTGACGGGCAAGACCATCACCCTGGAGGTGGAACCAAGCGACACCATTGATAACGTGAAGGCCAAGATCCAGGACAAGGAGGGTATTCCACCAGATCAACAGCGACTCATCTTCGCTGGGAAACAGCTGGAAGACGGCCGTACACTGAGCGACTACAACATCCAAAAGGAGTCGACACTTCACCTGGTCCTCCGTCTGCGTGGTGGTATGCAAATCTTCGTGAAGACGCTGACGGGCAAGACCATCACCCTGGAGGTGGAACCAAGCGACACCATTGATAACGTGAAGGCCAAGATCCAGGACAAGGAGGGTATTCCACCAGATCAACAGCGACTCATCTTCGCTGGGAAACAGCTGGAAGACGGCCGTACACTGAGCGACTACAACATCCAAAAGGAGTCGACACTTCACCTGGTCCTCCGTCTGCGTGGTGGTATGCAAATCTTCGTGAAGACGCTGACGGGCAAGACCATCACCCTGGAGGTGGAACCAAGCGACACCATTGATAACGTGAAGGCCAAGATCCAGGACAAGGAGGGTATTCCACCAGATCAACAGCGACTCATCTTCGCTGGGAAACAGCTGGAAGACGGTCGTACACTGAGCGACTACAACATCCAAAAGGAGTCGACACTTCACCTGGTCCTCCGTCTGCGTGGTGGTTTCTGAGTAACTCGAACCTACTATGTTTAGATTAGGTCTTGCTGCTGTTGCTTCATATACATGTGGTTTGACACTTTTTGGGGTTATAGTAGTATTAACGTTTTGTACACCGAGAATTTGATAGCACGTACGGAGGATATGAATGATCTTACTATTTACATTCTGATCTTACACGAGAAGGGGCAGGCATATTACCAACGTACCATAAGTCATTCTTCAACTCGACGTAGACTTCCTTTCCAACAAGGGATTTGAAAAATGAGTAGAAGAGCTATTAAGAATGAAGTGAAATGCATAATTATATAGACATTACGATAAAGAGCTTAGTAAAGCAACGCAACGTACGTACAGGCATGGTCGTTAATTCGTAGAAATCCCAAATAATGCCCGATAGGTGTCTCGCGTGACTTGACCGACGTTGTAGCTAGAAGGTTGGGTCTCTGGTGATAGCTAGCTAGCTTTGTCTAGGAAAAATAATAATAAATAACTAAAACGGGCCTATCGCAAATGCAGATTGTGACAATTTATGGAATAATAAATTATTAATTATTGGTCACGTGCACTTCATTGCAACTGTCCGATGGACAAACATCGAGTTCCCACAGAACGCGACGGAGACCAATGGGATCCCTATTCCCTTACAGGAGGGTAAGGCAGATTCTCATTAATGTATTCAATTATTATTCCTAATGTAGTACTTTGTTGGCGATTGCCGGAGATGATTTTGCAGTCATTGCGTCAGACACTCGTTTAAGTGAGGGTTTCAACATTCATTCGAGAAACCTTCCTAAAACGTACCAGCTGTAAGCGTTTTAGTGGCAGCCTTTTCCTTCTTTTTTTTCCCTTCCTTTTTTTTTTCCAATTGAATTCACGTGATCGTGCATTATATCCGTACAGAAGTGACACGATAGTTTTCGGATGCTGTGGGTTTCACGGTGATGTACTGACTCTCACCAAGGAGCTTCAGAACGAACTCAAGGTACGTGACAGCATCCCTGGTGTGGGCAGCTAAAACATAGCGTTTCTTTCTTAGACGTATGAATACATTCACCACAAGAAGATCAGGTACCTGTGCAGACTGATTAAGCCTCTTTTTAGACGATTAGGCTCCCCTGGTGCAGACATTATCTCTGCCTTATGCTCTTATCCAGTCTACAAGCTCTGGCGCAACTTCTTTCTACTAAGCTCTACTATAGGCGTTTCTTCCCATACTATACCAGTGACATCTTGGCAGGTGTTGACAGCGAGGGTATGGTTAAAATGTTTGAATACCAGTTCCTTTGGTATCAATTGATGTGTTCGCTTCCTTTGCCCTTCCCCCTTAATCTCCCCTTAGGCAAAGGATGTGTGTACAGCTTTGACCCTGTGGGGTCTTACCAAAGGGAGATACACAGGGCATCAGGTACAGCATCTACCATGCTCCAGCCACTTCTGGACAACCAGGTGTGCTGTAAATGGGGGTCGTACCATGAATGTTGGGTGGGGTGCTGTGTGTGGTGGTGGGGTGGATAGTGTGCGCAAGTGACCTTTGTGTAGGTGTGTCCCTTGTGTGTTTGTGAGGGGCATGTGGAGGGCTGGGTTATATTTAGGGGTGTGGTCACCACAATGGGCACCTGATGCATTTGGGGTGTGGCATCCTATTTGCAGGGAGGAGTCACAAGTTATGTTACTGTTATGTTTCTTTAGTAAATGGAGGGTTTGGTAGTAATGGAGAATTGGATGGTGATAGGGGATTGGATGGTGATGGTGGATTGGATGGTTTTTATTTGCTATTTGTTTCAGATTGATCTGAAGAACCAAGCTGGGGCCAAGAAGCAGCCTCTGACTTTGGAGAAGGTGATTGCACTGGTTAAGGATGTATTTTCAGCTGCTGCTGAGAGGGATATCTATACTGGAGATGGTGTTAAGATTAGTGTCATTAAGGCCACTGGAATAGAAGTCATTGAAATGCCTCTGAGGAGGGACTGAGGACACACACCCCTTCTAGCCAAATGTGTTCACATGCTATTAACCTGGGTTCCCTCCTGTGTTTTATCAACAAAACATTGTCATGTGTGGGTGTGCCTGTGTGTGGTGTTGGTGTCGCTTGTGTGAGTGCCATGCATCTACATACAACGGTTGTCAGTTTTTGGATTTAAACATGGCAGCTTTTGTATTGATAACACCCAACTGATTAGTGCGTACTGTGTTAGTATAACTATATGTATTATGCATCAGTAGGAGAACACATGACAGCTATGTGCTATGTCCCATCCCCTGGTATGAGCATTTTAGTTGCATCTACAACTGGTGCATCTGGGATGTGCCAAGGCTAATGCAGTCTGATGGCATGTCATCAAGATTGTAGCAAAGCATAAAAGGAATGGAAAAAAAAAAAAATTGTCCAGCTTATTGCATTGAGCCATCAGCCATGAAGTGGTAGCCCCATTTCTTTGCCTCTTAGCCGAACATCCACAGCTCTCTCTAATTTGGAAATGATCTGTGGATTTGGTATAGCTTTGCCAGCTTCGTAGTCGTTGACAACTTGTGGCTTCTCACATATTCTCTGTGGAATGTGAACAGATTCAAATATGCTTTTTTTGGGGGGGGGGGGGGGGGGGGGGGGGGCATATTATCTAAATGCTGGACAACCTTATCATGAATCAAGATACAGCTTAAGGTACGACCATACCACTGGCAGCTCAAACGTTACCTGTGATATACACCCACACGCGCAGTGAGGCTACGTTAGCCCACTTACTGTAGCTAGTTCCTTTTGAGTTAATCCTTTTGCTAGTCTGGCTTTCTGTAGGGTTCGTGCGAAGTCTAGCGATACTCTGTCGTCTAAGAAAACACATTGCTAGTATTTGTACACACTGACAACGGCACATCAGTTCTATTACGTTTTAGTTCCTCAGTTTCTCTGTCTAGTTTCGCCGTATCCTTCGCTGCTGCCTTCTGCTTGTTGGTTGCGGCAGTAACTGCAAGTGACGCGAATATGGGTCACAAATATCTACGGAGCAGCGGGTCGCTCACATTTCTTGTGTGTTTCTATTTCTTCCCCTTTTCTTTGTGCCTGATTTACTACCTATGGTGGGAAGCGAAAAAACAGAAGTGTCAAGAGGGCCTTCCAACTAAACGCTACGCTTCCCCACCTTTTGGGACCTAGCATCGGCAGCTCTCGGAGTCTTTTTGTGTAGATACGTAACTTCGTCCCAGTCAGCTTCCGCCATTTGCGCACTTAGCAATAAACACCACAATAATAATAACTGCACTCGTAATAGTCTGCTATTAAAAGTACGAGGTGATGGCGCAATCTTGGGAGTTACATGTAACGTAATGCGTTTCATTCCAATCCCAGGCTATTAATAACAGTACAAGGAAAATGCTGTTCATGCCCATTGCACGTTACCTTGCGAGACGCGCCACAGCAGGGACTGGGAGACTGACCAAGGCTGGCCAAGGATTAGGCCTACTTACTATTGCACGCTCGGATGCGTATAACTTTGTAACGAAGAACACCATGTTGCGTGCTGTCCACAGAAAGTATTCCACTTCGGCGCGTGGAATCGATCCCACCACGATGCAAGAGCGTCATATAGAACTGGAGGACATGACTCGAGGACAGCTGCACATGGAGTTCACGTGTAAAGTTTGCCAAACACGCAGCGCTAAGAGGTTTTCAAAGCAGGCGTATCACAAAGGTGTGGTGCTTATCAAGTGCTCAGGATGTCAGAATCTCCATCTTGTTGCCGATAATCTTGGATGGTTTGGAACACAAAAAATGTATGCCCCTACCAAACACATGTACCTTCAGTGACTAACCTACTCCCCTATCCAGCAATATAGAGGACATACTAGCTGAACAAGGCGAACAGATCAGGAAAACTGGTACGACCACCATTGAAATAGTGTCAGAAGACCAAACTGATACACTAGCATTGGGGGGTACCTCTGATGCTTACCCTAATCACTAGTACATGATGAAACCATGTTGGCATGTTGCAATTATCAGTCCATTTCATAGCTACCCAACAAACAGTACTCCAAGCTTTTTTGGGGAGCAAATTTGATGTTGCACATGACACCAGCAGCCCTCTCGATGACCTTGAAGTGTGGTATGAGTACCACCTTACCATCCTTGTCAACAACAACAGGCAGTCCGCCCCTTATCATCTCAGGGGGTAGTGGATTGGTTCTGACTTTTCGAATCCCCTTTTTGGCCAGTTCCCAGTCCACCATTATCATGTGGCGGATGTAGAACTGCTTACAGGTTGGGCCTGTGCCACGTTCAAGTGGCAGCAGGGTTATCTGGAACCGTTTGTCCCACAAGAGAGTCTCGCCGACATCAATAGGAGTGGGTTCCACTGAGGAGTGTGACGGCTTGCTTCTACTGATAATGAAGGTGGCTTCGTCCACGGGAACCAAGATGGACATACCCAAGGTCATGTTGGCAGCCTTGGCCTTGCTGTAGCTCAACATCTGATGGGCTCTAGATAGAGCTAAGTAGTGGGGCATGGCGTCGTGTCCTGAGGTGTAGTGCACAAGAGCTAAGAGAACCCTCTTGGCCACTGGCCGATCCAAGCTACGGTATTGTGGCCATGAGACCTTGGCATACCCGTACAGATTATCCACCTGGACCATGTTATTGGAGTTGAGTGCACACAGAGCTTGTGTGTGAGGGTGGAATGCGTATATTTACACGTGCATGTGTGGTATGTGTGATTGTGTGTGTGGGGGGGAGGGGTAGTAAAAGTAATAGATGCTGTGGGTGGTGGCTTGCCTTTCTTTTGCAACACGGTGCGGGCAAGGTTGCAGGTCTCCACTAAGCCTTCCAATCCTGCATGCAGTTCTGGATGGGCTGCAAGTGCCTTGTTAATTCTATTCCTTTTGTAGACATCTGTAGCATTGGAGGGGTCTTCCACCCACTCCAGGTGGTTCTCGGTACAGATATCTCTCAATGATTTCTACATGGTAATATGCATGTGTGTGTGGCTGGTGGGTGTGAATGCAAAAAGAAACAGAACATGCTCTTTCAAACCTTCGTGCAATGAAGCAGCGGTCTCAAAAGATGTGTTTCGGGCGACTTGTACCACGTGATAGCTTCCTTCATCCCAGCAAGACCGTCGATACTGCTCCCCATGGAAAGTCTTGTGAGAAATGTGCCTACATTTCCTCCGTCATTGAAGAAATGGGGGATATCTCGAAGTCACCTTACCAAGCTGGTCATCTTTGTGATGCGCGGTCATAAGGAATCTTATTCCCTTCTCGCGACAAAACCTGAACAGCGCTTCGTAACGCTTTATCCTCGCAGCTAGCTGAATCTTCCCCGGGTCTGGACGAGTCGGCCACTCCAAGGATATGATGTGGTGCTCCGCACCTGCACAGCACAGCGGTGGTGGTGAGCGGCACTGTACTAACGCATCTCCGTCCGGGCCTACCAATTCCCGTCACTATCGACCCAGTCTTAATCGCTTCTTGGCTGCTGTCTGGTCTAAGCCTGCAGTGTTGAGAAGCACATGGGAATGACCGGCTGACCTCGAGTGGCAAAACCATTACCTGTGATCAACAGTAATGCCTACTACGCGCTGAAACAATTGCTTGGCTAGGTACGTGAGTGCAACGCTGTCGCTCCCTCCCGACACCGCAACTGCTACAGCTAACAGTAAGAGCGCGGTGAAGAGCCCGAGAGGTCACACTGCATGCATGCAACTCCTCTTAACCAGCATCCCTCGGCTGCACTAGTCTTGCAACGCTTCTTCTGAAGTGTTCCATGCTGTCAGTCACCCCCCGTGCTGTATATATTTTCTTAACCCTTAAGCTCCAGTGTGCACAAGGAGTAACTATACAACATATGGTAAACTTCCAGACTAACCGAAGGCTTGGATTGGTATCTTACACAAACACTCCTTTAGGGTACGCCCGTGAAGGACGTTGAACTCCCGGACTCTCCGACAAAGAGGAATCTGCTGCTTGAAAAGCACGCCAATTACATCGAGGCGTTTGAAAAGGACAAGGATGACCTGGTACGATGTAGCGTGATCCTTAGCATGCTCTTACGCTCTTAAATCAGGAATACTGCAGCACAGAGCACTTGAGGGTCAGTGGGATCTACTGGGGATTGACCGCCATGGACCTGATGGGACGGCTCGGCAGGATGGACAAGCAGGAAGTGCTGGGGTTCGTAAAGTCGTGTCAGCACTCTTCGGGAGGGTTCGGCCCCAACCCCGAGCAGGACCCACACATTCTCTACACGCTCAGTGCCGTACAGGTACAGCTGCATTTGTCAGACTTCAAATTAGTTTTTTTTTTTTTCATTTTCATTTGGTACATTAATCCCAACAGGTGCTGACGCTTTACGATGGTGTGAGTACCGTTGATGTCGAGAGAGTGGTCAGATATGTAGCTGGCTTACAACAACCTGACGGATCGTTTTTCGGAGACAAATGGGGTTGGTTTGTTGCAATGTGCGCTATGACTTTTTAAATTTGTGTTATTCTGTGTGCAGGCGAAGTGGACTCGAGATTCTCATTCTGCAGCCTGGCAGCACTGGCTTTGCTGGTTCGTACACGCCCCCGTTATATTAATTTTAGAACCAATTCAGTTTCATTTACAAGAACCGATTGGATGCTATTGATGTGAGCAAAGCTGTCGACTTTGTCGTTTCGTGTATGAATTTTGACGGTGGGTTTGGCAGTATGCCGGGATCTGAATCTCACGCCGGACAGGTATGTATTTAAAAAGCCCCGCTCACTTCACCCTAGCCCTTTTGTAGATCTATTGCTGCGTGGGAGCACTGTCTATAGCGGGTGCAATGCATCACATTGATGCCGATTGGCTTGGATGGTGGCTATGTGAGAGACAGCTGCCATCTGGCGGTCTAAATGGTATGTTATGCGTGGTAAGAACTGTTGTCACTAACACCAACTACTCATAAGGCCGTCCGGAAAAACTGCCCGATGTGTGCTATTCTTGGTGGGTGTTGTCATCACTGAAGATGATTGGTCGTTTGCACTGGATTGACAAGGTTAGCGTCAATCCTGAGGTGTGCTCCCCTCACCCCACTACCACCTGCTTGTAGGAGAAGTTAAGTGCCTTCATCCTTGCATCGCAAGACGACGATACAGGTGGCTTTGCAGACAGGCCTGGGGACTGTCCTGATCCGTTCCATACACTGTTTGGTCTGGCTGGACTGTCTTTGATGGGCAACAGACAGCTGAAGCAGATTAATCCCGTTTTCTGCATGCCAGAAGAATGTCTCGAAAGAATAGGAGTCAAACCACAACTTCTTGATTGAGTTGTTCATATTAAATCTATGTTCAAAAAGGTGTGTCATAAGTGTTCATAAAACAGAATAGCACAAACTACATCAAGTGATACTGCATGTGGGTTGATAGACACACACATCACGTGACTTTCTTCCTAAATGCTCTACCCCCTGCTAATTTAACCTTCTGACCAACACTGTGACGTGTTTTGTGACTCGGTTTGGTGAACTTCACCTGTGGTCTCATGTCCCCAGTCCTTTCTGCCCCTCCACGTCCACCAGACCTATTCCGCTGACTGCCCCAAGACCCTCCTGTGAATACACACAATATGCTCACAGCTGGTCATTTCAACATCATCCACTTGCTTTGTTCCGATGCACTGTCTGATCCACCCCTACGAAAGCGTGAAGCACCTCCACCCCTTGATTGCCTCCCTCCACGAAAGTTGGAGGCCCCACCCCTTGAGTGCCACTCTCCGGAGGCACCATCATCTGATCGTCTCCCTCTTCCGAATCTTGAAGTGCCTCTCCCTCTCCCGCCGGTCCACCTCCGCCCACGAAATCCTGCTGCACCTTCATCCTCCAATCGTCTCCTCCTGCTGCCAAAGGTTGCACCAGCTGCACCTCCTCCCCTGACACGAGAGGTCCTTCCTGTTGAGTCCCTCTTGAGCTTCTTAGCAGCTACATCAGTACCTATACTTGAGCCATGCCTCTTTTTGTTTCCAAAGAGTTCTTTACAGGAAAGGTACAATCATAAACAGATGTTAGGTACTGTACACTGTACTTCCATGTACCTACAATTGTACCTACATATAGCAGTTACATGTGTATAGGCTGGGACACTGATGCTTTATCATGGCACAATCACTCAGTGTTCGAACCTACCTGGATCAGGCTCCTCCCCTACTTCTTGTTTGTACCACTGGGCATCATCATCCTCATCCTCATCCCCACCTTCACCATCAACCCCTTCACCCTCACTCTCATCATCACTCCCATCTGCAAAACAGCAAGAATGGATTAAATTGTCCCCCCCTCCCCCCTCTGCTTTGACACTCACTGTCCTGCTGTTCACCCTTCTGCCCTGCCAAGCACCTCTCCCTATACATACCAAACCACCTGCTGAACACAGACCAAACGGGAGGGCCAGGTATACTACCCACCTATGCATGTCCTTCTCCATCCTCTTTCTCTGAACATTGTGCTCCTGTTCAGACCTCCTCTTCTCCTTCAACCTTCGCTGGCCCTCAACCCTCTTCTTCAGCTCTTTCACTTCATGCTTTGTCTTTTGAACTGTTGTGGGAAAAAACACCTGGGTCAAAGATCAAACAGTCAAATGTCCAAGGTTCACTGTAATCACTAGCTCAAATTGGTTATGATTAGTATATACCAGGCTATTAAATTTCTTCAAATGTCCAAGGCTCACTGTAATCACTAGCTCAATGATTAGTATATACCAGGCTATTAAATTTCGGATACATGTAATACCTTCACAATGTCCAAGGTACACTGTAATCACTAGCAAGCAACTTGATTTACAACACATTTTGTCAAGCAACTGCATTCTGTCTAAAATGGTTTGATTACTTATTGCATATAATTATTAACTAGGTGCTACATTTAATACATGCTACTTTGCTTATTCGCTGCCATGTTAATTTTGGTACAGAGTGGTTACTGATATGCGGTCCACAGATTGATACAAAAATCAACAAAAATGCAAATTGCCAAAAACAAAAGGGTGAAGGCTTGTGGTGGGTTTTGTAACGTAGCAAGTACAATCACATGATCCTTCTGATCAAAATACTTGTTCCCACACATATGCAGGTCTCAAAGTTGAGGCACACTATGTCGTCAAAGACAATCGGGTTCTTAAAACTGTATACATTTTTTTCAATCATGATTTCTAGTAACCAATATTATCAGGGTACACATTCCTATTCCAAACCCTTGACCTCTCAACTCAATGAGAAAGCAGATATCCAATTCCCAGACCATGCATGCAATTGGGCACTGCCACTGTAAATCAAAATATTGTACACAAAGTGGTACATATGGTATTACAGCACAGTAAGATACTTTCTGTGTTGCGTTTCTTTCTCATCGTAACTACAAGTGTCTTAATCTTAGTAAGTCTAGACTGTAAGGCAAGCTGCAGACATTCTAGTCTTGTACCCTGGCTGTTATTCATTATGTCATAGAGCACTGAGGAGATGGTCCTGCTGTTTCCTGGGACAACCCTTGCGCTTTAGACACTTGCAACATGCACTGAAGTCCCCCCCCCCCCCTTGTGGGCTAACATGCACTGAAGTACCCCCCCCTTGTGGGCTAACATGCACTGAAGTACCCCCCCCCCCCCCCCCCTCTTGTGGGCTAACATTGCATCTGTAGGGAGGCTGATCTTATCTAAGGAAAGTGACTACAGTAATGGACCCAGCGCTTTAAGAAGGGAAGGTGACTACAGTAATGGACCCAGTGCTTTAAGAAGGGAAGGTGACTACAGTAATGGACCCAGTGCTTTAAGAAGGGAAGGTGACTACAGTAATGGACCCAGTGCTTTAAGAAGGGAAGGTGACTACAGTAATGGACCCAGTGCTTTAAGAAGGGAAGGTGACTACAGTAATGGACCCAGTGCTTTAAGAAGGGAAGGTGACTACAGTAATGGACTCAGCGCTTTAAGAACATGTGCATTTCTGACTATAATAGTAACAAGCAAGTTGTTTCGGTGGATTATTAATTTTGGGTATCAGTCTTTTGTGGACCACAATGTTAAATAAAAATATATTACAACTGCAACTTTCAATAAAACCACACCCTGGTAAATTGGATTATAACAATGCTCACATGGTCCTCACATGATCCTCATGTAATGCTCATATGATCCTCATGTAATGCTCATATGATCATGTACGGTTGGTGCATACACAATGCAAGGACGTAGTCTGGTCATATAAATGTGTATAGTGTACATGTGCACAACAGGGCCTACATGCCCATTCATAAATGCTTCGCAAATCACATTTTAATGAACATGCTCCCCTCACAACCGGCCCCCTGCTCTTCATTCCAGCACCTACTCTCACCTCTGCCCCCCCAGCTAAACAGCACTTACCAAATTCATGGTGCAGCACTTCCCCTCCACACAGTCCAGACTCCACCTTAACCAGCTGAAGGGTAAGCCTTGGACCAAGCTAAAGTGCACACAAACATACACACACACACACACACACATACACACACACACACACACCATTCCACCACACACATCACACTATCCTTCCATCATCCTATGCAACAAACCTCTGTCAACCTAATAGCACTCTGTTCAGATTTGATATTTCCCCTTCCAGGAAGGTCTTGTGGTAGGGTGACTTCCCCATCACGCCCTTCTGCCAATTCCTCCCCGTCACTCTCAGACACATTTCCCCTGCAAGGAAAAAAAGAAAAAAGCCCGTACAAGGAAATAAGCAACCTAGTCCATTAATGGGTGTGGCCAAACTCAACCCCAACACAAGGTCACTGATGTCCGTGTACTTGCCGAGGTTGGGCACATGAGAGTGTATGAGCTTCTTGACACCCCTGCTCATGCCCTGAGGTATAGCCTTGATGTTGCTGGAGGAACAAATGGTACCCATGCAGCAATGGAGCTTAGCATTACATCACTTACTAGTGCCTGAACTCGATAGTGTTTGTATCTGAAGTGTGGTTCAGCAAAACACATCTTCTGATCTCAGATAATTTCACCTATGGAGTGATTGCACACTTAAGAGAAGCAGTCCCACATCTGTTCCAGTCAGCACCATCCCCCCCCCCCAACATGCAAATGTTAATTTAATAATTAAGGGGTCTTGAGCATGATTTGGCAGCTGTACTGAACAGTGCTTGCTGAAGTGTATTTCATAACTTCGAAACAGGTGGTCCATTGTCAACACATAAGGAACAAGAGAACAGATGCTTCAAAATTGTTCATTGTCACTTCTCAATCACTTCCCCATTTGTCATTAACAAAATCATAATGGGGGGGGGGGGGGGGGGGGGGGGGGGGGAGAACCCTGTGCACAGTGCTTTGCCCTGGGTGGCTGGCTAGCCAGCTGTTGCCAAGGTCATAATAAATAAAATTTGGTGTGCTATTCCACCCAATCAACCTCCACCTTCAGTATTCTATATCTCAAAAAATATTTATTTTTTTACAAATGAATCCCCCCAACCACTTACTTTGTGTATGTTAACAGTGGGGAACATGTTCTGGAACAATGATGTCATGAGTGCCAATGGCTTGTTCTCGGCAATGAAATTGTTCAGTACCAGCTAAAAGGGAGTGGAGAATAGCTAAGGACAGATAAGGCCACACCCACCAGTGCAGGAGTCAAAAACTGTTTTGGATTGACAGCAGGTTTCTTGAGACTGGCCGTAACTTCATGGCATAGTGTGAACTGTGGTTAGGATGGCCGTTATAGGAGTAACCAGGCAGTCACGTGCACACATTACCGCCTTGATGTGGAAAGTAACTGTTGGACCTCTGGGTAGCTTGCACACTCGTAGATTGATGAAACTTTCAGTTCTTGACAAAATTATCATGTGCGTACAACCAAGCGGTCCCGCGACTTGAATAAAATCCTTCAAGACGTTTTTATGTCGTACCTTTTGAGGATGTAATTTCATTAGTATTAAATCTAACGTTGCATTACACGTGCCTTCAACTTTGTTGCCGTGTTTGGTTCCATCACGCGCCGAAGGTCTAGAACCAAATGGTGCAGCGTGGTCCCAACCTTCCCTCGCTCAATGACGAACGACTTCGGAGCAGCATTTGCCTCCGTTTCAACAACCTGATGGGTGTGCTTCTTTCTCTACCGAGAACAAGTCTTTCAAACCTCCCCTGTCAAGGCTCGGTGACATACCCGGTTAGTTCTCCCCATTATTATTATTATTACTTTACACTGCAGCCACGTGTAACAGTTTATCTCGTTCGCAGACCGGTCAATTCCAGAGCACGTGCTATTAAGGTTACGTCTCTAAAGTTACACGTACACTACGACCAATCGCGTTCATCCAACGCATTTCCCTATTGAATATAATTGCGCAGGCGGGGCTCGATGAAGTGGTCCAATCAGAGCGTTCCACGCAGAGCAGCTGCAGTGGGAACTCACAAGACTATAAAAGCAGTTTTACCAGTCATTTGTGATCAACTTTCACAATTTGTCAAGTTTGAGACAAGTAGTTGAGAATGAGAGTACTTATCTTGGGATACGTGTTGGCCTGCGCTTGTATGTCGGCGCTGGCTGCAGAACAAGAAGACATGGGAACAGTGATAGGTATCGACTTGGGAACGACATATTCTGTGTAAGTACGCAAAGAAGCAATAACTAAATGGAGAAATAAAATTTTAACATGATTTTTTTTAATCTTAGTGTGGGAATTTACGAGAATGGCCGAGTGGAAATAATTGCCAACGACCAAGGAAACCGTATTACTCCCTCGTACGTTGCTTTCACTTCCGAAGGAGAGCGACTTATCGGGGATGCCGCCAAGAACCAGCTGACGTCCAATCCAGAGAACACTGTCTTCGATTCAAAGAGACTTATCGGCAGAACGTGGGACGACCCTTCCGTGCAGCACGACATTAAGTACTTCCCGTTCAAAGTTATACAGAAGAACAACAAACCTCACGTGCAGCTCGACATTAAGGGGGAGAAGAAGCTGTTCGCTCCGGAGGAAATCAGTTCTATGATATTGACGAAGATGAAGGTATGTGTATATGTTATGTGTGTGAATCGTTGTGTGTGTGTGTGGTTTGGCAGTGTTATATATAGATGCCATCCTACTTCACTGTGCCTATTTCTCTAATGCAGGAAACAGCTGAGGCATACTTGGGTCACCCTGTAACGCACGCAGTCGTCACTGTCCCCGCCTACTTCAACGATGCCCAGCGACAAGCCACAAAGGATGCTGGAACCATTGCTGGCCTGAACGTCATCCGTATCATCAACGAACCGTAAGCGCGCAAAACATTAATCATCCCCCTTCCTTTTTGACACTTATGTTCATGCATGTACAGGACAGCAGCTGCCATAGCATATGGTCTGGACAAAAAGGAGGGAGAGAAGACTGTGATGGTGTTTGATCTGGGAGGTGGAACCTTTGATGTCTCACTGCTGACCATTGACAACGGAGTCTTTGAAGTAGTGGCCACAAATGGAGACACCCACCTTGGTGGAGAAGATTTTGACCAACGTGTCATGGAGCACTTCATTAAGCTGTACAAGAAGAAGACTGGAAAAGACATTATAGGCAACAACAGGGCTGTTCAGAAGCTGCGTCGTGAAGTAGAGAAGGCCAAGAGGGAGCTCAGTTCCCAACATGTTGCAAGAATTGAGATAGAGTCCTTCTTTGATGGTGAAGACTTCTCAGAAACGCTAACTAGGGCTCGATTTGAGGAGCTGAACATGGTACGTCCGGTAGCTGTAGCAACAATGTTCTGAGGTTGAGATGGGTATGCAGTGCTAGGCTTTTTGTATTGTTACTACTGTGGCATTCAGTTTTGACATTTTACTTCATCCCTGGTCCCTTTTCCCCTCAGGACCTTTTCCGCTCTACGATGAAGCCTTGCCAGCAGGTGCTGGAAGATGCAGGCCTGAAGAAGACCGACATCGATGAGGTTGTCCTGGTTGGTGGATCTACTCGTATACCCAAGGTCCAGCAATTGGTGAAAGACTTCTTCAACGGCAAGGAGCCTAATCGTGGGGTTAATCCTGATGAAGCAGTGGCCTATGGTGCTGCTGTCCAGGCAGGTATCCTGAGTGGCAAGGAGAATACTGGTGGTCTGTTGCTCCTGGACGTCAACCCTCTGACCCTCGGCATTGAAACAGTAGGAGGAGTGATGACCAAACTGGTCCCCAGGAACACTGTTATCCCAACCAAGAAGTCACAGATTTTTTCTACTGCCTCTGACAACCAGCCTACTGTAACGATCCAGGTGTTTGAAGGGGAGAGGCCTATGACGAAGGACAACCACCTTCTGGGCAAGTTTGACCTGAATAGCATTCCACCTGCACCTAGAGGAGTCCCTCAGATTGAAGTCACCTTCCAAATTGATGAGAACGGTATTCTGATTGTCACGGCTCACGACAAAGCTAGCAGCAACACAGAATCCATCACCATTACCAATGACAAGAACCGCTTGACTCCTGAAGATATTGAGAGGATGATCAACGATGCCGAGAAGTTTTCAGAGGAAGACAAGCAGCTAAAGGAGAAGGTGGATGCCAAGAATGAACTTGAAACACTTACTTACTCTTTGAAGAACCAAGTGAACGACAAGGAAAAGCTGGGCAGCAAGCTTTCCAGTGAAGACAAGACCACCATCTTGAAGGCAGTTGATGATGCCATTGAGTGGCTAGAGTCGAACCGTGATGCAGACGTTGAAGATCTCAAGCAGAAGAAAAAGGAGGTTGAAGAAGTGGTTAACCCCATCATCAGTCGACTGTATCAGCAGTCTGGTGGCAGTCCACCACCAGAAGATAAAGATGAGCTATGAGCTGTACATCTTTTTAGACCACTAATGGACCCTCATCACACGTTCGCTCTTATTGTAATTACAACTGGTTTTATGTTCTGTCTGCTTAATAATAATAAAAATTTCCAAATTTATAAGTTCATGCAATGGGACGTTTTCATAACTGATAAATAGAACGTTAGAATTTATGGCTTCGAGGTTTCTGTATCGAAAATCGTTGGCTGCCTGGATCTTCTTGTCCAGATAAAAGCTTAAGGCCCCTACCTGAATTGAAGCGATGGCTAGAGTGTAGGGCCGCTGGTTTTAAGTGAGTGTAAGTGTAATAGGCTATTCTTCGCTATCTACCAACTCAGCAAGTATGCTCCATTTGCAGGGTTAAACAGTTGGGCGTTGTCTCGTTCCCAGACCCACATATGCAGCAGCGGATGCCGCTTGGGGACGAGACTACAGTGAAATTTTTTTTCCCCCTATTAAAAACAGCGCTGCCTACAACGTTAACTTTTGGAATACAATAATGGTTTGAGCTAGCAAAACGAAATTGAAGCCTGTCACGTGATATTTTAATTCTATTCTGGAGAATTTGTGTTCCTCGTTCAGTAAAGACCTTTCTAGGTTATTTCTCCCCCAATTAGAAACAGATCAGGCCGAACGTTGGCATCTAACTACCCCGCATATAACCATACCACGTGGCTTGGCCGAATGTTGAATGCGGTAAACAGTTTGAGAACCGCGGCTACAAATGTCCTGTTTTAGGGGGAAACGCATCTAGCTGATTGACTCGTATTGCGTTGCGTTTAGGCTACTATATTTAAACAGTACACAGAAGACAGGTATCTGTATCTGAAATGATATTTTAAAGAGAACTTCCGTTTACTCTGCCGCTAAAATGTTTGTCTCGAACGTTTGGGTCTTCAAAGTTAGCCATTTTCGGATGAATAACATTATAATTATATTGAATACATGTACCAGACCCCAAGCCGTAAATTTTAATGTTCCATTTATCAGTTATAAAAACGTTCCATTGACAATTGGGCCATCATTATCATCCACCAGATCAAATTGGGCCTCCTGGTTTTTGTGTGCGGAACAATTGCAGGACCACTGCATGTATGATTTGGGAAGAGCACATGCAGACTTAACCTTCAATACACATGTGTGCTTCAATATAATCTGAAACACACAATGCTTAAAATGGGGCTGACGATGGTTACCGTACACAAGTTAAGTTCCTCTGACCCCCCCCCCCCCCCCCCCCCCGTAAAAATAATTTTAAATAAAGGGACCTGCCTAGCATCATGTGGTTGCAGATCCAGGATTTCAAGTTTGGGGTGTGTGCCATCTAGGACGGCCGACTGGATACAAAACTAGTGGGGGATTGTATGCATATGCTTCCTCACTGTCACAATGAAGCCATAGACATGTCTGCATAATAAGTTATCTCCAGCTAGTTGGGGGGAGGGGCCTACACCCCTTCCACTACCCCCTCCCCCTCCCCCAGTGTCCCCCACGTAGCCATTAGCACGTTGGACCAGTCAGCTCAGATTACACACAAAGAGGACCATGTTAGCAATGAAGTGGTCACACGCACACACAAGCACATACACACATAAAAAGAAAACCAAAAACAGTGAACAAGGAAAATGACAGTATTGTGTGTGTGTTCCCCTATTACTGTTCAACACAGCGCACATAGTTGGCTGGAAAATACCCAGACTGCAAAGGGAAGGAAGTATCCATGGCAGATGTGGGCATCATCCCAACATAGGAGAGATAAAGAAGCAGCATTAGTTATGTGCACACACAATGCTGCTTCACTCCAGGCACCTTACCTTTCCATTCCAC
>OX442424.1:8514812-8558393 GCA_949361645.1 Spongilla lacustris
GCACCTGACCCCTTAGGAGGTGGGGAAGCTACAGAGCAGGCTGAGTATGGTGGAGAAGGACATTGCACAGTTTAAGGTCCGTACTGTGGTGGTGTTCATCTCTTTGCATCGCTCACCCATAACAGTTGAAGGCACAAGTTGTACCAGACCTTGATGTGTCAGTTGTCCCTTCTGCCTTCCCTTCTGGGGCCTCCACTTCTGCCTTCCCTTCTGGGGCCTCCACTTCTGCTGGGGCCTCCACCTCTGCTGGGGCCTCCACCTCTGCGTCTGCTGTATCCTGTCCCATCCCTCTCCCCCAGGCCACTCCTTTTGGCTCCGATGTAACCATGGAGACATCAGGCCTGTGCCCCATTGCTCCTCCTGGAACCTCGCTGTTTTTGAGCACCCAAGAAGCCCTCAGCATGCGAAAGATGCGTGTTGAAGCCAACATCACTGAGATTATCAGTGACTACTTTGAAACACGGATGCCTGTTATAGAAGGTACAGTAAAATGTATATATTTTTGTCCATGAGACCCACTGAATGTAAATAACATTTTGCTATAGTGGAGGGTTCAGATGACACACTAGACCAATTCAGCGATGGTCTGTATCGGTTCACTCGATACAGTACATTCAGAGAACTCTCCGGACTGGTCTATACAGACCCAAACTTGAACTCAAGCATTGTGTCCAGCATAGAGTTTGACAAAGATGGAGAGTACCTTGCAGTGGCTGGTGTGTCCAAGAAGATTAAGGTATAGGGATGTGTGTATGGGGATGTGGGCATGTAGTGTGTGTATGTAGAGTGTGTATGGGGATGTGTGTATGTAGTGTGTGTATGGGGATGTGTGTGTAGTGCGTATGTGGGGTGTGGATGTAGTGTTTGTATGTGGGGATGTGTGTGAGTTTGTGTTTGTTTTTTTTTTGGAATTCATACCAATGGTCGACTCACAGATCTTCAATTACTACTCCGTAATAAAAGCCATGGGATTCACCAACCATTTTCCAGAGCAGGAGATGACCTGCACAGCCAAGCTGAGGTGAGGATGGGATGGGGCCAAGCTGAGGTGAGGATGGGATGGGGCCAAGCTGAGGTGAGGATGGGATGGGGCCAAGTCGAGGTGAGGATGGGGCGGGGCCAAGTCGAGGTGAGGATGGGGCGGGGCCAAGTTGAGGTGAGGATGGGGCGGGGCCAAGTTGAGGTGAGGATGGGATGGGGCCAAGCGAGGATGGGATGGGGCCAAGCGAGGATGGGATGGGGCCAAGCGAGGATGGGATGGGGCCAAGCTGAGGTGAGGATGGGATGGGGCTAAGCTGAGGTGAGGATGGGATGGGGCCAAGCTGAGGTGAGATGGGATGGGGCCAAGTTGAGGTGAGGATGGGATGGGGCCAAGCTGAGGTGAGGATGGGATGGGGCCAAGCTGAGGTGAGGATGGGATGGGACCAAGTTGAGGTGAGGATGGGATGGGGCCAAGTTGAGGTGAGGATGGGATGGGGCCAAGCTAAGGTGAAGATGTGGTCGCCACTACTGCACACATACTCACCGCTACCCTCTCTCCACCTAACTACCCTCTTCAGCTCTCTATGTTACAACCCGTACCACAAGGCCCGACTTGTGTCCAGTGACTACGATGGTGCAGTCTGTGTCTGGGACACGAGTACTGGCACACGGCTTATAAAGTTCCAGGTACAGTGGGGAAGCTTCTGTGGGGGGAGGGATGACCCTGTGGACCTGGAACTTGTAGGAGCACGAGAAGAGGGTGTGGTCAGTGGTGTATAACCCTGTGGAACCTAATCTCTTTGCCTCCGGGTCTGATGACTGTACAGGTAATTACCCCGTAATATTGTGGACAGAGGGTTAAATGACGTGTCAATCCTCTTTTGCAGTGAAGCTCTGGTCTTCCAACCGACCTCAAAGCTGCTACTCACTACCAGCAAAGGCCAATGTTTGCTGTGTAAGGTTCCACCCTACTAATCGCTATAACCTCGCCTATGGATCTGCTGGTTAGTTTGTGTTGCATGTAGTGTATGTGTGTGTGGTGTGGGGTGCATGTAGTGTATGTGTGTGGTGTGGGATGCATGTAGTGTGTGTGTGTGGTGTGGGATGCATGTAGTGTATGTGTGTGGTGTGGGATGCATGTAGTGTGTGTGATGTGGGGTGCATGTAGTGTATGTGTGTGTGTGTGTGGGATGCATGTAGTATGTGTTGTAGTGTATGTGTGTGTGTGGTGTGGGATGCATGTAGTGTATGTGTGTGTGGTGTAGGATGCATGATGATGGCAGTTTAGCCAATTACTGATTTTAGTAATACTTGTACATGCATGTGAACATAAAGCATGAGGTAATGCTGATCTTAGCAATACATGCAAGCGGACATTGCTGATACAGGCTGGATGAACAAAGGGGCACTGGGGAGGCCAAACACTGGAGATGCAGCATGAAGTTGATAATTGTACATGTGCGCCCCACCCCCCTCACCCCCCACCTGTACATGGGTTAAGTGCATTTTTGGGAGGTTGCAATGAAGTACAGGTGCCCCACCTGTACTTGGGTGCATACTTCGCACATACACTACATGCATACCACACACCACACACACATACATACTACATGCATCCCATTCAGAAGTCAGTTTTGTTTTGACTGCAATGTCCACCTTTCCAGATCACATTGTGCACTATATGGACCTGAGGAAGCCGTCAGAACCTGTGGCTGAGTTCAAAGGTCACAGGAAAGCTGTCTCGTATGTTCATTTTATTAACTCGCAAGAGCTGGTGTCAGCGTAAGTGGTACACACACACACACACACACCGTACACATGCAAACACAATATGTCAGAGTGCTTTTTTTGTTAACAGATCCACTGACAGTGAACTAAAACTCTGGGACTTAAATAAGGGCATTGTGAGGACATACAAGGGACATGTGAACGAGAAAAATTTTGTAGGTCTTAGTGTGACACCACACTTCATTGCTTGCGGTGAGCCTCCTTCCTAAAGTGCGCTTGGTTTTATGTAATGAACCCCATAACATGTTCAGGGAGTGAGAACAATTCCTTCTATGTCTACTGCAAACAAGTCTCCAATCATATGCTCAAGTACACATTCAATGTAGGACGAAGTATGCTGGTGAGCCTTGGAATATGTTAGTGTGTTCCATAAAAGGGGTGTCAATGAGTGTGTACCATAAGGGTGTGTTAATGATCCAGTGTTTCACTCTCCCATATTCAACTTGCTGCAGCCGGACACAAGCACTACTCCAGAAAATGGAGAAGACCTTACAAACTTTGTCAGCTCAGTTCGGTGGAGAAAGGCATGTCCCCTAAACTTTTGAAGGATGAGGATGCACATATTTAGTGTGATTATCTCTCCCCCCCACACACACACACAGGACTCCAATGTAATCCTAGCTGCTAACAGCCAAGGTGTAATCAAGGTTTGCTCACATGACATAATGATTAGATATTGAGAATCTTTTGTCCCTCCTTTATCAAGGTGCTGGAGATGTGTTGAGCTGATTTTGCCTTCCGAGTCCACCAAACCAACCAATGTACATAACATATATAATATATATCTTAATACTTTTAAAAAGTGTAAACATCATGCGTCAAGGTCCTGTGTAGTGGGAAGTTTAGACTCCATGCTCTTCTTGATCTCTAGCCCAATGCTCTTTGCCATGGGTGGAGGCACAGCATTGCCAACCTATAGGTGTAGAACAAATATAGGCCAGTGAGGTACCTTTTCTAGTGTGTGCATGTTGTACATACAAACTTACCTGACGATGTTTGTCTAGAATGTTACCAAAAAATCTGAAAGTGTCAGGGAAGCCCTGTGACCGGGCACATTCCCGTACGCTGACAACTCGATGCTGTTCTGGATGGAGTACACGACCCTGCACACGCACACACACACACTAAACCAGGCAAGGCACACTTAGAAAAAAGAAGAGACAAACCTGTTTTCCCATTGGTTCGGGATTAGTGACAGTTGTACTGAAGTACCCATCCCACTCCAACCTGCCATACAGGCCTGCCCAGTGGTTGTGTCGGTTGCCAGTATGAGGCAAGCACCAAGGAATGAGGGTCCCAAACTGCTTGTCCTGAGGATCGCAGGGTTTGCCCTCTGCGCACGAACACACGCCTCGCAAAGCTTTGTTGTCCGCTCTACCATTCTTTTTGTCATGGTGAGTGTACTTCCTGCAGCGAAATATGCGATTGGAGGAGAGAGATGCCTGCGATCTACCACAACTCACAGCTTCTTAGCACAGGTTCCATCAGAGAGGTGGACCTCTAGGTTAGGCAGGTCCCTCCAATCGGCACCAGGAGTGAGTGGAATGTAACGCATTCGGGCAGCCACCAGTGGATTCATCTCCTTGCAGATGTGGTCATAAAGGATTGGCTGGCTGCTCTGCTGGCTGCTCTGCTGGCAGCCCCGCAGCTATAAATAGATACAAAGATCAAATGAGCAGGAGACAAGGGGTTAAATGGAGGTGGTGCAGAGGGGGCAGGGCAGACAAGAAAGCTTACCAGCCGTTGGAAGTGTGAGCGAGGCTCCCCGCAGTATCTTATCTCCCTTGCTGAGGCTCCATTCTTGATGTCAGGAAGATCAGACATGGAGTCCAGGACAGTGATTGTTCTCAAGGCTGCACACGACAATCGGGCGATGTTCGAAGCGTACTGAGAGAGGTTTGTCGATATCATTAGCACAGAGTTATAAGCCCTGGACATATAAGCATACTTTCTTTTCGTCAACCACTACAGACAGCTGAACAGCTCGTGGGCTGAAAACATGAGTTGGCTCTGGGTATAATGGCAACTTTTCTCCAGGAGCTGCAGCTATTATGATAGCTCTGTGTGTTGCGTGTATGGTAAGGTGGGGAAAAAAATCTTAGCTCGTACCATTTTTGTTATAAGTTACCTTCGTCTTGTCTGGGGAACACCATACTGACCTGCCTGGAGCACACCAAAGGTGCACTTCCAGTTGAAGAAATGATACAGTCACACCACATGCTATATATACACACACACACCTCTCCACACACACCCATGCCCTACAGACACCTATGCCCTCCACACACACCACATGCTATACAGACACCTATGCCCTCCACAACTGACACACCACATGCCATACACACACACACACCACATATGCCATACACACACACACACACACACACACCACATGCCATACACACATACACACCACATGCTCACACATACATACACACCACACATAAGCAACACTGCACACACATACACACCTGGTAACCCATCTTGACGAGGCACCGCAAGGTCAGCTTGAGAACCATGCTTTTCTTGAATGACACAAAGTTCCTGACATTCTCCAGGACAAAGAACCGCGGCCGATAGTAG
Organism: Spongilla lacustris; assembly: GCA_949361645.1. Lineage (NCBI taxonomy): Eukaryota > Metazoa > Porifera > Demospongiae > Spongillida > Spongillidae > Spongilla > Spongilla lacustris. The sequence continues at coordinate 8,520,168 of OX442424.1, forward strand.
TCACAGTAGCTCAGGTACGAGACAACAAGCGAATTCTGTACATAATAAACCAAAACAACATAGCTAATGGTTCATACGTCTGTGTGCATTATGTATAGGCAGAGAGCTTTGTTGCAGGTAAATGTCAAGTAAGTGTCAGGTAGACATGCAGGTCCTAGAAGCAAACCTCATTCATGTAATGTCACACTCTCAGCAATAGACTTTTTTTTCATGTGTGCAATTAGTTAATGATGTTCTAATTATACCTGGGGTGAATGACTAAACAGTGGTAAAATCACCAATAGGGAAAGATTTTTTTTCCCCCCCAACTTGATTTTTGGTGACTTTCATCATTGCGGGGGGGGGGGGGGGGGGGGGGGGGGGGTAGACAAACAATACACCACCACAACTTTTGATTCACCTTGAACTGGGAGTATTCTCTGGAGTTAAACCGGTTCATGCCACTGAACCCTTGACAGGGGGGCCCTCCACAGAGCAGTTCAACGTCCCCCCTCATGGGCAGGGCCTGACCTCTGTCGCTGGTCTTGGCACCTTCCATGACAAGCTTGAGGAGAATGTTGCAGTCGTCTGTGAACACAGTGGCCTTGGGATAGTTCAGTCTGAAGGCCTGGGCAGCTGCCTCATCCTTCTCTATGGCCCACACAGCGTCTGCTACACCTGACTGGTGGAACCCTTCCGTGAGACCTAGGCAGGACGCCGTTAGAGTGGTGCAATGTTTAGGTCCCATATCCCTACCTCCACACCCTGCAAACACATCCAGACATTTGAGTGGCTTGAAAGCTTTCTCTGATGTCGTGCTTTCCTCCTCTTCCTGAGTCACTGTCCCCTTGGCAAACTTTCCCTTTCCCTTTCCCTTGCCTTTCCCCTGGAACCACACCCACACACACCACACCCAATCGTCTAATCCCGTTGTCGCATATATAACTATCACCTTTCCTTTCTGACCACACCGCGTTGCATGTAATGGAGGCTCCTCAAAGTCCCTTGTGGTGCTGTTGTATGCCTACCGGTGAGAGTGAAGGGAACAATGGAAAGGAAGGAATATCGTCTCTTCATCCTATTTTTTCTAAATCCTACCTCCATGAAATAAAATCGGTCAGCCCCACCCAAAAAGTATCCATCGAGGTCGCCAACGATGTTCTCTTCATAGACTATTGTACAATGCCCACATATCATACTTGCTTCGACTGTTGTCTCTGGAGAGGGTGTGTGTGTGTGTGTGTGTGTGTGTGTGTGTGTGTGTGTGTGTGTGTGGTATGTGTGTGTGTGTGTGTGTGTGTGTGTGTGTGTGTGTGTGTGTGTGTGTGTGTGTGTGTGTGTGTGTGTGTGTGTGTGTGTGTGTGTGTGTGGCAATGAAGTGCTGCAGAGCATGCAATCCACTCACCCTCGTTGCTCCAATAGAGAAGGTTCAGGTCAGCTTGGGAGGATGCAGTGGGTCCTTTGTGTGTGTCACCCGGCCTTTATTAGAATTGATTATTAAGTGGCTGTTGGGCTATCCTAGCATCCCTTACCTGTAGAACATGTGCACCTTCACCATCAGTTCAGATTTGTCCAGCTTTCCAGATGATCGCTTTGCAATGATTTCTTTGATGCGACCTGAAAGCACACAAGATGAGAACATATATACACATGCATGCATGCACCACACACAAGCATGCATGCACACATATGCACCACACACACACACATGCACACGCACATGCACACACATGCACACACACACATGCACACACACATGCACACACACATGCACCCCACACACATGCACACACACATGCACACACACATACACACATAACATGCACAATTCACGTGCACAACAGCCTACCTATCTGAAAGGGTTGAGGCAAATCGACGTTGCTTCCTTTGACGTACTCTGACATCTTTCTGTAGTATTCAGGATACGTAGCCTCATCCACCTGTGAACCACATGCATTACCTCACGCAAGCCAAATGGAAGCTGGGCCATCAACTCACCTGTCCTTCTTTCTGCTTCTTTGAAGGAGCCAGCTTCGACTTGACAGGGAAAGAATAGGTATCAGGAGGGAGGTAGACACCATCCCCTGTGTGGTATGTGCAATTCTTGAATGTGAAGGAGCTGTACAAGGGAGCAAGCAGAAGTGATGGTAGGGCAACCCATTGGAGATGCTCCACCCCTTGGAGATGCTCCCTAACCTGTACTCAGTTCTAGACTCTTCCTTGCTTGAAGGAAGAGGATTCCCAGGAGTGGGTACCATGGCCTTTAGTAGTAAGGGGCATTGTGGTGGAGAGAGGAAGCAGGTAAGGGGAGGAGGTAGGTGAGAGGAAGCAGGTAAGGGGAGGAGGTAGGTAGGAGTACTTACAGTCTCCTTGGCTTTTTTCCTGACACAGCTAAGGCAGTAGCGGAGACAGTCCTTCTGGTCCTCTGGCAAGGTGTAAGCGGGAGGGTCCTCGAAGCGTGCAGTCTCACTCTCATACCTACAGGAGTGGGCATTAATTAAAATATTATACCTAAATGCTTAAAGGTGCCATTAGTATTATACTCTGTGTGTGTGTGTGTGTGTGTGTGCGTGTGTGTGTGTGTGTGTGTGTGTGTGTGTGTGTGTGTGTGTGTCTATTGTGTGTGTGTGTGTGTTTGTGTGCGCACACACCATTTCTGGTAGAAGAAGTTCCTTCCATCCTCCTCAGGATGGTTGTCCAGTTCCTCAACCCCTCCTAGCTCTACCCAGTTGACAGGTGGAGCACGATATTCTAACTGATTAAGGATTATTGCTCATAATGATGTCATCCGTTACCATGTGAACAAGCTTACATTCACTTTCTCCATAATGGCCCCCAGAAAAGTTTCATCACATTCATCAACCATAAAGAGCTCACAAGGGTCTCCAGTCTCCCCCAAGACAGTGTCTGATCCACGACTGATGTTAAGTGAGGGGAAGGGTGTTATGTGAGGGTGTTAAGTGAGGAGACAGGTGGGAGGAGACAGAGGTGGGTGTTAAGTGAGGAGACAGAGGTGGGTGTTATGTGAGGAGACAGAGGTGGGTGTTAAGTGAGGAGACAGTGAAGGGACAAACTGTACCTGAACCAGTGTCCATGGAACATCTTCTCTCCAGTGCAGTTGTCCTCCCACATGGAACATACCTTGGCTATGTAGAGGGACACGTTCACCTCCTCTGGACACACAGAGACAATGTCATGGACACGAACCTTGAGACAACGCCGAGAAGAGAAAATAGGGGAGGGGAAGGGGGAGGAAGAAGTAGTTAAGAGATGGAAGGATATGCACGGTGCAGATGGGGAGGAGGATATGCACGGTGCAGATGGGGAGGAGGATATGCATGGTGCAGATGGGGAGGAGGATATGCACGGTGCAGATGGGGAGGAGGATATGCACGGTGCAGATGGGGAGGATATGCACGGTGCAGATGGGGAGGAGGATATGCACGGTGCAGATGGGGAGGAGGATATGCACGGTGCAGATGGGGAGGAGGTTTCTATGTCACCTACTTCATTATTGTTGATAAGGACAGCTGTATAATACTTTTTCTTCCCCTCACAGCAAGCCGGCTCCCCTACCCACTCCACTTTTGTCTACAGGGACAGATCTTCCTTAAGTGTAACGCAACGACCAATGAGGACCTACTCTGATCTTTTTCTCAGATTTGGCCTTTTTGGAGGTCCCTTTCAAATTTTTCTGCAGTAGGGGGAGATAACACCTAATTTCTCACTCACACACCAAGCCCCGCCCACTTATGCACCAAGCCCCTCCCACCCATACCAATAGCTCTGCATCATTGTCTTCTTCATCATCACATTCTTCGGCTGCCTGAACCGCCATATTAGGACACCTGATGGGAGGAGGTGCAGGTAGGTAGGTGTAGGTCTCTAGTGGGAGGTAGGTGTCTAATGGGAGGTAGGTCTCTAGTGGTAGGTAGGTCTCTAGTGGGAGGTAGGTGTCTAATGGGAGGTAGGTCTCTAGTGGTAGGTAGGTCTCTAGTGGGAGGTAGGTCTCTAGTGGGAGGTAGGTCTCTAGTGGGAGGTAGGTCTCTAGTGGGAGGTAGGTCTCTAGTGGGAGTGGGAGGTAGGTCTCTAGTGGGAGGTAGGTCTCTAGTGGGAGGTAGGTCTCTAATGGGAGGTAGGTCTCTAGTGGGAGGTAGGTCTCTAGTGGGAGGTAGGTCTCTAGTGGGAGGTAGGTCTCTAATGGGAGGTAGGTGTCTAATGGGAGGTAGGTCTCTAGTGGTAGGTAGGTCTCTAGTGGGAGGTAGGTCTCTAGTGGGAGGTAGGTCTCTAGTGGGAGTGGGAGGTAGGTCTCTAGTGGGAGGTAGGTCTCTAGTGGGAGGTAGGTCTCTAGTGGGAGGTAGGTGTCTAATGGGAGGTAGGTCTCTAGTGGGAGTGGGAGGTAGGTCTCTAGTGGGAGGTAGGTGTCTAATGGGAGGTAGGTCTCTAGTGGGAGGTAGGTTCACCTTCTGTAGACACAGCACTGCTTAGACCTCCCAGAGCCTCCAAATTTGATCATGTCTTTACAAGCAGTGCACTGACCACAGTCAGGCTGTTGACAGACCTGCAAGACAGAGCTAGCAGTAATGTGCGTGTGTGTGCGTGTGTGTGCGTGTGTGTGCGTGTGTGCATGTGTGTGTGCATGTGTGTGTGCGTGTGTGTGTGTTCAGTGTGTATGTGTGCATATGTGTTCTGTGTGTATGTGTGTGAGCTCTATCCCATACCTCACACACTCTACAGCGCTTTCTCTTTGGTGCTGAAGTTGTGGGTTTACCATCAATCTGGTTCTTGAAAAACAGTTCAAATATGTTTCGCACTAAGGGTGTGGTGGTTGCCTGTGTTAGCAAGAAGACAGCAGGAACATCAAACTGTCTCTCCTCTTCCACTATCCGTTACCATGGTGTCCTTGGCCCTTTTCTTCTTCTCCCGTATCTCTTTTTCTGTGCGACGTGTGGCCCTTCTTAAGTGTTAAGAAGTCACCAGTGAGAGCACTACCACTGCACCCCCTTTAGAGCAGTACCGCTGCACCCCCTTTAGAGCAGTACCGCTGCACCCCCTTTAGAGCAGTACCGCTGCACCCCCTTTAGAGCAGTACCGCTGCACCCCCTTTAGAGCAGTACCGCTGCACCCCCTTTAGAGCAGTACCGCTGCACCCCCTTTAGAGCAGTACCGCTGCACCCCCTTTAGAGCAGTACCGCTGCACCCCCTTTAGAGCAGTACTGCTGCACCCCCTTTAGAGCAGTACTGCTGCACCCCCTTCAGAGCAGTACTGCTGCACCCCCTTTAGAGCAGTACTGCTGCACCCCCTTTAGAGCAGTACTGCTGCACCCCCTTTAGAGCAGTACTGCTGCACCCCCTTTAGAGCAGTACTGCTGCACCCCCTTTAGAGCAGTACTGCTGCACCCCCTTTAGAGCAGTACTGCTGCACCCCCTTTAGAGCAGTACTGCTGCACCCCCTTTAGAGCAGTACTGCTGCACCCCCTTTAGAGCAGTACTGCTGCACCCCCTTTAGAGCAGTACCGCTGCACCCCCTTTAGAGCAGTACCTCTTTCCAAGGGTGACTCCAGCCAGCTTGATGAGTGATCTCATGCAAGAGGTCACCAAGAGAAGGTCTTCATCGGCATCACCAAAGCGATCATAGCTCTCCACCTGGGTGGGAGGGAGGGAGGGAGCAGATGAAAACCTTATCAGCATTCTTCAATACCATTAATATATACACACACCTGCTCAACAACAAACTGGGCATGACGTAACAAAGCATCCTCTGTGAAGGTAGTGCAGCCAATGGATTGAGGAGGTACGGTCGTCTGCAGAACATAGGTCAACAAACATGAGTCAAACTTCCCTTAGTCCTCCCCCCCCCCCCCCCCCCCCCCCCCCAAAGCCAACCTGGATCTTATTGATCAGGTCCTCGTAAGTAGCCTCTCCATTATCCTCAAGAAACTCGATCACAATCTAATCAGATTGCCCCACCAATCAGAGACATCACCACCAAAGGCACAATTGTGGTACCTTGCTCAGGTAGATCTTCTCATGCACACAGGCCATGAGGGGCTGGTAGACAGTCGAAGGCTCCATCAGAATGTAATCAGCATAGGCTGTGAGCAGGTACAATGGGGGAGGGAGGGGTGGGTAAAGGGGTGTGGCATAAGGGGGTGTGGTACAGGGGAGGACAGATAGGAGGGTGTGGCAGGGGATGGAATAGACATAAGGGCGGGGCTACTGAACAGCTGTGCCTAGCACCCAGCCTATCCTATCATGAGGGCACATGGCACTAACCTGTTGTAAAGCCTATCAAGGCACGTTCTCCTCCATCAAAGCCGGCGATCCACCATGAGTTGATCGGTCCCAATTGCTTAGTGATAATACCATCTACGGCAAGTAAGCAACAGAGTCATACGTGCAACTCATTCCCCAGCTTGCACGAAGGGTCACATGATCGTAACGTGTCCTCTTCCCCAGCTGAGGGGTCATATGACCATAATGTGCCCTTCTCCAAGCTTACCCAAGGTCACATGATCATCATATGCAAGCTTACCCGAGGTCACATGATCATCATATGCAAGCTTACCCGAGGTCACATGATCATCATATGCAAGCTTACCTGAGGGGTCAGGGTTCTCATCATAGATCGGTTTTACTGCTCCACTGAAAAAGAGCTCAACATTCTTCTCCACAAGTCCAGTATCAAAGGGACAGAGGTGCATGCTTTTATCATAGACACTAAGTGGATACAACAGAGTGGTTATCTGCAATGGGAACACCACACACAAGGGCCCACCATGGCACACCACACACAAGGGCCCACCATGGCACACCACACACAAGGGCCCACCAATGGGCACACCACACACAAGGGCACACCACACACATCAAAACACCATTAGAAATTCATTGTCAAACTGAGCCTAGTTCCAGTAGAATTGGTTATTTCATTATTTCATATCACTGTGGTTAGGGTACCCTGATTTTTTTTTTTTTACCAACAAAAATTTCCCATCTTATAGCAGACCACCAAAAAACAATTCAAGGTGATAAATAACATTGAAATTGGGTCAGGTTAGGATACTGTCAGGTCAGGTTAGGATACTTTGGATAAGGTTTGGATTCTGTTGGGTTAGGTCCAAACTGAATCAGCTTAGGGTCAAGATCGCATTAGAAAGTCATACAGAGTGGAGATAGAAGAATAAAAGTGGTGTATATAATGAAGGTAAGGGTACAAATTGTGATGGGTGGAAGTTGACAAGTGGCATGAGGTGACAAGTGGAGCACCGTGTGGGAGGTAGAGACAAGCAGACAGCTGGGGATACAAGCTGCACCACAAGCTAAAGCCTAAAGCGATGTAACTACAATTGTATGCTATGGGGTATGTATGGTATGGGGTATGGAGTATGGGAACAGGACAACATAAAATCTCAGTATGGGAACAGGACATATGTAAAATCTCAGTATGGGAACATGACATATGTAAAATATCAGTATGGGAACAGGACATACGTAAAATCAGTAATCTTGTGTTGTGGTATGTAGTCTGTGTCAGTTTCCATGTCACCCCCTGAGAGGATGGAGAGCTTCGGGTCCGCCAGTGCAATGAACTCCTCCACCTGTAAACGGGCATAAGATGGGGGTGTAACCAAAGTGAAGGGGTGTAACCATCGTTATCAGATGTGTCCGACACATACAGCATTCTCCGGATCCCCAATGAATGCCTGCAGTGACTGGTCATCAAGATACTGCTTACATTGAGGACAACGTTTCAACGGCTGGTCGGTATGGGGTACATGGGAATCATTATCCACAGGGCCTCCAAAGATAATGCGCTTTACCTCCGTCACTTCAGCACCAATTAGTGGTTCGTACGCTTTTTTGCCTTCTCTGTCATGCGCTGTAGGAGTGCCAAGGCAGCCATCTTCCTTGACCTTCTTACATGCAAGCTAGGAACACGAGAGGGGGCCAGTATGAAAGATAAGACTCTCTGGGGGGTGGTGTAACATAGCGCACCTCGACCCCCCCAACTTTATCTTCACTCTTCTCGCCATTCACAGTCCCATTACTACTGCCACTGCTATTTTCAGATTTTCTCTTTTGCGACCTTTAAAAATTGCAGGAGGGATAGTAAATAAAAAATAGTTTTTTTTCTTCTTACTTTGAAGAGAACAACTCAGCAAGGTCCATTTGTTTCATACCAGGGGTAGCAGGGCTCTTTTGCTCGCGCCCGGAGCTTCTACGACTTTTTCTTGCTGATTGTGGCGTTCGGCTTTCATTACTTATCAGCGAGTTATCTTCAGCAACCACTTCCATCCTGTTGTCGCTATCTATGTGACATTGAATGCGAGTACCACGAGAAGTAAGAGCACGAACCTATCCAAACTAAATGCACTTTTCTTTCACAAGGGAATCGTACACACTTTAGCGCTCAATCGGAAAGTCCCGCGCTGCTCGCGCCGCACGTGAGCCGCGTTTTCTTTATAAACAATAATCGCTTTGTAGTGATTGGTCAAATTGTAATAAGGACCACCTGCCACGCACCGTGGGAAGTTTGTCATGGTCAGTAGGGCTGGTCTCTCAGAGCACGACAGTATAATTGCAAACATAAAGGCAGTCGATACCGCTGATGTGTTCGGCAATGGGAAGCAAGCTTTCGAAAGTGTAATGGTATCCAACGAATGTTTTGTACATGCATGAACCTCCTGGTTAATTAATGTTATAAGCTTTAACGAGACTCCAAGAAATATCTACAAGAGTGTGATGCCTTGGAAATAAGACAGGGTTAGACGATGTCAAATATTTATCTTTGTCGTCATCGATGCATAACTCGTACTCTGTGTTCAGCTGCTATCCATTGTCTGTGCGTAGTTGTAGTACCCAACACGCCTGCACCCGAAACCCTCGCAACGGTCAGAGAAATACAGCCCCACGTAAGGTTTTACTGCTTCCCATGAACAATTATGTACACGGCTTGCCACAGGTCATAGAGATATTCGTGTCGGCTACGGCCCAGTACAGACACATTCTCCTAAATACGACCGCACCTGATAACACCAGAGATGCCGAGCTTGTGGCTAGGGTACGATACACTACCACCATGCTAATCATTTAATGTTTTCATTTTATTTAAGTTCTTGCAAGGCTGCATTGAGTCTTTGTCGCAGTGCTCCCAGCTGCTCAAAACAAAGGTCCAGTCACAGGATCTTCTGCCAAGTCTGCTGTCAATTGTGGAGACAAGCCTGGCTGTAGGCGAGAGTTGCTTCTCCCTCTGTCAGGTTGGCTCAACCCTGTTTTGAAAGTGTGCTTGCACTGATGTTTTGTTGCAGTGGGTGGAGCAGCAGTCCTCACACACAGCAAGAGGGCTGAGTCCGTTGTTTACGTCCACTTGTTCACTCCTCAAGGTCTGTGCCAGCGGGTGTGTATGTATGGCTTCAGTCCTTCCCCTCCACGAATGTCTAGCTGTCTACGGAGCACATTGATCTTATCAGCTTTGGCACATGTTCCGATATTTTGATTGAGAGCATTAAAATAAGTAAGTGATGTCCTAGCTCTTTTTTACCAGATATCTATTCCAAAACTAAATTGGCAAGACTGAAAAATTGTTTTTCTGTGTGTTGTCTATGAATTGATTAATATTAGACACTAATGGATTTGTAGAATATCTGATCCCCTATTTGACTTGGGCGTGAGATTTATTTTTTTGCACAATTGGGTCACACACATATATGCAACTGTGTGGCCGTCCAATCACCATCACTTTACCCTCATCACATCAGACCATCACCACTTTACCCCTCATCACATCAGACCATCACCACTTTACCCTCATCACATCAGACCATCACCACTTTACCCCTCATCACGTCAGACCATCACCACTTTACCCCTCATCACATCAGACCATCACCACTTTACCCTCATCACATCAGACCATCACCACTTTACCCCTCATCACGTCAGACCATCACCACTTTACCCCTCATCACGTCAGACCATCACCACTTTACCCCTCATCACATCAGACCATCACCACTTTACCCTCATCACATCAGACATCAGCATTTTACCCCTCATCACATCAGACCATCACCACTTTACCCCTCATCACATCAGACCATCACCACTTTACCCCTCATCACATCAGACCATCACCACTTTACCCCTCATCCCATAAGACCATCACCACTTTACCCCTCATCACATCAGACATCACCACTTTACCCCTCCTCCCATCAGACCATCACCACTTTACCCCTCATCACGTCAGACCATCGCCACTTTACCCCTCATCACATCAGACCATCACCACTTTACCCCTCATCACATCAGACCATCACCACTTTACCCTCATCACATCAGACCATCACCACTTTACCCCTCATCACGTCAGACCATCACCACTTTACCCCTCATCACATCAGACCATCACCACTTTACCCCTCATCACATCAGACCATTACCACTTTACCCCTCATCACATCAGACCATCACCATTTTACCCCTCATCACATCAGACCATCACCACTTTACCCCTCATCACATCAGACCATCACCACTTTACCCCTCATCACATCAGACCATCACCACTTTACCCCTCATCACATCAGACCATCACCACTTTACCCTCATCACGTCAGACCATCACCACTTTACCCCTCATCACGTCAGACCATCACCACTTTACCCCTCATCACATCAGACCATCACCACTTTACCCCTCATCACGTCAGACCATCACCACTTTACCCCTCATCACGTCAGACCATCACCACTTTACCCCTCATCACATCAGACCATCACCACTTTACCCCTCATCACGTCAGACCATCACCACTTTACCCCTCATCACATCAGACCATCACCACTTTACCCTCATCACATCAGACCATCACCACTTTACCCCTCATCACGTCAGACCATCACCACATTACCCCTCATCACATCAGACCATCACCACTTTACCCTCATCACATCAGACATCAGCATTTTACCCCTCATCACATCAGACCATCACCACTTTACCCCTCATCACATCAGACCATCACCACTTTACCCCTCATCACATCAGACCATCACCACTTTACCCCTCATCCCATAAGACCATCACCACTTTACCCCTCATCACATCAGACATCACCACTTTACCCTCATCACATCAGACCATCACCACTTTACCCCTCATCCCATAAGACCATCACCACTTTACCCCTCATCACGTCAGACCATCACCACTTTACCCCTCATCACATCAGACCATCACCACTTTACCCTCATCACATCAGACCATCACCACTTTACCCCTCATCACGTCAGACCATCACCACTTTACCCCTCATCACATCAGACCATCACCACTTTACCCCTCATCACGTCAGACCATCACCACTTTACCCCTCATCACATCAGACCATCACCACTTTACCCCTCATCACATCAGACCATCACCACTTTACCCCTCATCACATCAGACATCAGCATTTTACCCCTCATCACATCAGACCATCACCACTTTACCCTCATCACATCAGACCATCACCACTTTACCCCTCATCACGTCAGACCATCACCACTTTACCCCTCATCACGTCAGACCATTACCACTTTACCCCTCATCACATCAGACCATCACCATTTTACCCCTCATCACATCAGACCATCACCACTTTACCCCTCATCACATCAGACCATCACCACTTTACCCTCATCACGTCAGACCATCACCACTTTACCCCTCATCACGTCAGACCATCACCACTTTACCCCTCATCACATCAGACCATCACCACTTTACCCCTCATCACGTCAGACCATCACCACTTTACCCCTCATCACATCAGACCATCACCACTTTACCCCTCATCACATCAGACCATTACCACTTTACCCCTCATCACATCAGACCATCACCATTTTACCCCTCATCACATCAGACCATCACCACTTTACCCCTCATCACATCAGACCATCACCACTTTACCCTCATCACATCAGACCATCACCACTTTACCCCTCATCACGTCAGACCATCACCACTTTACCCCTCATCACATCAGACCATCACCACTTTACCCCTCATCACGTCAGACCATCACCACTTTACCCCTCATCACATCAGACCATCACCACTTTACCCCTCCTCCCATCAGACCATCACCACTTTACCCCTCCTCCCATCAGACCATCACCACTTTACCCCTCCTCCCATCAGACCATCACCACTTTACCCCTCCTCCCATCAGACCATCACCACTTTACCCCTCCTCCCATCAGACCATCACCACTTTACCCCTCCTCCCATCAGACCATCACCACTTTACCCCTCCTCCCATCAGACCATCACCACTTTACCCCTCCTCCCATCAGACCATCACCACTTTACCCCTCCTCACATCAGACATCACCACTTTACCCCTCCTCCCATCAGACCATCACCACTTTACCCCTCCTCCCATCAGACCATCACCACTTTACCCCTCCTCCCATCAGACCATCACCACTTTACCCCTCCTCCCATCAGACCATCACCACTTTACCCCTCCTCCCATCAGACCATCACCACTTTACCCCTCCTCCCATCAGACCATCACCACTTTACCCCTCCTCCCATCAGACCATCACCACTTTACCCCTCCTCCCATCAGACCATCACCACTTTACCCCTCCTCCCATCAGACCATCACCACTTTACCCCTCCTCCCATCAGACCATCACCACTTTACCCCTCCTCCCATCAGACCATCACCACTTTACCCCTCCTCCCATCAGACCATCACCACTTTACCCCTCCTCCCATCAGACCATCACCACTTTACCCCTCCTCCCATCAGACCATCACCACTTTACCCCTCCTCCCATCAGACCATCACCACTTTACCCCTCCTCCCATCAGACCATCACCACTTTACCCCTCCTCCCATCAGACCATCACCACTTTACCCCTCCTCCCATCAGACCATCACCACTTTACCCCTCCTCCCATCAGACCATCACCACTTTACCCCTCCTCCCATCAGACCATCACCACTTTACCCCTCCTCCCATCAGACCATCACCACTTTACCCCTCCTCACATCAGACATCACCACTTTACCCCTTCTCCCATCAGACCATCACCACTTTACCCCTCCTCCCATCAGACCATCACCACTTTACCCCTCCTCCCATCAGACCATCACCACTTTACCCCTCCTCCCATCAGACCATCACCACTTTACCCCTCCTCCCATCAGACCATCACCACTTTACCCCTCCTCCCATCAGACCATCACCACTTTACCCCTCCTCCCATCAGACCATCACCACTTTACCCCTCCTTCCATCAGACCATCACCACTTTACCCCTCCTCCCATCAGACCATCACCACTTTACCCCTCCTCCCATCAGACCATCACCACTTTACCCCTCCTCCCATCAGACCATCACCACTTTACCCCTCCTCCCATCAGACCATCACCACTTTACCCCTCCTCCCATCAGACCATCACCACTTTACCCCTCCTCCCATCAGACCATCACCACTTTACCCCTCCTCCCATCAGACCATCACCACTTTACCCCTCCTCCCCATCACCACTTTACCCCTCCTCCCATCAGACCATCACCACTTTACCCCTCCTCCCATCAGACCATCACCACTTTACCCCTCCTCCCATCAGACCATCACCACTTTACCCCTCCTCCCCATCACCACTTTGTTATATTGTCTCCTCAGCTCTGTTCACATGATTCTACCATAACCCCCACCCCCACCATAACCATAATCTCCACCATAACCGCTACCACTAACCTCCACCACAACCTCCACCATAACCTCTCACCTGACCGCGCTCTCTTTCCTCCAGTTATTGCCAGGCTCCAGTTGGTGTGCAAGGTTGTGATGTACTTTGATGCCTCTCTTCTGTTCCTGACATGGAAGGGGCTTGGCAAGCTTGTCTGTGGAGTGAAGCCATTGCTGGACCCAAATTGGACAGCACAGCCGCTTATAGCCAGTCTCTGTGCTGCCGTGGAGACCAAGGCACAAGAGTGCATTCATTGTGCTCCAGTTGGTCAAGAGGTGCAGCCAAATCACTGTGCATACATTTTATTTATAATAATTATAATATTCCATCACAACTGTACATACATACATACATACACATACATACACACATACATACACACACATACAAACACATACATACACACACATACATACATATATACGTATGCACACACACACACACACACACACGCACACACACACACACACACAATGGTATATCTACACTGACCTTCCATTGCACAGGTCCCAAGCAGCTCGTACTCAAAGTGTCTCAAAGTGTGCCGGTTTTTGGCCACTTTGTTGGTTAAGCTAGTCAGGGTAATAAAATAAAAATAAAAGCTAACCACCATGTTTATAGGAAAACTGACACCCATTCCTTCAGGAGTTTGAATACCTCAGCTATGAGTTTTGTGCAGATATAGTGCATCTCCTTGTGACTGTGCACAGGTTAGTGGCCTGGCTACTGGGCCCTCCCATCATCCCCCTCTGCCTCCCTCCTCCCTGCTCCCTGCTTCCAGTCTTTCCCCACCCAGCAGCCTCGCTAAGGAAGTCGCACCTTCCACACTGCAAGATGTGGACACCAGTATCTTGATCTTGAGAGAGCCACTGATCTCAACCCTCCTCCAGTCACCGCCATTCCTGAAGCGGCTTGTGAGTGGTGCAGGTGAGCTGTAGATGGAACTGTTCTTGACATCAGCAAGGCCTCATTTTTATGTAGATGTGGTGAAGAACCAACACTTTGGCTGGGCCTTGTGCCTCTGCTCTCTGGCCAAGTTCTTCCCAAAGCTGTCAGGTCGGTTGTGGGAGGGGGCTTGAGGGGGGCAGAATGTAAGGTGCTGTGTGTATGTGTTTTATTGTTGTGTGTATGTGTTATATTGATCATTGTGTATGTGTTATATCACTGTGCGTATGTGTTATATCACTGTGCGTATGTGTTATATCACTGTGCGTATGTGTTATATCACTGTGCGTATGTGTTATATTGCTGTGTGTATGTGTTATATTGCTGTGTGTATGTGTTATATTGATCATTGTGTACTGTTCCTTACTTGCCTCTAAGATGGCATGCAAGACCAACTGATGGACACTGAGAGCAGTCAGGAGGTGTGGATATTGTTGGCTGTTCATGTCTGTCTGTTAATTCCCTCTGTACTTCAGGGCAGGCCTGCTACCTGTCCAATGTTGGATGGTTTCTTTACCTGCATGAAGGAGTGTAAGACAACCACCTGACCTTTCGATGTTTGCAAGTGTATACTGGTGTTATGCTGTGGTTACATATGTGTGTGTGTGTGTGTGTGTGTGTGTTTGTGTGTGTGTGGTTTGTGTGTGTGTGGTTTGTGTGTGTGTGGTTTGTGTGTGTGTGGTTTGTGTGTGTGTGGTTTGTGTGTGTGGTTTGTGTGTGTGTATGTGTGTGTGTGATATTTGTGTTGTGTGTGTGTGTGGTTTGTGTGTGTGTGTGTGTGTGTGTGGTTTGTGTGTGTGTGTGTGTGTGTGTGTGTGGCTATTCTCAGGCTACGTTGATCTTCGTGTGCCTATCCTCGTGCCTGGTGTGATGTGCAATGGACAGCCACAGAGGTCAGGGGTCGATCACCTGTGTGTTACCTTGGAGACCCTTCCATGACAGCATCTCTCCTCTAGTGAGGTGACTTTGTACGAGCACATCTGCACTCATCTCTGTGCACTGGTGGCCTCACTTCCAGCAAGGCACTATGAGCAATTGGTATATCACCAAATCCTCCCTTGTAATATCTCCTTCCACCCCCAATATGTCGTTATTGTCACTATCCACCACCTTCTCCCCCCCACCCCTCACCCCCCACGGGTACTATTTGGTCTCCATCTCCTATTTATTTTCATTTTGTGTGCGCCGTCATGTGGTTTCCATGGAGATGCTCCTTCTGTGTTTTCCAGGAGAGAGTGCTTTTGACGAGTTTGTTAGGAGGCAATGTTTACTGCAGTCTGCTTGCAAGCGATGTATGGTGCTTTTCAGCAAGGTAAGTTTACATTTGTATATATGTTTAAATGTGTGTGCATGTGTGTGTGCATGTGTGTGTGCATGTGTGTGTGCATGTGTATGGTATGTGTGTGTGCATGTGTGTGTGCATGTGTATGGTATGTGTACCCAGGCAGTTGTTCCTGCATACAGATGGGGCTCAAATGACACTTGCTTGCACCATGTCCACCTTCTGGCCGAGCTGGTGGGTACACTTATACCATCTTGCCCCCTCGACATCCTTTCACCCATACTCGTTAGCTCCTCAAACTTTCAAATTCATCTTCATCTGCGTACCTTGTGCTTTGCTCTCTAGTGCGACGGCTCTTTCTCCTCCTACCTCCTCAAGGCCAGGCTAGTTATTGAGTTTTCCCCTCTCTCCCTCCTTTCCTTTCCTTTCCCCTCCCTCCTTTCCTTTCCTTTCCCCTCCCCTCCCTTCTCCCTCACCCTTTCTCCTCCCTCCCCTCCCCCTCCCCTCCCTTCTCCCTCCCTCCCTTCTCCTTCACCCTTTTCCCTCTCCTCCTCACCCTTTCCCCCTCCTCCCTCACCCTTTCCCCTCCCTCCTCCCTCACCCTTTCCTCTCCCTCCTCCCTCACCCTTTCCCCTCCCTCCTCCCTCACCCTTTCCCCTCTCTCCTCCCTCACCCTTTCCCCTCCCTCCTCCTTTTACCTTCCTTTCTACTTGCTGCACAGATGTCCATCATTGAACTCTTCAGCCCAGCCAGTACCACTCACTTGAAACTGTGGGGTTGCCTGGACCTGGGTAGTGTACCCAGTGCACAATCAGAGGTACGTGCCACACATGGTACAATGCTCTTCACCTCAATTTTGGACATGGGCCCAGTTATCCACCTGCTGCATCACAGCTGTCATGAAAGAGCTGGGTGAAGATGTTCCTAATCAAACTACACTTGTACGCAAGTGCTGCTTTGCAATGATGTCATTCCCTTGACACCAGGGTCATCTTGTAGCATGAGGCCCTGTGTGGCCTTTCATTTCTCTGTGGTCCTCCCGTGGCCCTTGTGGTGGTGCAGCTGGTACAGACCACCATAGCAGCTGCACTGATGCAGCTGCTTGTAGTGATGAGACAGGGGAAGGTTAGTGGCACCTGTCTCATCCCCACCTCCTATTGGCTGGAACTTTTGCTCTGCAGCTAGCGGTGATGGTGGCCTGTGATGTCATAAGGCTCTCCTCCCTGGTCCTCATCCACTTGCAGCCACAGCACTGTAGGATGGTACAGTGTGTGTGTGTGTGTGTGTGCATGTGTTGTACATGGAGATAGGAGGATGGCAGATGTGGTTTTTAGTTTGACGGCTACACACAGTTGGCTCTGTGCAGCTTGTTGTTTGACTGTTGTGCTACTGTTCTTCAGGTGTGCTCCAGTTTGTGTGAGCTTGCCAAACATGACCCGCCCCTCCCTGTGGCACTGCCACTAACATTGTTTCTGTCCCAGTGTGGCAGCCTCCAGATACCCACACACGTGCAGGTACGTACCACTAGTGCCATGTGTAGGTACGTACCACTAGTGCCATGTGTAGGTACGTACCACTAGTGCCATGTGTAGGTACGTACCACTAGTGCCATGTGTAGGTACGTACCACTAGTGCCATGTGTAGGTACGTACCACTAGTGCCGTGTGTAGGTACGTACCACTAGTGCCATGTGTAGGTACGTACCACTAGTGCCATGTGTAGGTACGTACCACTAGTGCCATGTGTAGGTATGTACCACTAGTGCCATGTGTAGGTATGTACCACTAGTGCCATGTGTAGGTACGTATCATCTATGTGTGAAAATAACAATGTCAGTGAAACCTATGGATTCCTTTTTTTCAGTCACAGGTGCTTCAGTCTCTGGTTGAGATGTTTCAGTGCCTCTTGAGCCACAGGGACTGGCTAGTGATCCACCACACCTTGGAAGCCTTCAGGAGCTTTGCTGAAGTACGTGTGTGGTTATAGCACGACAATGGTGGTATTAGTTAGCATGATGGACCTGTGGCCATGTTGAGTGAACAAAATACATATACCGGTACATACGTTGGTCTGTACCTAAGTACTGGTAGCTCTGTTTTCACCTAAACTGACGTTGGACTGTGTGGGGTCACATGTTTGCTTCTTGAACCACCAGCTCACACCGTTTGGTGAAGTGGTGGAGCAGTGCATCCCCCGAGATATGACCGAGACGGTGGTCAGCTTCCTTCACATGGTAACGTGGCTGCCTAGCATTGGGGACAGTCCCTTAAGCGGAAAAATGTGAACCTTGGTAGACACCTTGCAGACCCATCCAGAAGGACGATACGTCTGACAGGGACCTGCTAGTGCACATCCTCACCAAGAGGCAGAAGCTTACTACTCAGGGGCACATCATAGGTTCAGACACTCCAGCAGAGACCACAGCTACATGTCCCCCACCCTTGGAAGACACAGTATAGCTCTCTCCTCCTGGACCTAATAACTGGATGATCTATAGTTCCTCCCTCTCCTCTGCAGGTACTCCATGATGCCATAGGGACCATGAGAGCTGTCTGGGAGCAGGTCGTGGCTGGTCGCAATAGACTCACTTCAACAAACGTTGTGCAACTAAGGACATTATGCCAGTCCATCCATGAATACATTGATGGCAATACCCAACACCAATGACAAATACGTACTGTTATAGATTCCCTTATATTCATATATTCTGGCAACTTTTATTAACCTGGTTTCTGATACATGTAGGGGCATGCGTGTTTGTTCCCCCATACAGTACAGCCACAAGTGTAGCATATCACCTTAGTCAGATCACCACCTCTTTGTGTATGCTGTGATGGCAGTGTATATAGACTTAAACAACATACTAACTTTTGCTCTCAATATAATGGATAAGTATAATGGATAAGTATAATGGATAAGTACGGTACAATACTAAAATCTGTGACATAAAAAAGAATCTACCAATTATTTTCTTTGGTGACAGTGAGCTTGTGTTGTTCTCTCAGTGCTGGTTGCTTACAATGTTCTGAGCTAAAGCATGGCACCGGAAGGCAAGGATCCCCCCGCTGTTGCACTTGCTACGGCCGTGCACTTCACCTGAGAGGCTGTATCGCAACGCTTCATCCCTTGTCACCTGGCCACTCTTGAGAGCTCTGCTCCAGTCCACAATGTCCCCGCCCATGGCCTTCAGGATGGCCTGGGGACCACAGGTGTCCCACTGATAGGTGGAACCTTTACTCAGGATGTAGACGTCGGCCAGTGAGTCCACCACACACAGTGTCTTGTAGCCTGCCCCCGCAGCATGTACCACCTCAAAACCCAACCGCACCAGGGCATCTTTGTTGGCTTTGTCCTCGCTGGAGCTAGTGACAACCACCTTCCTTCCTGCGGTGTTCTCCACGTGATGCTTTGGTGCTGGGTCGATGTTAAATATGCACCTCCCAGCGCATACACCCCATGCTTGACGACTCTGCCACGAACCGGTGGTGGGGCAATGCTTCCAGAAAGGCTGGGTCATCACACCCACCAACGGGTCTCCCGTTCTCCTGTCAAATACTCCCACCAGCACAACCACACACTGCAAACCACCAGCGTGTATCTGTCCATGCTGGTCCTCCCCTAGGGCCTCCTCCTTTCCATGGACATACTCGTTTGTGCCATCTGAAAATGAACGAATAAAGCCCCGCGTATGAGCTAAAGCCTTTACTCAACACCTTCAGCCACATGCACTCCTGTTGCATACGGCACACGCACACATATACACACACACCACACGCACACACATACACACACACGCACACACACGCACGCACACACACGCACGCACACACACGCACACCACACACACACATACAAACACACAAGCGCGCACGCACGCAAGCAGTTAATACACACAGGCGCCCACATACCTAGGGGATCTATCCATACCCCTACGTTTCCCAGGTCGACATCCGTCTCACTGATGAGTCGCCGCACATCTTCAGTAAGTGTGGGCGTGGCCACTTCTGCATGTACAGCCTTCGCTAGTAGGCGGGCTGCTGCAGCATTTCCGTCCAGCACTTTAGTCAAGAGCACGCTCGTTTCGTCTTGGGTGGCGCACACTTCCACCGTAATACTCTCCCCTAACGGGTTGGTGAAGGCATAGATATTAGAGTAAAGGGATTGGAAACCAACCCAATCAACACCAATCAACAGGTACACTCCTGGCAGTTCCAGTACCCAGGCCGTTACAGAGAAAATGGCTGAGTCTGATGGAAGCTTACAGTTGAATAGCGGTAACGGAACGAGTGCGGTACATTACATTTGTTATAGCGTTAATATTATACATATAGATGACTTTCTGCAAGCAATCGACCACATCATTGAAGACGAACTCTTCAAGCTTCATTTACCCGTGCCCACAACGTGTAGAACACAGGCCTGTACTATGAAAGAATGGCTAGGGAAACCAGAAAGCAAAGCAACTGTTCAGGACTTCTTACTGCAGTTCGGGCAAGATGTAGCTGAAATAGTAACATGCTTGACAAACGGTAAAAAGTTTTGCGCTGGCAGAGAGAAAATGTGGACACGTTACCACAAGCTACGTATTTCTGAGAACTTCAGAATGCGGTGGAAAACTTTATTTAGAAGTTGTCAGCGTCACATTGTCGTTCATCCAGTCTTATATCAGCGACTGACAGACACTATGTTTAGGAAAATGTTGGGTAGAAGAATTACAGTAATTCGTCACGCAGGTGAAGATGTTGACCCGTTAACATTGAATGAAGAAAATGCATTGCGCTATGCTGCTGGTTATGTATGCAAACAGGTCAAAAGCAAGTTAAAGAGGTCCTCTCATCCTCAAGTCTTAAAAGAAGAACTCATTGCATGCATGGACACTTTAAGAGAGTATGGGAGTGATACCACTGATATTCATCTAGATGGACCACTATCATAGATAGAGGTGGGTTGTGGCACATAAGAGATGATTTGTATCAGGTATTTTATGCCATGGAGGAAGAAGTCAGGAGGTATTTAAGAATGAATCTTCACAGGCAAGCAACTCTTAATGCAACAGCTGTATGTGACATAGTGATATCAAATGAAGACGTGCAATTCTATTGGTGCATTGTAATGGCACAATACCAAAGAAAGCATGAAACCCTTCTACTAAAAGATATCGCAATGCAATGGATAACTGTTAGGGGGTTTGCATACATAAGTGGATGGATAGAGCAGTACAAGCAGAAAAAGAAGACAGCTTTGCAGAAGAAAAAGTCACTACGAACATTATTGCAGACATCTGGACACGATAATGATGATAATGAATAGTCATGTACTATGTCTAGCTCTTGATCGACTACGCTTAGCTAATGGTGCTGCATCCCTATCCCTTGACCCATCTGTATGTGTTGAATGCCTTTTCCCTCTGCAATTTCCTTTTGAGACATCAGTGCATAAGGAGTTTATTACACGCAGGGCTTGGGTGTTCTTGCAGAACTCTGAGACAGTGGGATTATCACTGGTTCGTCCTCTCTGTCGCTGGCATCCAAAAAAAATTTCAAGTGGATCCTGACATAGCTTCTCACTCAGAAATGATGTGACGCCAGGAATTGTGAATAAATACTTTACAAGCTCAACAAATGACAACACTGAGGGGTGAAAATATAAATTATTAAAGGTTTATAATAAAATTTGCCCACCTGTTATTTGTATACCCAAACGTGTTCACATCGTCCATAACGTATGGTAGGATAACCAAGTATGCTGGACTCTACAATTGCCTCAGATTTTGATTCTAAAAATGTACATCTTGTAGTTAATCCCATGCATGACATATATATATTACATTTATAATTATACTATAGCAAATTTTGTATACAAGTCTAAATCACCAATCAGTGCTACTAGAAATGCTTGCTATCAAAATGCCGCTTCTGCAGGGGGGGGCAGTATAGGTATGTTATGAAGCACATACTTGTCTTATCTCGGGTGTCACATTTGTGCTTCATCAAATCTTCAAACTTTTCATCACTATTCCCTATGCAGACAATACTGGTATCAATTGAATGCAGTAATTTTTGGAGAATTTCCACTGTTGAATATAATGCATAATTAAATGTATAACGGATGAATAAGGAGGACTCTTACATGTACTGACCTGATTGGATTTTTAATGGATATGTATTTAGAAGTTGACAATGGCAAGTCTCCAATTTTCGTCCACAGAAATATACATACCAGGAGAGCTCCTCACATATTTCTAAAGTGAACTGCATCTGAAAATCTTGCACAGTGGGAACTGCCTTCACAAAGATTTCAAATCCTCCACTTCTGTTCATCATCCATCCTAAGTAACATTGTATACAATAAATAGTGAGCCCAGTAATTATACACACGTACACACCTTGTGGGAGAATATGTAGTGAATCCGCACGACGCTCAAGACAATCTAAACTAGACACTGGAGCTGTAGACAAAACATGCAATGGAATGGATACCTAAAGAAATAGTACAGTGTCAGCATTACAGACTATGTGCACTGAACAGTAGCACTCTGTACCTGAAGTGGAGCTTGCTTAAGAATGGGATTCGGAAACACTTCCACTTTATCCCTTGGAATTCTCACTACAAGTCCCTTCAATGCACGTTTTGTGCGACACTGGCTTAATCTAAACTTGTGTCTAGATCTGTCACACATTCTGTATTGAGAGAAAGCAGCCGTATAATGTAAATTGAGCGAGGGTTTGTAAGGCTTAACTTCAATTTTTTTTATCTCCTCTATAATACGTATTGACAGCGAACCAACTATCCGTTGGCACGTAATATTCATCTACCTATCTAGAAACCAAGTCTTGTAATTTTGACGGCAAACCTACACTCGTTATGTCTGAGAGTTTCGTACCTGGTCAAAAATCTCACTTTTACTTATTTCTGGTGAGTGTGGCACATTCACAGCGCAAAAACTATACTGTGGTACGTAAAATACTGTGCTCTATCCGCCTATCCTAACGCCGCACCGTTACGCCGCTTTGTTCGGGCGTAGCGTCTGAGAGTTTCAAAATGGAGACGAAGTGCGCCAATCTAGTAACTCTCTTTATGAAGGTACTAAAAACATAACTCTTACCTCTCTGTAATCTGCAATTTATGCTCTATCTTTTCCTGCTCTCTGTTTGTGCCTCAAGTTAACTTTACGATAAACTTCTGGGGGGCGAGGCGTCAGACTTACCAATTAGCAACTGCCAGGATTGCCCGCTCGACGTTCCGTTGAAATGTATGGCGCACGTGCGCGGTTTCCAATCCCTTTACTCTAATATCTATGGTGAAGGTGTTGACCTCCTCGCCACATATGTAGTCCCGCAAGAGAGGAAACTGAAACAGAGTTCTGGTACTTGTACAGAGAACGAAAATATTATATTTGCTGTACCTTACCCCCTAAGTAGTATTTGAAAGTCTCCTGGATTAGTACATCGGCCAAGGTTTTGAAATCTTGTGCGAAGCGCTTGTTCTTGTCATTTCCTACTTTCTCTTCGACCAGCAGCTCAAAGAGCGCTTTCTCAGCGCGGCATAACTTTGCTATGTTCGAGGCTCTTTCAGAAACACGTAACAACTCAGTTAACAACCCTTCCATTTGAAATTAATAAATAAATTTCAGAGAAATTAACTAATTATTCGAACTCGAACTCGTGCAGGATCCTGACTAGATGATGGAGTGTAATGACACCGTTACTGATACATGTAATGACACCGTTACTGATACATGTAAGAAGAATAAACGGAAACACAAGCACAAGACGAAGCATCTACACAACGAAGAACTGAGGCCAAGGTGTGGGTACTTATTTTAACCTTTACATGTATTGATATGCATACCATTGGTGTGCTTTTGAACAGCGCGCAACCCGAGAAAGAAGACATCAGCGAAGGTAGGTTGTATTAGCAGCTGGTATAGTGTACACATAATCCCTGTGGCATCCAAGATAATTGTTAATAATCCTTGGTTGCGTGCACGTGGAGATTATTTGATTCGTATACAGTATACAGTACTAGGGTCATTCCATGGGAATTTTTACCACCCTGAATACATCACTCTGTCATATTTTCATATAATGTTCTCCCCTAAGGTATGAGGGAAACTGCTATACATTTGCATACCCTATGATGTCTCGTTTAAATAATATGACCTCATGAATAATTAATTTTTATCATTTCAAATGAGTATAGTTTGAACTTGACTTGTATAGGTTTCGGCTGTTTGCACATAACAAAGGCTATTATGTAGTTGCACTCATAAAGAGTAAAATTTATCCAATTAGCATACAGGGGTTAATAGAGTAATGAATTTTTAATGAGATTTTAAGGCTGCAAAAAGTAAGAACCTCCATTTCACACCAATTTTTGTTTAACTGGTAGCTGCAACTATCCATAAGGCTCTATGCTTGACAGCTTGATGGAGAAACGACCCACTAGACTGCAATACCCTGTTGAAGAACCAGTATCCATTTCTACTTCTCCTTGTCTTGGGCTGTTTGTTTACACAGTAACCACCAGGTGTTAATTGGATATCATAGCAGAGACACCACAGACCATCTAGACGCATAAAGCATAAGAAAGCTAGATAGATATTGGGTAAATTAAGGTAATTTCACCAGGGGGGGAGTGTTCGCCACCCTTAACTTCAAACGCGGCGCTAGGGCTTACCTGACGTTTTAATATCGCAGCAAAATATGGAAATATTAGTACATGGAGTCTGTGCTTACGGCCCACAATTGAAGTTCTATTAGTTATTTCGGTTCTTACAAAAAAATATCAAAAACTAAACTACCTCAATTTTCGGCAAAAGTGGTGCGGTAAACAACGCGCAATTGGAAGTGAGTTTACCTGGTGCAAGTCGCTGTCCGTAAAATACGTAGTCATGATCTGTTTAAAATCTTGTTATTAGAGAAGAGTGGTGATTTCTGGACAATATATGTAGTTCTATTTGTTATGAAACTTACTAGCTTGGGAATTAGGGTGGGTGGCGGACACTCCAATCGTAAATTACGCTATTAAGCAGTAGTCGCCACCCCTGGCGACTACTCAAACTTTCTAAAATGACGAAGTGAGAATAGTCAAAATAGCTACCATTAGGCCTATAAATGTTTGCTACCAATTATATATAAGTACTGTAAGTTGTTCATGTTGGGAAGGAGTGTTCGCCATGGGGGCGTGGCCTTCTTTCCCATACACATGTGCATAAATATATATTTTTTCTGACACTTCATGCTTCAAATGGTTTCTTTTTGTTTCTGGCCTTCTAATTAAACTCAGTTCAGTTGCTTGAGCCAACTCAAGCCCTTGGATCTGTATGTTTTAACTAACTGCAAGCCACGGATGTAAAAATGGAAGCCGTTCTATCCAAAAAAATACTAGCATCGCAAAGAAACACTCCCAGGGCGTTTATAGGGCTACAGTGAACAAGCTTACTTGTTTTAGCAACGTCCTAAGTAAAAACCACTTTTGTTACACTTCGCAACAACGAAATACAGGGGGTGGCGAACACTCCAAATAGACGTGGCGAAAGCCCAACAGGGGTGGCGACTATACCTGAAATACGCTTAATTGGATAAAACCACTGTTTTATTTTGTTTGGAACACTTTTTTGGAGAAACGAAGCGATAATAGTGTAGAATAAGGACTGCGGATCTCTTGAAACCAAGTATGTTTGAAGCACTACCCGTCCTTTTTTTAATATGTAAGAATACCGATATCGGTACTCGCGGGTGGCGAACACTACTTAATTGACCCTACTTCTTTCTTGCTTAAAGTGTATTTCCTACCAGGGGCTGTTGCTATTGATGGCTGGACACGAGTTAAGGTGTCAGAAGGATCAATGTCCAAAACATCCTTTCTCTTAGGGTAGAAAAATGATGCAGATGGGATGCTAGGGTGGAGGAAGGTGACTGTGATGGCATGTTCTTGCTCATTGACATTGAGCACACAGCCAAGCCAACAGGAGCCATCATAAGCATCATTTTTCTACCTAAGAGAAAGGATGTTTGGACATTGATCCTTCTGACATCTTAACTCGTGTTCAGCCATCAATAGCAACAGCCACTGGTAGGGCATACACTTTAAGCAAGAAAGAAGTACAAGATGCCACCGCTGCTCTGGAAGTGTGTAACTTTGCTTTTCTTATGGTTTATCTCTGCTATGATATCCAATTAACACCTGGTGGTTACTGTGTAAACAAACAGCCCAAGACAATGAGAAGTAGATATGGATACTGGTTCTTCAACTGGGTATTGCAGTCTAGTGGGTCGTTTCTCCATCAAGCTGTCAAGCATAGAGCCTTATGGATAGTTGCAGCTACCAGTTAAACAAAAATTGGTGTGAAAAGGAGGTTGTTATTTTTTGCAGCCTTAAAATCTCATTAAAAATTCACTACTCCATTAACCCCTGTATGCTAATTTTACCCTTTATGAGTGCAACTACATAATAGCCTTTGTTATGTGCAAACAGCCGAAACCTATACAAGTCAAGGTTCAAACTAAAATTAATTATTCAGGACGTCATATTATTTAAACGAGACATCATAGGGTATGCAAATGTATAGCAGTTTCCCTCATACCTTAGGGGAGAACATTATATGAAAATATGACAGAGTGATGTATTCAGGGTGGTAAAAATTCCCATGGAATGACCCACAGTTAATATGTTGTGTGTGTGTGTGCGCGCGTGTGTGTGCGTACTTTCCAAGGCGCGAGACAATTCACTACAACTCGGAGTGAGATTGACCGGGTTTGGGCGTGAAATAGCGTTTATTGCGCCTACATTGTCGCTGTTGTTGCTCACAACACTTAACCGATGGACTTGTTGGTGCTTACGTGTACATGTGCATTGGACACCAACATGTTTAGGGGGATAAGATGAATTGCGATATGAAATTTAATATACAAATGAACGCAACGCTTTTAAATCAGTATAACTCATGATTAATTAACCACTGGATTTCATTAATATACGTAGATTGTTGTAAGCGGTTAGGTAATTGTATCAAAACCCTCATAAATCAACATATTCAAAGCCTCTATTATCTAAATTATTCAAGATTAAAGTTAGAGATGATTGATATTAATAATTGTTTATAAATAGCTCATGATATGAATATGCAGTGGAACATTGATTTCAAGTTACTAAGTTCAATAGTGAGATATTAACATTTAACATCATAATTTGCTTTAAAAAGTTAGTGTTGAAGCTGTTGTTTCATAACTGATTTTAATAAGCACAGCTAATGAGATAAAGTAGGAAACACTAGAATTATATACTTATGTCATAGTGAGTTATTAATATTGCAGTGATCTAGCGTTTTCAAGTTTGATTTGTTGTTTTGAATATTGACTAGTAATAAGTCAATAGAATTTCATAATTTTTCACACTTCCAGAAGTTGCCATGCATTTATTGTGTCAAATTAATTAATTAGAAGCTATTTAATATTATCTTTTTGATTATTAAAGGCAATTAATTTTTTATAACGCGGTTTGTATTCGCCTAACTTAGTCTTTGTATACTTTAGTGATAATCCTATTAAGGAATTGTATTCAATTAAAAGTGTTGTGATCTTTTGTGGACACCCGGTATATTAAAACCTCCATTGTCACGTTTGCTAGATTACATCACTCTCGTTCATCGCACTGTAATTCAATTGTGGAATCTAATATATTGTTCCAATATCGTCTCTGGGCACAAAACCGGTGTTTAACAGTGTTGCTAGATGTGAGAAAAACATCATTGAAAGTGTGAGCATGTGACTGAGGTGTGTGTGTGCATGATCCTAGTGAGGACAACTGGCGGATCCACGTCTTTTGGGGGTGGGGGACATGTGGACAGGTAGTGTAAAAACCCAAGAGAGCAAATGATGGATAGCGCTGAATTTATAATGGGAATAAACATAACACAGTTTATTCAATGCTAAATATAGGGCTTATTCATTGTACTATTTCTTCATAATGATAAATCATTGCTTTTAAAGAAATGTGTTTTTTATTTAAATTATAAATTTCCCTTGCTACAGGTGATGTAATAATTATAGCACGGGTGATGTAATAATTGCAGCATGGATGCAATGCACAGTGATTACTCACTGATATTATATGTAGCTACTTTGCCCCTCCCATCAGCACCCTCTCTTCCTTCCACCCATCCACCTCCCCTCCTCTCTCTCAGGACAACAGACAGATCTCCCTTTGACTGCAGATGTTAACAAGTCAAAGTCTTCGAGAAAGAAACCTCGCAGTCAAGAAATTGCAGATCAGCCTGGTCATCCCATAGCCACAGATCAGCCTGGTCGTCCCATAGCCACAGATCAGCCTGGTCGTCCCATAGCCACAGATCAGCCTGGTCGTCCCATAGCCACAGATCAGCCTGGTCATCCCATAGCCACAGATCAGCCTGGTCGTCCCATAGCCACAGATCAGCCTGGTCGTCCCATAGCCACAGATCAGCCTGGTCGTCCCATAGCCACAGATCAGCCTGGTCATCCCATAGCCACAGATCAGCCTGGTCGTCCCATAGCCACAGATCAGCCTGGTCATCCCATGGCCACAGATCAGCCTGGTCGTCCCATAGCCACAGATCAGCCTGGTCGTCCCATAGCCACAGATCAGCCTGGTCGTCCCATAGCCACAGATGGGGAAGGGGATCTTCGATTAGGCTGTGCAGTGAGTATGGTGAGAAAGAACTTACCTCTAGACATTATACATCACTGGGAGCAAGTGGAAGATAGTTATACCAACATCCATGATAGCTGGCGATTTGGCTCAGTTACTGGTAATGGAGACCTAGTGCATCACAACCCCTTCATCCCCCCCCCCTCCACCCTTGCATTGAAGCACCTACCACCCCCTCCAACCTTCCATTGGACCCCACCCCCCTCCAACTTCCATTGGACCCCTACCCCTCCAGCCTTCCATTGGACCCTTTCCCCTCCAACCTTCTGTCCTGTATTCTGATATTGTTCCCTTCTTGGTGCAGGGCAATGGAAGAAGGGACGTTGGACACATGAAGAAGTAGAAACGTTAAAACAGAACGTGATGGCTTACATGCATGTGAGTATTTATGTGATGGCTTACATGCATGTGAGTATTTATGCTGCACAAGTCTCTGGTTTGGGTGTCGCAGTGTGTGTTGTGTTGAATATCCTTTACTGCTCTAGTCTCCATACAGAACAATGGCGTGGAAGATGTGTCAGAACTGATGTTTGACAGGTCCCGCAAGGACCGTGGAAAATTCTTTCAGCTAATTTGTGCGTGTCATTAAGTCATGTGATGTATTATCCAGGGTTTCATCATGGGAAACAAACCTCTTGGGGGGGGGAATTTGGAATTTTGCTGTGTGGCACGTATACCTGGGATGGATCAAATTGATTGATTCATTGACTCATTGATTTCTTGGATGCATTGAAAAAAGTTAACTCCAGGAGTGCCTGCTGCCATGTGATCTAACAGCAGTTGTGTAATCCATTGCACGATCTATCATGTGACCTAGTAACTATTTTGCAGCTCTGTCATGTGATATGATATATGACTTTCCCTCCCCTCTGCACACAGCTAAGAACATAAACAGACCACTCTTCCATGTCTACCGTAAAATGCTTAGAATATTTGATGAAGCGAACTATGCTGGGAAGTAAGAAGTCATATGCTGTGTGCTGAAAGGTTTATAGATGTGGCCCTCCCCCCCCCCCCCCCCCCCCCCCCCCCCCCCTCAGGTGGTCAGGTGAGCAAGATAAACTGCTGCTGAGGTGAGGTCAGACAAATATCACTGCAAAGGCTAAAAAGGGGTGGAGGAAGTGAAGGGGTGGGGAAGTGAAGGGGTGGAGGAAGTGAAGGGGTGGAGGAAGTGAAGTGTTATCTGTGTGGGGCATTTATGGGTATGTGACCAACCAACTGTGGGTGTGGTGTGGGGGTGTGTGACTCTCAGCATTGTGTCGAGGCATTTTTCCCCCCAGGCTACATGAAATCCATGGGACCAAGTGGGCACTCATTGGCAAGGCCATGGGCTTGGCAGGTGCAGCCTGTCGTGACAGGTACAGGAGGATGACCAGGAGGAACACAGGTCAGCCACAACTGGAGGTGTTTATGGCAACACTATGTGCATTTATATGTGATCAGGCCCTTGGACTGCAGCAGAGGAAGAACGATTGATAGATGTGATGAAGGAAGTGTGCGTCAACAATGGTCATGTGCCAGAGTCTGGGGAGGAGGAGGAAGACAGGGTATTACCAGCCACAGTGTCCTGGCACGACATTGCCAGGTCTGTGCGGAGCAGGACAGCCATGCAATGCAGGCAGAAGTGGGTCATGTCACTGTCGTGGAAATCCAAGGACTCAAGCCAGATGTGGAGTGTGGATGATACCATTCGACTGCTGGAAGCGCTAGGCTCCATGGCGGACGTGGTTTCTGAGGATGAAGTGGACTGGACTGGCTTGTCTCAGAAATGGTCGGTCCACTGGACCCACTACTACCTGAGGGAGAGGTGGGGAAGGTTGAGGCGGGACGTGCCCAACTACCGTGTGAAGAGCTTTCAGGGTAATGGCTGTCCTGTCTTGCAGTTGTGCGGGAGTCACACACACTATTTGCTCTCTTTTGTCTCCCAGATGCCCTGGATTATCTCATCACATACAAGCTCCCTGCCCTCCAAGAGCAAAGGAATAAGACTTCCGTGTAGGCCAGTAGAAGCATTTTAACCCCTGAGTATCTTGAACCTATTCAGTATTTACGTATTAACCCATTCATTCCAAACACATTGTTGGTTGTTTGTAGTGCTGATTAAAAATTGCACCCCCACCAAAACAAAAAGCACACTACTCATTGAATTTGTACTGTGGTTGTTCATCAGTGAGGTCGCAGTGAGTCAGAAGGATGTCTGGTTCGTTTGGGAGTCGCACTTGGGGGTAGTGATGTAACATTGCCAACCAGAATGTCTTCTATGTGTTGAACAATCAGATTGATAGCGACTGCAGTGAGTGAGTGTGTGTGTGTGTGTGTGCAGTGGAAGAGATGGCAAGTTGATAACAAAATGACATGTCACTTGAGCTCCTATGCTATGTCACATGAACTGCTGTGTTCAAAATTAGGACATCAGAGGGGGGAGGGATATGGAGATTGACATGGGTGCCCAGCCTGTACCTTTGATCTCACATAACCTTCACACAAGATCCCATATAAATTAGCAAACAACAAAGTGTAGAAAGTGAGATCTACCAATCTGCAGACAGAAAACTAAAAATACTAATGTGGTCACTTGGTACAATTATGATGAAAGCTGTACAGGAAACAGAAGTACTTATTAATTGAAAGGTCATATGGGGGTAGCACCTCCACATATGGGTATGTGCACCCCCATATATGGGTATGTGCACCTCCATATATGGGTATGTGCACCCCATATCTATGTAAGGAGCCACAGATATTTACATATACCCTTGTTGACTTACTATCATTCTCCTCGCCTCGGGGTATGATTACATCAGCGTATTTCTTTGTCTGCAAAGAAAAGTCACATCTCAACACACACATACATATATATGCACACACCTCCCAATGCAAACGTAACAACCAACCCCCTCACGCACAGGTAGAGTGAATTCTTCGAAAGCAGGTTTGACAAGCTCTGTGTACTGGTGCAGGACATTCTCCAGCCGCCTACCGCGCTCTTTAGTATCACGAATGACTGCATTGGGGGAGACAGGTGACTACCGCACACAGACACAAGGTGGGTCCCCTGGGTCCCCCTTACCCCTCCTGGCCAGCCGAGTGTCACTGTCCACATCAACAAACAGCTTCATGTTCATCAGATCCCTAACTTCTGGGTCATACAAGACCAAGATGCCTTCCAGCAGAATCACGTCTGCCTGGGAAACTTTTGTGGGTTCTGGCAATCTGTGTGTGTGTGTGTGTGTGTGTGTGTGTGTGTGTGTGTGTGTGTGTGTGTGTGTGTGTGTGTGTGTGTGTGTGTGTGTGTGTGTGTGTGTGTGTGTGTGTGTGTGTGTGTGTGTGTGTGTGTGTGTGTGTGTGTGTGTGTGTGTGTGTGTGTGTGTGTGTGTGTGTGTGTGTGTGTGTGTGTGTGTGTGTGTGTGTGTGTGTGTGTGTGTGTTATGTGATATGAGGGCTTCTTTGGCTTTCCAGGTACAGATTAAGGTTCACTAGCCTTGAGTTGATCTTGAAGTCATACTGAGGCACTTCAACTGCCTTGCCATTCAGAAGGTCGTGCAATGTGCTCTTCATCAACGTGTTGTCAAATGCATCTGTTGAATTTATCGAGCAATTCGTCACTTTTTTTGTGTCAAAATGGTGTATCACGTTCACACTCCTCTGAACACCAACCTGGATGGTCGAAGTTGAAGTATCCGGCATTTGCCTTCTTGTTCTCCTCCTCCGTTAAATTCCTGTAGAAGCTGTCTTGGCTGAGGACGAGGATCTTGTGCTGGTGCTGCTTGTTTAGCTGCTCGACTATCTTTTTGCAGACCATCGTCTAGGCAACACGAGACCAACGGTTGAAGTCTTTGTGAAGGGCGGCAGGGCCGCTTTTCATCGCTAACCTTGCCCGATGCAGTACCTCCCGCAACCCCGATAAGGAACGGGTGCTTCACGCCATCGTCAGCTTTGCTGCTTGGGCTTTTAGGAGGTGAGAACGTTAGTAGCCGTCTTGCCATTCTTCAAGAAAACATTCCCCTGTTTATTTTAATGACGACTGGCATGTGGGTTCTGACCTATTCATATTAAATGGTAGCTTTGATCCCATCCCGAAAATCTTTCGTTCCGGTATTATAATTATAGTTTGATACACAATAATGTTAACGCCGCGGCTACAGATACGTGACCGTAACTTTTAACTATTTTGGCTATGTCATCACGTGGCGTGGGAAGGAGTTGCAACACTGTTATTGAGCACAAAAAATTGTGTGAAGCGTGCACATCTGGACCGCAGCCATCTTTCACACCCATAGCCATTGGGACTTCAGGAGTTTTTGGGTCAGAGACTTATTCTGAAGGAGCTTAATCATTGCCTTACTTGAAACAGTCATCTGGATAGTGCAATCCAACTCTTAACTCTCAGTTGCAGTGCAACGAGGAAATGTGGCTTCTGTTATGTTCAGTGGAAGACTTTTTTCTTTACCTTTTGCATTCATCTATATTTGAAATAAAATTAATACATATATTATTATTACCAACTAAAAGTAATTAACTAGATGACCTGGAGAGGATTCAATGTTGTTGCATTTGCCCTCATCACGTGCAGGTTGGCTATCTTTGTAGCAAGCTGGGAGGCAAGCTTTGTGAATGGGTCTATAGCTTCCATTCCCCGGGCACCATAAGACTCTAGAATCTGTGCATGGCTGCGTTTCTCACTCCTCTGTAGATCTAAACTATGTGGCTGCCCTATATCCCAATGATGACACAAATACAAGACTCTTAGGTGTCCAAGTGCAGCACAAACTCCCATCTTTGTGTAGATGAGTGTGTAGTTGAGAAGGAAGAGGGTTCTTCCTACCAAACTTATCAGTCACACTCATCTTCAGTATATACTGTTGCAAGAGAATATGAACTAAACATATTAGTGCAACTCTTAAAATTCTTGCAACAGTAAATATACATCCCTCTGGTCGTTTATGCTAGTATTGAGGGAGACGTTTGCTTAATGCAGAGCAGTAGTCAGCAGTTGACAGTTTGTGCAGTAGACATTGCAGACATGCAAGCATTACTGGATTCGTTTAAAAATTAAAGCGAATTTGTCTACACATCAACAGATTCTTAGCCCGAATTGGCCGTTATCTAGCTATGCTCTTCTTGGTATGGCGAACATAATTCTTTCCACGAAATCTTATTTCCAAGAAAGCTTGGAATTCCAACGTTTCTACGAATTCTACAGGTGAGACAACTCAAGGGTGTTCCGTCTAGTGTCTTTTTTTGTATCTTTTATCAATTTCACGGCCAAAGGGTACTGCCTGGACAGAGCGCTTCAAATCCATGACGATATTCAGTGGAGACATTACAACCAAAAGTTTACACTGTTTCAGAATTATGCAAATTAGTGATTCCAATGCCTTGTCCAAGCTAATCAGAGCAACACTTCTACCTCCGAAAGGTACTGCCCGAAACCTCAGACAATATACTATTGAATGAAGTTGTCAAAATGTTTGGCTGTGAACAGTAAAAAGGTTTGAAGTGTGTGAAATCGCAGTAATTAGAGATCTGAATAGGCCGCTTGATGGTGTCGAGCGGTCCTTTAAATTATATTATAAATTTCGATCGAGGGTGGGCAAGAAAAACTGTACTGAGGGACCCATCGTCCAATATTACAGAGCATAACGATAGATTACGAATCTGCTTTCAAAATAAAAATCGGACGTAAAAGAAGAAAAGATACAAAAAGGGGGGCGTAGGGGTATCACCACCCTACGTCTACGCCCATTACATTTTCACGCTTTTTTGTTTCGCTTCGGATTTAAATGGGAGTAGCATAATCATTAATGCTACTCCCGTGTAAATCGGAAGCAAAGAATACAAATGTAATGGGCGTAGCCGTAGGTGGTACCCCTACGCCCCCTTTTCGATCACTCGTATCTTTTTTTTCTTTTACGTCCGATTTTTATTTTTAAAGCAGATTCGTAATTCTCTCGTTAAGCTCTACAAAATTGAACGATGGGGGTTCCTGCAGTTTTTCTTTCCCTCGATTTCGATGCAGACTTTGCTCTTTGGCGGCTTTGCCGGCACAAATTCTCAGTTACTAATTGTAGCAAGGGTATATGAACATGTAACACGAGTTCAGAGCCCAATTGATGACTCATGTATTATATCTTAATAACTAAAGGCATAACCTTTTAGCTCTCTCACTGCTGTTACGTGCTATAATTTATTCAGTAGATTGTGTGAACTGAATTATTTAAAATGGCGTACACAAACCTCATTGTGTAACCACCAACTTTGGAGGTATTTTATGCAAAAATAATTGAAGCAAAATGAAAACCATTACATGAGTGGTGTCGCACACAGATTCAAAATACTATGTAAATAAAGGCACAATTGAAAACAGCTCGTTATAAGATGCTACAGCTTGCGCGCATAAAGGGACTTAATGAGGGGTTAATAATAGTAGGTCTTCTAAGCGGTGGTACTCCCAATCCTGCAGATAAAATTAGGTTAAAAATAATAATAATAAAAATATAAACTTTGCACGGAGCAAGCCATCTGTGTTGTGTATTTCTATGAATGAAGCAAGTTACTACGCGGTCTATAACGGGTCTTAATTCATATTCGACCGCATTGTGTTCCTCAGCAATGACTACTACTTATTGTTATTATTATTCTTTCTATCTATCAATTGTAACAACAACTAGTTACGATAAGCTGCTGGAAGGCGAAACCTTCAATGTGACAAGACACATATGTGCACATATGGTGAGTCTATATATGGGAGTTACTTTCACATCTTTCCTCACAATAGAACCTTATTTTATTTACATGAAAGTCACTCCGATTAAGAAAATTAGTCACCTCTTGGTCGAGGGGTTGTTATTCACCACACCTCCCTGACCTCACATCGTCTTGGGTCCAAATTCATAGTACAGATAGAGCAGCCATGTGGGTATGTATCCTTAGATTTTGTTACGCCATCAGCTTATTAACAGGAAGAGCAATACAGAGTGTTCCACTTTACGCGGGATTTTACCGCGGTATTACAATATTATTCAATGCAAAAATCAATTATTAAGCATATTAAACTCAAAACCGGAACATAGAAAATCTTTTCCTTTTGTGTTTGCTATGTCTTCTAATTACATCA
The DNA here is from genome assembly GCA_949361645.1 of Spongilla lacustris. NCBI lineage: Eukaryota > Metazoa > Porifera > Demospongiae > Spongillida > Spongillidae > Spongilla > Spongilla lacustris. The sequence goes on from OX442424.1 coordinate 8,555,945, forward strand.
GATATATATTATTATTATTATTCAGAAAACACTCTGCAAATGACACGAAATGAGCTGAGTTAAGTGGAGTTAGGTTGGTCCTGCATTCCATTGCCTGTGGAGACATATGGAAATTGGGGCAAAGAGGCCCATGATACTATCTCCAGGCTGGCATCTCACCTGGCCATTCACCAGTCATCCTCCAAATCATCAGTGGTGGCTGAGATTTATGGGCGATTGAATATGGCCCTCCTGGCCAGGGAGTTCCCACCCTCCTAACTACTTAAGCTTGTGTTTGGTGTAATGTACTATAACGTGTATTTGATATTAATAATAATAATTAAATTAATAAGCTTCTAAAACATTAAATACCTACTAATGTCAAGATGATCTTGAAATGATTGCCTTGGCAATCAATCATGTTTGATTTATAATAATATACGTGGAAATTATAAGGAAATTATACATGTTATAGTTCAACTCTAGACAAACACAGTTCAATACATATATACACTACATCTAAATCTAAACCAGCACACCCCAGGACAGATGCTGCATTGCCTCTCTGCACCGCAACAGATTTTTTTCGGAAGAAGTGTGCCTTTGCGTTGGGCTCGCTGGATGCGTCTCTGATTCGGCTATTATTGTTCTTCTTCTTAATATTATTCTGTCCAGCAGTGGAGTCCCAGGTGGAACAACCATGGTCAATTATACAACACCAAGAGCCGGTACATCAAATATTGTAGATGCCATCCACGGTGTCAAACACGTGCAAACTGCGTGGTGGCCCAGGGGATCCAAAGCTGCATTGGGACGATGGGGGCACAGGAGCCCTTTGGAGGTATCCAACCCCGACCACCACCTATTAGTTGCACAAAACTCGTTGGGGTTAAAAGGAAACTATATGTAACGAAATGAAATCATTATGGTTCTGAAGGATGAGCATACAAAGACCCCAAAACTCCTGGCCTAGCTGCACAACAGTTCTATTCTATTTTATTTTTTAAATTGATGTGGCCATGGGCTTTAAAAAAGTTATTTTATTTTTGAATTTTAGGAAGGGCTCGAGCGCGCGCGCGTGGAATCGCAAGCGCGAATTGCGCGCGTTTATAATAATTAACCTCTTCACAAAAAGCAGCGATGGATGCGCTAGTCAGACCAAAGAGGAATAGAGCGAAAAGTGAGAAGGCACAGATGAACGACGCTGTAGAGAGGAAAGCAGAACTTTTAAAGTCTTTGCATGTAGCCAGTACCGCTGGCATAAAGAGAACGCGAGATAGCGTGTTAGAGGAAGAAGAACCATCTCTGAGCTCAGATGAGGGGCTCAAAGAGAAGGCGCAACGCACCGCATCCAGAAATATGAAGCAACGCACGGGTCAAAATACTCTTCCAAAAAAGACTCTCACAAGGTATAGAAATTAGAAGCGTGGAGCGTGGTGCATGTGAATGCCGGTGCATACAGCATAATTTGTGTGTGCACGTGTGTGTAGAGGTGTTTGTGTGTGTGTGTGCTGTGTGTGATAGTATCAATACCTTAGGCCCCGGAGTACTGCAGGGAACCTAGAGGAGGGAAATGGCAGGAGAAAAGCTGTGCCAAAGGGAACTAAAAAACCAGAAGGAGCAAGTCCTAAGAATGACAGCTCAGGTGGTGACACCCTGACGAAGAAGGTGGCCACCTCTTATGGTGACACCCTGACAAAGAAGGTTACCACCCTGACAAAGAAGGTGACCACCCCTGATGGTGACACCCTGACAAAGAATGTGGCCTTAGAAGCTGTCAACTGTGATGCCATGACTTTGGAGGTGTTGCCGTTGGTTACAGAGGAAGAGGTGCCATTGCAAGGCTACTTGGGGCACTACAGGGACTTGTGTAGCTGGCTACCAGGCAGGCAGAAGCAGGTGGAGCTTCTGTTAACCATATTTGGAGAGGTATGTCTAATATTCTAATTACTCCTCCCCAGTTCTATAACGCTGTTCTAATTACTCCTCCCCAGTTCTATAGCGTTGTTCTAATAACTCCTCCCCAGTTCTAGCGTTGTTCTAATTACTCCTCCCCAGTTCTATAGCATTGTTTTAATTACCCCTCCCCAGTTCTGTAGTGTTTTAATGTATAGGACAGTTTGAAATGGTAAGCAATTTTTGTGAGGGTCCGCAATATCGAAATGTTCTTACATAACACTGGGTTTTCAACTTGCTGTACGTTTCTTGCTTCAGGAAGAGTGACACTTGCATGTGCAAGGTCATTGCCTACCCTTCTCCTTACTGCCTACCCTTCTCCCTACTGCCTACCCTTCTCCTTACTGCCTACCCTTCTCCTTACTGCCTACCTTTCTCCTTACTGCCTACCCTTCTCCCTACTGTCTACCCTTCTCCTTACTGCCTATCCCTTCTCCCTACTGCCTACCCTTCTCCCTACTGCCTACCCTTCTCCCTACTGCCTACCCTTCTCCTACTGCTACCTTCTCTTCTC
>OX442424.1:8558593-8587295 GCA_949361645.1 Spongilla lacustris
TAAGTTTACTAGCTAAGTGTAGCAGAGATCCACACAACAGCCAATGATTCCAGATAGTTACTAACAAGGTGCTAGTTAAACAAGTGAGATCTATTATGTTAACAACTTATTATAATTATTATTTGTAGACCAAAAATACCTCCTCTCTCCATCTATTACCTCCCCCTTCCCCCATCTATTACCTCCCCCTTCCCCCATCTATTACCTCCCCCTTCCCCCATCTATTACCTCCCTCTTCCCCCATCTATTACCTCCCTCTTCCCCCATCTATTACCTCCCTCTTCCCCCATCTATTACCTCCCCCTTCCCCCATCTATTACCTCCCCCTTCCCCCATCTATTACCTCCCCCTTCCCCCATCTATTACCTCCCCCTTCCCCCATCTATTACCTCCCTCTTCCCCCATCTATTACCTCCCTCTTCCCCCATCTATTACCTCCCTCTTCCCCCATCTATTACATTATCACTTTGGCATCCAATGTACTGACATCTCCATTGTTAGTTTCCTGAAGTTTACTAAGGTCAGCAGTGAAGTAGTGGATGTTAGGCATCTGGATGTCCACTGACTTGATACTTGGCACCTTGCCAAATATGGACTTGGCAGCCTCGAACATAGTGTTCTGGAGAGGGGAACCAGTATTTGATTACTGAACGACATACTTGCTCTCTAATACACAAGGCTTGGACAGGTACCTGAACTGAAGGGGAGTACACCCCTCTTGATGGTGGTCCAGCAAAGGTGTCCAGCAAAGAATCCTTAACAGAGGCCCTATTTGGTACGATACATTGCTCACCACACATATGTGCACAAACACACATGCACATACGAATATGTACATGCACATTACACATACAGATGCACATGCGCGTACATAAATACATGCATAATGCACACATAGTGCACGGGCAGAAACACGATGGATTGCCCTCACCATATGGTATCATAGTTAAGCTTATTCAGATCGCCGTCGAAAAGGTACTTGCAATACACTTCAGTACAGAATGCCCTGTCATGTGTGTCTGGTAGTGTGGTGAACTTGTCCCTGTAGAACCCTGAAAATATACAGATAAATCACCACACACATGCACATACACATACACATATGCAAGCACGCACACATGTACACAGACACATACACACTTTCAAATCCTGATTGTGTGGCCTTGAATACTTTCATGTTCTGAATGCCTGCATACATCACTGGTGGACCTATGTTGGAATATTAATATGCCACTCCCCTTGCATGTGGGAGCGGACAGCTTACTGCCTCTGTGCTGGGAAATATTGCAGAATCGAACCAATGAAGGTGCAAAAATAAATGCATGGTTGTGCTCCACACCACCCTGGGAAAAACAAAGGGGGTGAACTCACTGTGCACAAGACTGCACTACTACCCTGGCCTGTGCACAAGAATACACTACTACCCTGGCCTGTACACAAGACTTCACTACAACCCTGGCCTGTACCTGTCTCATCCTTTCCCATGGAGCTTGTTCAATGGAAATGGCCACCCTAACTACCTGGCACCAATAATTGGGGGGAGAGGAATATATATGAAAAGGTGTGCAGGCTAAGGGTCTAACGTACTTGTTTGTAAGTGTCAAGGAAGTGGGAGCATAATATCAGTGCAAATTGCTCTGGTGTTTCGTACTGCAAATCGGAACTACATGAAGTGCAGAGCGCATTATAAGCCTGTTCGGTGTTACCGTGCTGTTCTTGGCCAAAACGTGAACGGTGTTCTTCATTGAGTCCGTGGCTACAACGTCACTGTTGTCGCCTCTTTTGTAATCCTTGTCAGAAGCCAACTGAAGCTGAACTTTCACATCAAACTCGTAAACATTGTAGATACTTCCAACCCTCTTTATGCGCATCACACGGACGGCATTCTTCCCGTAGCCAGTAAGTGAAACTTCCGCCATTATTGGAGCGTGCTATATAAATTTAAATCATAGATAGTTTAGAGAAACTAAACTATCTATGTTTAGCAGTACCGCACTATTTACACGGCTGTTTGCGGCTGGACACTAGGTTGATAATTAGACAATACGGTATACGCCCCAAAAGCTGTAATGTTCGTACCTCATTAACAAAGTCGTTTTTAGCGAGCCATATACCACACATGCTGTAAGTTGTTCCGTTGAAACAAATAGCTCCCGCACACACCCTACCAGTCTAGTCAACAAAGTTATCAACGCGCAAGAGCACTTCATTTGACTAATAGTTATGCGCAGGCCGTTTTTACGCGCATGTAACTTTGGAGGGTCTTCGTTGTACGGCCGAACCAACCCACTAAACAGGTCGGTAAGCAAGAACACTCAACAACACACCTGGGAGAGCATATATATGATGTTCAGAACTAGCCACCTTTTTTTTTTACCACTAAACCGGGCATCAGTATTTTATGAATAATTGGTGTGGAGCACCACATGCCGAAAGGCAAAGAGCGTTGCAGTGTGTAGCTGGTTCTTGGTGGAGGCTAGGGAAAAGAAATCAAGGAGTTCATATACCTGCCAAGAGTTTGCAGGTCATTTGTACACTGTCTTTGCTATTAACACCAGCAATGACAGATCTAGCAGAGAACATCTTGTGCTGGAAGCACAATATCAGCAGCTCACACCATTTACAAGTATAGTCCCTTTTAATTTTGAAGCAGCTACAATGTCTCATAATCCTGAGGGGTTTACAGCTCCTGTGTAGGGCACTGATGTGCAAGGTTAAAGCTGTTCAGTTGCAGTGGGGTTATATGTTCATGCTACTTCATAGACACTCCACTACCTGCAACACAGCTAAAGGCAGCACCACAACTGATCCACACACTTATTAATGAGATAGCACCTGAGTGTATGAAGGATATTAAGTATGGCGCACACCAGTGCAATAAAGCCTGAAGTGAGATGACATCTTGTCTGCCCCAAAGGTTGGCATTAACATGCTTTCAGCTAATTAAAATTCACTTATTTGTTTTTTTGTTTTGTTTTTTTATGAGACCTTACATTTATGCCATATCACCCAGGCCTACCAGGACAGCAAGTTGCAGAACAGAAAAACGTGCCACGGGCAAGGAAATTAAAGTGCTTTGGCCTCCTGCATGGGAAAACAGCTGGAGCCGAATCCATACATGCCAGGTTCAAAGGACGCACCATTCAACAGACGTACCATGGCCCCCTTATTCAGTACCAGACAAAGTTTAGCAATTGGTAGAGCATCTACCCTCCGTGGCTCCACAATATGTGGCAGCGACCCTCCTCCCAACTGAATTCAGCAATGACCATATCGCTTTTCACGCGTAACTTTGGTACTACATATCACTAGCCAAAAAAAAGGTGGCTATTAGCACATACCATTATCAGCTTGTACCTTCTAGCTACTTCAAGATTCAGCTTTGATTTCGACTTTCTATGGGTTGGTTACGTAGATAACTCACTTCCAACAGGAGAGGTACATCGCGGGTTACCCGCTTTCACGAGCTATAACGCAGAGTGGCAACGAACCTGTAGCATGAGGTAAGCACTGTAAATAGAAAAACGATGCTAGCTTTATTTCGTGGTTTCAAACGGCGACAATAACCAATCTGTTTTGTGCTGCTGGCTCACGTTTTTGTTCTGCTATGTGGTTGCCATGGGCGTTGCTAAGGCAGACGTAATCATTTCAATATTCCGGATAAATAACCTAGTGTCCACAAAATGTATGGCCGCAAACAACCGTGTTTACTGGTGGGGCGGCGCGCCCTTGAACCGAGCGCCCCCACTGCAGGGCGTTCAGCCCCGCCCCACAGCAGGGTGTGTATGGGCGGATCTGCGAGTACCCTGCTCCGGGTTCTCGAGGTCCGATACCCATTGGTCACGCCTCCGCGCTAAAGGGGGCGGAATTATTGACGGTGGAATGGGGTGGGCGGTGGCAGTCGCGATTTCCTTCCTGCGTTGGGAGCGAGCCGTGTGCTTGGTACGCAATACCGTTATGCGCATGCGCGGGTAACGTGCCTTGCTAACTACGGTTAACTACTTTAACCTTCATTTGCAGTACTGCAAATATATATGTTACGTTAACTTGAACTTGAAGATAACTAATTGGATAATATATAACATCTTTCACGTGAGAATTACCGTGGTTACCATGACGAATCCCGGTTCAACCATCTCTCCAGAGCAATGGCAATCAAAAGTGGAGGAGCTTCAGGCACAACACCAGTTAGAACTTCTTCAACAACAAGAGGAGCACCTTCGTCTACTGCAGCAGCTGAAAGCCCAGCTACTTCAAGACATTGCCGACACAAATGCAAGCGGGGAGGCCGTTCCCGACTCGTCACAGCTTCTCCAGGCCTTGTTTTCGAAAGAGAAAGTTTCATCGCAAGCATTTTGTCACCCTTTTGGGGGACCGCCTGTATTTGGTGACCCGCTGCAATCATATGCAGAATTCCAACTTCAACCAATATCACTTGGCACACATTCGGGTAGGGGTACGACCAGTCCCTCTAGCGCATTTGCAGTGTCGTGCACGCCCAGTCCCACCAAAACCAACGACGGGCAAAGGTGTGACACCATTGTCTCCATTCCCCACACACCGACTCGTATTAGCACCCCTGAATGTCCTAGTTTCAGCATCAGCCACACTCCTCAGCACAACAGCCTTCCTACACAGGTTTGTGTGGCCCTCTAGTGTGCTATGGTAGCTCCTTCTTGTCTCTTTTGCAGCTCCCCACCTCCTGTGAGCGCCCCTCTTACCAGACCCCTTCTGCTAACACATCAGAACTCAGACGAGTAGCCCTTCTGGAGAAGCACGCAAGGCACATTGAAGACTTGAAACATTACTATGAGTCTGAGCTATCAGAGCTAAGACAGCAATTGGAAGAGGCACGATTAGGCAGGGAGGGGATAGCCTGCAGTGCTGGGAACCCTTTGCCTCTTGGGCCCAAGGACTGTGCTGGCTCGGTTGAGAGGGATAAGCTGTCAGCTGAGAACATGCGGCTTCAATCGCAGTGCTCAGAGCTTCAACGGTTGCACGAGGAAGGCATGAGGTATGCCATTTAATGGCGTAAAGGTAATAATGGTGCATGCAATTTATTGTTGCAGAGAGCGGCAAACACTTGAGGTCCAGTTGCACAGGCTTCAGCATTATGCTGTACGTAGCAGATCAATATCAGCTCCTCCTACATTTGGCTTAGTAAAATCCACCTTTTGTATTACCTATAGGAGAGGTACGAGTCATCAGAAAAGAGGGCTGGTACCCTTCAGGAGAGGCTGGAGGCTACACGCTCCAACCTAGAACAGCAGGAGGAGCTGGTGAAGTCTCTCAGGCAGGAACTGGCAGGCCTGAGGATGGAGCTGGACTCCTACCAGGAACAGAGGGCTCAGGACTTGGAGAGCGTTGAGCAGGTAGCTTTGCATGCACACAATCTCTCAACACATAGCATCCACATACATACACACACACACACACACACACACACACACACACACACACATACATACATACATACATACATACATACATACATACATACATACATACATACATACATACATACATACATACATACACACACACACACAAACACACAAACACACACACACACATACACACACATACATACATACACACACACACACATTCTTAGCTATTAAAGGAGTTTGAAGTGCTGCAACATGAAGATGAACAGCTGCATGTAAGTAAGCAAAAAAAAAACTCACTCCCTTGAACTGATATTTGGACCTATCTATAGGAGACCAATACCTCACTAGAAAATACAGTGGCTGGTTTAAATCAAGAGGTTAGCAGTTTGAGAACAACATTGAGCAAGTGCAAATCTGCTGAGGCACAGTACAAAAGGTCAGGGGGGGGGGGGGTAGCTACATGTACTTTCCTGTGGCTTATACCCATATTTGCTCTAGTACCATCAGCAGTTTGGAAGATGAGGTACGGCATCTTCGACATGTGAACAACAGACTGCATGGCCAGATGACACACTACAGCCTGAGGTAGTTCTGCTGTGTACATATACCAGCTGGTGCAACTGTGTGGCTCCATAGCGACGTGGATGTGTATAGCAAGACTGGTGACAGCAACCACTCACCACGTGCAGCTAACTCCACTTCAAGTCGACAGCGGCTCTCACCTTATTGTCAGGCTGTGACCCCGACTTCTAGAACCCCTCCCACTGATGAACAAGGCTCCTCCACGCAGAGGTTGACAAGAAGGAAGTGGCTTGAGCCAAGTGAACCAGGTCTTATCTTCGGGAAAGGTCCCCTGCACGATGAAGGTGTGTGCCCCTTGTTTAGAGATGGTGCAATATGTTGTGTGTTAGTCTAGCTAGACCCTCACATGGACGGAGGGTCTGGAAGGTTGCCTATTCTCAAGTTGTGCCGATTAGTTTGTGTTCATTAAAAAATTGAATTCCTCCAGATGTAATAATTTTTAATGATCAGAAACTAATCGGCACAACTTGAGAATAGGCAACCTACCAGACCCTCCGTCCATGTGAGGGTCTAGCTACGATGGACTAGTTGTGTGTGGGGTGAAGTGGTATGTATGGGGTTGCATGTGGTGTGTATAGAGATTTGCGGTGTGAGTTGTGTGCACTGTTGCAGAGAACCAGGTACCACAGAGCAAAGCAAAGGGGAGGAGTCCAAGTTACATAGGATTGGAAGATTTAGAGGGTGGGACCCCATCAGCACAGAGAAGGGACAAAGGTGATGTTAGTCCTGATGGTATGACAGCAGATCTGGCAGAATCCTCTCTCAGATCCATACGATCAGGCAATATTCTGGCCAGGGACCCCAATGGTCAGCAGACTTATAGGAAGTCAAAGGCTGGTTAGTATGTCATAAGAGGTAGTGGGAGCTGTGTGCCAGCAGTATTGGTACCCACCCATCTTATGGCAGACTTGCTTCCAACAAAAAAATTCAATGCTGATGTAATGGTTAGTACATGTACTTGGTGATTTAGGGGTCAAACGGTGCACAATTTCTTTTCCACAGTCATTGGAAGAACGTGTAGAGAAAAATATGCAAGTTGTGGCCAAGGCAGAACAGAAGATGGCAGAATTACAGAAAGAAAAAGAGCAGGTAAATCTAGTAGGTTAAGGTATAGTTGAGTTGGTATAGTTTAGCCTGCTGTTGTTAGAGCTGATATAAGTATTAGCCTGTTATTGCAGTGTTCTATTTTCCTTCAACATTCAGCTTCAGTCAGCATTGCAAAGAATTCCACATTCAGGACGTACTACTTTACGTGACAAACAGGATCAGGTGATCATCCAGCCATTTAAACTTCTTTATGAAATTCTTCTCAACATAGCTTCAAATGGAATCAAGACTGGATGAAGTAGACAAAGAGATTGGTGCTATGCGGATGACACTAAGAAACCATCATGCACTCTGAACTGAATCATTTCTCTGTTATAAAAACATGAAAAACTGGTGGCCAACTGGGATGCAGCTTCATAGATTTTAAATGCCAAGTCATGATTATGTAGTTGCACATTGATATGTGTCCGCCATTCATCCTATTTGCTTGCAGCGACTGGTCACTTGAGAACGCATTAGAAGTACCACCCCTAATAGAAGCAGGGATTTTATTAAAGCATAGATTATGGGATTACCCCTTTAATCGATTTATAATAATTGTCCACGTGTGGAAATGAATTCGCGGTCTTGCAGGTTGTGGTGGCTTCTGAGTGAGTTTGGACTTGTGCGTGCACTTCCAGGTGGCAAACCTGCCGTTTGTAGGAAGGACCTTTAGCCAAGGCGCCGCGTGCGAGTATGCCGTGAGCGAAGGAATCACCAAAACGGAGCATAGGACGTTGAAAGCGGCAATTATTGGTGCCCCTAACGCGGGAAAGTCAACTCTAGTAAACCAGCTGATTGGGCAGAAGGTTTGCCACTTGGCAACGTTGCAAACAGTTCCATAACCATCTGGTATCTCTGCTCGTATAGGTGTTCGCTGTGTCGCCTAAAGTCCACACAACTAGCAGGAAGGCAGCAGGGGTGTACACAGATGGAAACACTCAAATAGTATGTGTATATGTGTGTGTGTGTGTGTGCATGTGCGTGAATACTGTGATGTATGTGCTGTGAATTCAAGTTTTCATGGGTATGTATTTTTTGCAACGGATCATTCATCTCAGACACATACATCCAAATTCTTCAGGTATTACTGGACACCCCAGGCATTGTGACATACCAGTATGGCAGGAAACTCAAGATGTCCAAGTCATTCATCGCCGATCCCTACCGCTCCCTGATGGAAGCTCAGCTCAGTTGAGTGTGGTCTGTTGTTTCATTGGTGCATTTTATCCCCACCCCCATACACCCACACACTGCACAGTCATAGTAGTGGTGGATGCCTCTAACAAGTGGACTCGAGAACATTTGCACCCAAACATTGTGCAGGCTCTAGCCAGCAATGCCCAGGTCCCTTCCGTTTTAGCTCTCAACAAGGCATGTACATATCGTCCATACTTTTGTGCGCTAACATTTTGGGGATTTTGGTGTGGCTAGGTGGATCTCATCAGGCACAAGCACGTGTTACTTGGTATCACCGAATCTCTAACTTGCACGCATGCCAAGGCAGCTGTATCTGAAACTGCACCGCACCCATCACCTCCCTCCACACTCCTCACCACAACCGAAATGTGCACCACTACTGTCAAGGACACAAGGAGTGCCTTGCAGTACTCTGATGGGACCCGCCCAGAGAAGATGGAGGGCAAGAGGTGCAGCTGGCCTCACTTCAGTGAGGTGTTCATGCTGTCCGCCCTTACCAGTGATGGAATAGACTCATTGAAGGTCAGCGTCATGACCCTCCATTGCAGGGAAGTGGTCTGATACATGTATGTACTCCCCCCCCCCCAACCCCGAGTAGAGCTACCTCATTTCCCGAGCCCATCCTGGTGTGTGGGAATACAATACCTCTGAGGTGACTGACCAACCTCAGAGTACACTTGTGAATGACATCATCAGGGAGAAGCTCTTTCTTCACCTGCAGAAGGAAATACCATATGTGGTGACCATGGTGAGTCTAGAGGTGGCCACTTGTTAGCTTGTGTGTAACTTCTTAACTTGCTGAAAATACTTAAAGCGGTTACAAAATTAAACATAGTTGCAGTTACATGTGGGGTTTTTTTTTTTCTTGCCCACGCGCTTTTGTGTGTGTGGCATGATTGTTGTGTTTTATTTGGCATATAAAATGGTAAGATTACTATATATTTTTTGTAGCGAATACCTGTGTATCAGTGATCACTCCTCCAATTCTCTTCAGGACACTGTTGCTTGGGAACAGAGAGGTGAAGGCTCACTTTACATTCATCAGAACCTCAACTGCAAGTCCAGCAGTCAGGCAGTGAGCGACATGAGCAGCTGTTAATTTGTTTGTTAACTGTACTCCTGTATCACATGACATGTACACAACAAGTCCATCATTATTGGACCAGCTGGACACACCATTCAACAGATAACAGCTGAAGCCAAGAAAGACATTGAAGGGCTGTTTAAGTGTTCCATAGATCTTGTGTTGAATGTTCGTGCACAAAAGGCATGACCTCTTTCTCTATGATTCGTGCACTCCGTTGTCTGCTGGCACTGAAAGGGGTGACATCTTCGTTGTCCTTGTTGGTTGTGTGTTTGACCAAAATGTCAGCTGACTGCCATTTATATAAAACCCCCATCAGTTATATATATTTTGTTCCAGTAGTGTTGCAACGGAATCATGGGTGGTTATGGAATTCCCGTCTTTCTCTCAAAGCCAACTGAGGAATGCTGTAATTTACCGGTATTGAGTTATTTTCCAAACGCTGTACGTGACCTCTCTTCTGGCGCATTGATGCTGGGTAGTGCGTCTTTTCGGAAAGCAATTTCTTTCAGAAGAAGTGTTCCGAGAAGATTCACTATCCAAGCAACTGCTCCGGAGAGACGGGGAGGATAGAGACGACGCGGAAAATGAAGCCCATAACGCACTCCCGGTAAGCCGTAAAGCTGTATCGTGTATTAAAGTGGCGCTGCTGTTTGGTGCGATTTGAAAACACCGCGATTTTATTAAAACACGGGCACAAATCGGAAATATCCGCAAAGACAGTACTACAGTACACGCTAACCTACACACAACAGTAAAATATATATACCCTGGGGCTTGGGTATATCTTCTACTCTACATGTAAATTCAGTGCACGCTACACACAATAGTAAAAACTATATACCGGCTAGGCTATATCTTCTACATGGCTTATATCTTCTACTCTACATGTAAGTCTTTCCCAAACTCATTTAGAGTGAGACTTTTTTCACATAGCTTGGAGTATGGCTGGTACCATGCATTGGAGTACAGGAGTGTACATGACATCACAGTGCCACCATTTAAGCGCCTCAGATTATTCGTGACAGTAGTGTGCTTCATCTTGTGAGAACCTTTGTGACCAGTTCCCAATTTAATCGTAGCCTTGAAAGAGGTGGAGCCCTTACTGAAGTTATTAAAGGTTATGAGGTGGGGTGTTAACCGATAAGGAAGAAACATGGATCTGTTGGTGAAAGAAGAAGGTTTGGAAGTTGAAAAAAAAAATAGTGGGGGGAGGTGAGGGGAGCAAGGAAAGAAGTATGGAGGGAGAAAAGAGAGCAGAAAGGAAGGTCAGGGGAGGAGGTAAAATGAATTTGTATCTTCAAACCTATCACATCAGATACATACCGGGCCATTCCAACAGCCCACTGTCCAAATGTTGCATTGACCATAGACCAGAATCCATCTCCATCTACAGTGAACGCAATGTGCACAGGTGATTCGAGATCAGGCGGTTTGGTTCCCTCTAGCTCAATTATCATTCCGTGATTGTTGTGGGCGTGGTCTGTGCTCAGTCTTGCTGAAAGGTTGTTGACCTATATTGAGAAGGAGGGGAAGGAGGGGAGGATATTGAGAGGAATATGGAGGGTAGAGAGTGAGAGGAGAGGGAGGGGAAGGAGGGAAGGAGAGGAGAGGGAGGGGAAGGAGGGTAGGAGAGGAGAGGGAGGGGAAGGAGGGTAGGAGAGGAGAGGGAGGGGAAGGAGGGTAGGAGAGGAGAGGGAGGGGAAGGAGAGGAGAGGGAGGGGAAGGAGAGGAGAGGGAGGGGAAGGGGAGGAGAGGGAGGGGAAGGAGAGGAGAGGGAGGGGAAGGAGAGGAGAGGGAGGGGAAGGAGAGGAGAGGGAGGGGAAGGAGAGGAGAGGGAGGGGAAGGAGAGGAGAGGGAGGGGAAGGAGAGGAGAGGGAGGGGAAGGAGAGGAGAGGGAGGGGAAGGAGAGGAGAGGGAGGGGAAGGGAAGAAACTATCAACAATCAACACATTTCCCATTAGACTCCTAAGTTAGCACCTCTAAGTAACACCCTAGATACACCTCTAGGTAACACCCTATATTACACCTCTAGGTAACATTGCATTACACCCTACAGTAAGTTATAGTATTATATCCCTAACACTGCACCCTGGTATTATATCCCTAACATTACACTCTAGCACTATATCCCTAACACTGCACCCTAGCACTATATCCCTAACACTGCACCCTAGCACTATATCCTAACACTGCACCCTAGCACTATATCCCTAACACTGCACCCTAGCACTATATCCCTAACACTGCACCCTAGCACTATATCCTAACACTGCACCCTAGCACTATATCCCTAACACTGCACCCTAGCACTATATCCCTAACATTACACCCTAGTATTATATCCCTAACATTACACTCTAGCACTATATCCCTAACATTACACTCTAGCACATTACAGGACAAAATTTTCAAGCAGCACCAACTCTTGGCAAGACCTAGGAAGGAGGTGGGATATCTTTGTGTCCCAGACCATTTTGTGTACCTAGGGCTACGTGCAAAGGTCCCTTGGATGTGACAATAAGTACCCACCCCCACACACACACATAGGTCAGCACATACCAAAACTTTGCTGTTAAGGTCCAAAATCCACATTTGTCTGAGCTTGAGCACCATGAGGGACACCCCCACAAAAGCAAAGCCCAGGGCACATAAGATAGGGATGTAGGGAGCACTCCCCTTGGAGAGAGAATAGGTCAAGGCCCCAGACCACAGAACCCAGTTACCAGGCGCATCCATGAAGCTATCCCAGGTGAATTTGCTCTGTGCAATACTAGCACTCCAATTGGGCAGTCCCCAGTCACTGTAGATTGACTTGGACAGGAACGCAGTGAGGATCTTGGGCATGTGGCCGTCAACAGCAGCTTGTATCTTGTCCTCTGACCTCTGGTACATGACTCCCGAGTAGATGATAGCAATCCCCATGAGGACGAGGGCCAGGGGGAAGAAGAGGGAGTTCTTGAAGACCTGGTAGGCCAGGTAACTAAGGTAGCAGAAGATGTAGATTGTTGCTATGGTGATCATGAAACGGGAGTGGATCAGGACCGACAGGAGGGCTAGGACCACGCTCAGCGCACACCCAACTGCCTTTTCAGTGCCGTGCCCGTGCCGGTAGCTCTCCAGGAATTGCATCATTACACCGAGCAGCATGAGGCAGCAGATGAGGTACAGAATATTGGACTGCAGGAAGTTGGAGAAGAAGACTCCAAACACCAGCAACAGGAAAGATGTGATGCTGAAGCTCAACTTCTGATGATTTCTGCCAACCTTCGCCATGTAGTTAAAGGCAGCTAGGGGGATCGCCAGTGCCCCCAACCAGGCCAGTCCTGGGTGTCCCAGGAGCACAAAACAGAGGGACAGTGCAATGGATGCTGCAACACGATACAGGTGGTATATGTGCGCCTTGTACTGCTTCCAGCTGCTCACCAAGTTCTGTGGCAAGGCATACAATATCAGGCCACCATGGTATAATGTCACAATGAAGCAACATAGAAGACCCACGATGTCCAAGTATTGGCCGTCAATGGTGAAGAACCACAGGGAGATGGGCCTCTGGAATGCCACTGCTGAGGCAACAAAACCCAAGTTTGTGGCTAGCACAAGAATGTAGTAGAGTTCAGATGAAGCCAGGAACAGTAGGGAGCTGTAATTGAACAACACCACACAGAGCAGCCCTCCCACTATCTCAAAGTTGCTTTCGGTCTTTATTGCCTGAGCAAACAGTGCTGCAGCCGCGAAGGCCTTGAGGACCCATAGTGTAAACCACTTCTCCCTAGTGTTGGACACACAAGCGAAGCAGTACCCAATGACACCAAGGGTGCTGAATACGTGGAAAGTTGTACGTCCAAGGTGGCTGCCAATGATGCCCAGACTTATGTTGATGAGGAGATACAGAGCAGCACCCAGGTCACTGCCGGAGGGACTGCTGGTGAGAGCAGTCCAGAAGGTGAGCAGGCCAAAGAGGTACAGCCAGAAGGCATAGTCCGGATGGGCACCCATGCCACATTCCAGGAGGAAAGCTGCAGCCATGGTGAGAAGACCAACCACAAGGGAGACGTTTTGCCTCACTCTAAATGCATTGTTGGGCCAACCTGGGACCAAGGGACATATATCCATGGACAGGAACCAGATGCAGAATGAAACGGGTAACATGAGGAATGGGAATGGGGCGAAAACAAAGAAGGAGAGGCCGCAAATGATTGTGACAATTTCCATCACTATCCAACCACTATGAATGTAGACCCTGAAGCCTTGGAAGATGCCTGGGTCATTACGAGGCCACATCCCTGATGACCGCTGAATGCCATAAACAGCAAATGGAGTCATACTTGTGCTTACAGTACAAAGGCTGGGGAAGGGACACAGGAAAGGGTGGGGAGGAGAGGGAGGATAGGAGGGGGAGGAGAGGATAGGGAGGGGGAGGAGAGGAGGAGGAAAGGGTAGGGAGGGGAGGAGAGGATAGGGAGTGGGAGGAGAGGAGGAAAGGGTAGGGAGGAGAGAGGAAATATGAAAAGTGCACGAATCAAGTTGTGCACTACACAATACCAGTAGACAGTGAGCTTACATTCCTCCAAGGAACTGGTACTCCTCTGTCGCCCACAGTGACAGGCCAGCGGCACCAAAGGCCACCGCCTGTAAGGTTATGACAATAGTAATTCCATCGCCTCCACACCTCTCCCAGGCTAGCGTCATGAAGAGTGTGTAGGCACCCATGATAAGTAGCGCTCCCCCGAAGTAGAGCACGTTCAGTAGCGTGAACTGTCCGTACATTCTCATAAAGATTCCAGGCTCCTGTGGCAACGCTTCGGGTGCAGTCTCACTGGAAAGTTCCTCTGATTTTGCCAACGACTTAAGCTGCAATAGCTGCGTCGAATTGATGATGCCAGCGGCGTGAGATTTCTCGAGAAATCTCTCCATGGAAACTGAGTGGCTTGCATCGTTGCTAGCTACTGTTAAAATCAGTACGAACAGTCCAAGGACACACCCCTGCTGCAGGCTGCGACCCATATCTCCCCCGCGTGAATAAAGTGGAAAGTGCGGCTATTTTAATATGTAAATATCGTTTAACCCGAAAGACACCGCGCCTCTTTAAAAAAAAAAAAAAAAAAGAATGGTTAGTACAGCGTATATATATCGCTGGACCCGCCTAACAAATTGAGCGCAAATCATTTTAATCTTCGCCACAGTCAGTAACACTGCACACAGACCTTGGAGATATCAAGATTGAACTGCAATGCGAGCTCGTACCAAAAGCGAGTGAGGCACGTGACTTACAGGGCTAATACCTAGCATATGTACTTAGCACCAATACTCTTCACCACTGGTAGAATTTTCTAGCTCTGTGTGCTAGTGGCTACTACACCGACTGTATTATTCACAGGTAAACTTTGTGTACATAAACTGCGACCTCATCCCCAGTCCACTTATGCAGGAATATAAAAGGCTTTATGGTCCAAATGGGAGACCCTGAAGGAACTGGGAAAGGTGGAACTAGCATTTGGGGGAGGAAGTTTGAAGACGAGTTTCATGAAACGTTGAAGGTTTGTGAAATTGGCACAATTTAAAAGACGCGCGCCATCATGCGCGCCTACCATTCGACCAGCACAATGCGCGTGGTATTGTGTCCATGGCCAATTCTGGACCTGACACTAATGGCTCTCAGTTTTTCATCATATATGCCAGGCAGCCTCACTTGGATATGAAGTACACAATAGTTGGAAAGTGAGCAGTATAAGCACCATTGTCATATGACACATTTACATATATGCATGGATACACACACACACACACACACACACACACATGCACACACACATACATACATACATACATACATACATACACATACACTTGCACAAATTTGCATGTAAAACTTTGCAGAGTGATTGATGGATGGGAGACGTTGGATGACCTTGAAAAAGTTCCAGTACATGAGAAGAACTTCAGGCCCTTGTCAGATATTTGTATCAGAAGGGTCACCATTCATGCAAACCCCATAGCTGCATAGCCACCTTTATGTGTACATACATGTTCATGTTGCATAAGACTATTATATGACATGCGCCCAAACCTGTAGGCCTATAACAGGAACATGTGATGCAGGATTTGGTCAGACATAAGCGTGCAGGAGATTGCTTGGAATTGGGTACACCCTCACCGTTATTAAGCTTCTCCTTTTTGCCACCATTTTCCTGGTCCATTTTGAAAGAAGTAGATATCTGCATTTCCTAGGTTATTGGCACTGTCCTTCACTCGTACCCTGCAGCCAATGCTCAGTGGTTACTGTAATGTATGACGCAATGCAATTCTGTTTACTTAAAGACTTCCTCGTGCCCAGCGATGTCGTTCACCTACAGCAAAGCAGTACTACGCCAAATACCGGCGTCTCTTCCTGACGCTGCCTTGAGGCAGTGTGCTTCTGGGCGCCTTCCTGACTTAGAAAGATCGCGTGAGCAGCATAGGCAGTATGAAGAAGTGATACGGAGCTTGGTACCGGAGGTCCACGTACTTCCTGCCGACGACGGACAGCCTGACTGCTGCTTTGTAGAAGACACTGTCGTGGTGTGTGGAAACACGGCTCTCATCACTATTCCAGGTACCCAAGAGTTGATATATCTCTGTATGGGAGCCGTGCTTGGCCAACGTGTGCCATGGAATATATGATAATTGCTCAGCTTTTGTTTTAAAAATAAATTTTCAAAATGTGGTGTTTTGACACAGCGTCCGATTTGCAATTGTCGTCCTCGTGCCCGTCCTATTGTATGGCTACATGTACAGGTCATCACGAGTTTCGCATCCATGTGCTTCACTGCTATATATGGCTATGCCACTTAATACTTTAATGCGGTGTGCAGAGCTTACTGAACGATAAGTTGTTCCAATATCAATTTTTAAAAAGTCATTCTCAAAAAAAAAAAAAAACCTCTCATATACGACTTTAATATCAAGGTGTGTAGACCTGAATAAATACAATACAGTACAATAGGTTCACATGCTAAATTTTAAACTTGAAGCATTAAATTAAATTGCCCAATAGATATTATATCCTAAAGGGCCATACATGTAGCAGGGAAAAGGGGGTTGGTTGCCTGGTTGGGTATGGGCACCCTCCCTCCCTCCAGGCCACCCATCAAGGTGTGGGGAGACCCCGCCCATCAGGGCGATCATGCAGCAGCTTGGAATTAGGATGGTGGAGATGGTGGGCGGAGCCAGAATGGATGGTGGTGACGTGCTGTATACGGGACGGGAGTTCTTTGTGGGCCTCTCAAGCAGGACCAACCAGGTAGGTCAGCTGGGACCCCTTGACAAGATCCATCCCAAATTTATCCCCCCCCCCCCCTCCCCCACAGGAGGGCCTCTGCCAGCTGTCAGCGGCCTTTCCTGGGTACCCGGTTACAGCTGTACCAGTGGAGGAGGGGCTCCACCTTAAGTCCTTCTGCTCCATGGCGGGCCCAGACCTCATCTGCATAGGGAGCTCACAGGCTGCATGTGCTGGCAGGGCAGTGATGGAGGCAGCGGGCCACCATCGCTATAGCTACCTCGTCGTCCCCGACGATATCGGTGCAAACTGTTTGTACATCAACGGGACAGTTGTTCACGTGAGCGAGGACGCATTCCCAAAGTCTGCGGCCGTGTTTGAGAAGCTAGCGTGCAAGAGGATTGCCCTCAGCGCCTCGGAACTGAACATTGTGGACGGAGCCCTCACGTGCTGCTCTGTGCTAATTCCATGAGCGTTCTAATTGTTAGGCCTAGTCTTCTGGGCACCACGTGCATTGGTTATGCTTACTCTCCTGGTTATATATGGCATAGAATTTGCACCAGTTGTTATAATTTATTATATACACGATTCGTCACGAATAGACCCCATTTATACAGCTGAAGGCTGTTGGCCAACCCTGCGTCATAAGTACCCCGGCCGGCCGCTCGTAACAAGCTGCCGATTGCTCAAACAAAACCAGAGATAAGATACTATTTAGTATTATCTCTGATAAAACGTCACTTGTTCCTCAACAAAACGTGCGTACACGTGTATAAGATAACTCAATTATATCTATACATAGTTCTACTCTCCCTGATTCACAATCTCACTAAGAGAACCACAAGATGGAGTTGTGCTATCATATAAAAATGTAGTCTGGGTACGGGGACAATCCACATGGCGATAGATGCGATACACTATGCAGCTGGAAAACCAACTGGCTATGGGAAGAGTTTGTGCTAAGTTTTGCGTACTATTTAAGAGCCAGCTCATCTTGTATAAAAACCTCAAGTCAAAAGGTGCTATCCATTATCACGTGACCCGTTTCCAATCCCTGTCTAAAATAGTCTATGCACAAGCCACGCAAACAACATAATTCATCGACATAAATAGATCTAATGGAGCTGTTCTCTTAGCTATAAGCTGCGATTATATATTTATAACTACCTAACTTTGAAGGATCGGATGCGCACTGATAGCTAGTGCAACCGATCAGTCGGTGTTTCCCAGACTAATAAATATGCCGTCCAAAGAGTTGCATGTAACGCCTCGGAATGTATTGCCATTTCGTTCTTATGCGTACCAAACTAGAACCTCATAACAAAATTATTTTGATAATGCAATTGCCGATTTATAAGTAGCTGTCTAGCTGAGCAACTCGTGTGTTGTGGGTGTGTGTTCTTTAGAGTTACACATTCTTAGCTAATCACACATGACTCTATCTTTAACAGACACGTTCAAAACACCACAGGTCATTCAGGGCAGTTCGTTGCAGAAGCAAGCTTGGCCCATCTCGAAGCCAAACGTGTCACTCCCAGGTACAAAGTCTGCAATGGGGAACCACTCAGGCTCTCCCGTAACTTGGAATTCAGTCCTGTCTGTCATCTGTGAAAATGATTGGTTCACATAAACGTCTGCCTTGTGTCAAGGTGGGGAGGAGGGGAAGGGGCATTACCTTAGTGACATGAATGTGGTTGTCTGTTGCTGGCAGCTTGTGTCCTGTGTTAGCAAGGATCACCACACTTTTTGCGTTGTCCTTGGAGATGTAAGTCAACCTCTGACTGGCATGGGTGCTGAGCAGCTGGAGGAGACCCAGCTGGTCTGAACGGACTGGGCACTGGAGCTAAGTGGGGAAAATGTAAATAGTTGAGGGACAGGAGTGGGGAGGAGGCTGGTGGAAGGTGCTCATGTGTTGGCTATGATAAAGGTCACATTAGTTACGCACATCAAAACCTCCTCCTAATTTTGTGAAGGTTGTAGCACTGCCACTGAACCCTGTCCACTTTTTGATCTTTGATGCCTAATGGTATGATTGATCATAGATCACATGAACAGTCATGTAACTGGTACTGACCTCATGGCTACAGTCCAGACATGAGCAGCCTGGCTTGCTACAGAACACCTGCATTGCATCATCAATGCTGCCAAGATTGGGGTCGATCCAGTAATAACCTTGGGGGGGGGGGGGGGGGGGAGGAAGGAAGGAAGGAGAAAAGGTCAATTTACATGAACTCAACATCCATTCTAATGTTGTACCTTCACTCAAGGCAGGGTTGCAGAGGAAGAGGTCGTAGCAACTCCTAGCAGGACTGGCTTGGCTACCGTTTGGCCTTAGCAGCTGGTTGAGATTCTGTCGGATCTGGTCTATCTCATTGAAGATGGTGAAGACACCTTCCTGGAACAGCTGGTCTCCATTCTGCTGACTGAGGTAGAATCTTCCCTTCGAAAGGTCCGGTGTCCCAGGCTTAGAAGAGACACAAGGTAAGTGAAGCCATAACAAGGCACTAGTATGTCTGTGTGTGTCCTGTGTGTGTCTTTCAAAATAGAGGGGGTGTGGCTTACATCAGTATTAACAGGAACAGATACCTTTAAATAAAAAAAAGGGAAGTGAATGGAGAAGGGTGGTACAGAAGACTGCTTACCACTTGACCAGGGGGTCCTTGTTCTCCCTTTTGTCCGGATGGACCTTGGGGACCCTAAGTAACAGAGGGAAGTCACATATACCTGCACTATGTTTGAATAAGCTTACCTGGTCTCCTTTTGATCCCTGTGTGTGTGTGTGTGTGGTGTGTGTGTGTGTGGTGTGTGTGTGTGTGTGTGTGTGTGTGTGTGTGTGTGTGTGTGTGTGTGTGTGGATAAGTTCTAAGCAGCCATCACCATGGTACCATAACTTACTGGAGGTCCAGGCAGTCCAGAAGGCCCAATCTGACCATTGGCCCCTGGGTCCCCAGTAGGACCTGCAGGCCCCTATGTGAGGAGCAGTCCAGCTTTACATTACTGTCACACACACACACACACACACACACACACACACACACACACACACACACACTCATACACACACACGCGCACACACACACACGCGCACACACACTCATACACACACACGCACGCACGCACGCACGCACGCACGCACGCACACGCACGCACACACACACACACACACACACACACAGCACATGCATGCACACAAACTTACTGAATTCCCTTTGGGCCCAATGGGTCCTTGAGGACCTGGAAGGCCTTGCTGGCCAACATCTCCCTGCTGTCCTTGGTCTCCAGGTGGTCCCTTATCTCCTGTCAGACCTTCCCCTCCCTTCTGTCCAGGGGCTCCATCCACACCGGGGGCACCAATAATACCCTAGGGATGGGTGGGCATTAATATGGGTTTTTACACAGTAGCACCCTCACAGGAAGGCCTGGGGCCCCTGGGCTTCCATCTTTACCAGGTGGTCCAATATTACCCTGTAGAGAGATGGGAGGTGGAAGCAGAGAGGTGACCATTGGTATTCTATTAGGACCAGTAGCCTACATTAGATCCAGGGGCACCTGGCTGTCCAGCGGGCCCGATTGCTCCTTGCTCTCCCTGTGACATAGGGATAGGTTACATGTACACACACACACACACACACACACACACACACACACACACACACACACACACACACACACACACACCTGTGGGCCAGGAGGTCCTGTTGGTCCTCTCAAGCCTGCTGTTCCTACTGAACCCTTTAGGAGTTAAAATGCAGTGACATCATCAGTGACATCATCAGTGTGGGCAAGACCATGTGACCTTACCGTGTCTCCCGCTGCACCCTTGGGACCTTGGTCACCTGCCTGTCCAGCTGGTCCCTATAAGGTGTGCTTCTTTTAGAACAACTCTTTTATCACAACAATATTCTCTCCCCCTCCCCCCAGGTTAATCAAATGGACCTACTAACTAGCTGCAGACTAGCTGCAGACTAAAGCTAAGTTTTATACTGAAATTTTTGTCCCAACACTGAAGCCAAACACTTAAAAAAAAATAAACTGAATGTTCACAAATCTCGTGTTTACGTCTAACCTCATGCTGTCATAGTTACCACCGGAAAGGACAAGCTCTGATCAGATGATACCTTGTGGCTCACACCAATAACTAGTAGCAATAACTTGCAAAATTTGTGTTCAAAATTTGATTTTGTAAGATGTCATTAAAAAAAAACCTCATTACTTAATAATTTGCACCCATACTATCATTGGTCAGTTTGACCAATGATAGTATGTCAAAGATTAGGGACTGTTACATAATAAACTACTCACTAAAGGTAACTGTAAGGGGGAAGTGGTTACATGGCACAATAACTACTAATAACTACTAGGGGGTCTCACAGGTGGTCCAGCGCTTCCTGGGTCACCCACAGGTCCAATGGGTCCAGGCGGGCCTTGTGGGCCTGGGGCCCCGGGCAAACCATCATCACCATCCAGTCCATTTGTGCCCTAGGAGGGAGGGAGGGTGGGTGGGTGGGTGGGTGGGTGGGTGGGATAGGAAGGTCTGACTTGCACTGTGATAAGTGCAGTACTTACAGCTGCACCAGGGGGTCCAGGGGGCCCAATAGATCCAGGGGGTCCAATCTGACCCTGTAGAAGGAAGAAACGAAGTATGGCTTTGTGTTTGTGAGAAAAATGTGAAATGTGCTCACATTAGGACCAGGGTCTCCAGTTGTACCAGGTGTTCCAGGAGCACCAGGTGCTCCCTGGGGTAAGGGGAGGGGATAGAGGGGTCATGTGGTGTTATCAAAAACACATCTTGTGTACTCTCTGTACTCACAGCAGGGCCAGCTGGTCCAGTCACACCAGTCAATCCTGTGTCTCCGTTTGCTCCCTTGGGACCTGGCAGGCCTATCACACCAGCAGGACCAGTTTGTCCCTGCTGCCCCTTGTCTCCAGTTGGCCCAGTAGTCCCCTGGGGGCCAGGGGGTCCAGCTGGTCCCTTCAAGAGAGCACGAGTTATGTGGTGTGGGGAGGAGGGGAGGAGGAGGGGGAGGTCCATGTCCTTACAATACTTCCTAACGGTCCTGGGGGTCCAGCTGCTCCTGGGGATCCAGCGGCACCCTATGGTGTGTGGACATCAACAGGATTGAACCAGTGTGAAGGGGGAATGGAACCAGTGTGAAGGGGGAATGGAACCAGTGTGAAGGGGGAATGGAACCAGTGTGAAGGGGGAATGGAACCAGTGTGAAGGGGGAATGGAACCAGTGTGAAGGGGGAATGGAACCATTAGTTATAACACACTAAGCATTAAAACGACCATGTTATGGCTTCACAAATTCTGCAAGCAAAGATGGGTTTAACCCCTGGACACCTGACATAGCATTATATTGCAGTAATAACGGTACAACAATCTCCATATTCCACGGACTCACATTGTGAGGGAATTGATCTATACAGCTGATGCTATTATGGGCAAAAGTCTAACTTGGCATTGAAAATGTTTGGAAGGGGAAGTGGGCAGTCTTCGAGTTTAAAACAGCTACTTAGCATACTGCTACCTTCAGGGTAAGCCAGGTGCATTTTGCTAGTGAGCTGTGCTGCTGGCCTAGCTAGTGAGCTGTGCTGCTGGCCTAGCTAGTGAGCTGTGCTGCTGGCCGAGCTAGTGAGCTGTGCTGCTGGCCTAGCTAGTGAGCTGTGCTGCTGGCCTAGCTAGTGAGCTGTGCTGTTGGCCTAGCTAGTGAGCTGTGCTGTTGGCCTAGCTAGTGAGCTGTGCTGTTGGCCTAAGGGGCAAAGTCCTTCACTGTTGAAAACCCAATGTTAAGGTACAGTATGCATATGGTTGTGCCATATCCAACGTGGCTTTGATAGTAGTGAATGATTTGTTAATAACTTGCCTGTTAAAGTCTTTTAGTTTTGGCCTGGGTGCGTCACCATGACTACACGCTTCCATTGAGATTAATGGTTAAAAATTAATTGCACTGGGAGGGAGTTTCTGTTAATTGCCAGCTAGCTAGTATAGGGTTAAATGTACAGCCTACTCACATACCAGGTTAGCTAATGATTGCAAACAGGTTATTCAATGATGAATTTGCACCACACACACACACACACACACACACACACACACACACACACACACACACACACACACATATCACTCCCCTGTAACTTACAGGCAGACCAATAACTCCCTGGTTACCCTTCTCTCCTCTGTCTCCAGGGGTCCCCTAAACATGAAGGGAGGGGCATGAGGGGGTGGGGGAGAGGCAATCATTAGTCGGACACACTTACAGGAAGCCCTGGTGTTCCATCTTGTCCACTAAATCCTTGGGTTCCTGGGTCACCCTGGGGAAGTTACCAGTACAACACCATCAAGATAGGCCAATAAAAAAGGGGTGTGTCACCTTTGTACCCTGATCTCCTTTCTGTCCGCTAAGCCAGCATCGCCGACGTCTCCCTGTTGCCAGGCAACAAAGCAAAGTAAACACCAAGCAGTGAGCATGGCTACCCTAACACTTACAGGGGTACCATCATTTCCAGCAGGTCCTGTTGGTCCTGGCTGTCCTGGTGCTCCCTAAAGTAAATGGATGGGGAGGAGGGGTATGAAGGTATGGAGGGTTAGGGGGAGGAGGGGTATGAAGGTATGGAGGGTTAGGGGGAGGAGGGGTATGAAGGTATGGAGGGTTAGGGGGAGGAGGGGTATGAAGGTATGGAGGGTTAGGGGGAGGAGGGGTATGAAGGTATGGAGGGTTAGGGGGAGGAGGGGTATGAAGGTATGGAGGGTTAGGGGGAGGAGGGGTATGAAGGTATGGAGGGTTAGGGGGAGGAGGGGTATGAAGGTATGGAGGGTTAGGGGGAGGAGGGGTATGAAGGTATGGAGGGTTAGGGGGAGGAGGGGTATGAAGGTATGGAGGGTTAGGGGGAGGAGGGGTATGAAGGTATGGAGGGTTAGGGGGAGGAGGGGTATGAAGGTATGGAGGGTTAGGGGGAGGAGGGGTATGAAGGTATGGAGGGTTAGGGGGAGGAGGGGTATGAAGGTACGGAGGGTTAGGAGGAGTAATGGATATGAAGCTAAGATAAAATGCACATGTTTTTTCTTACCGTATCACCTCTGGACCCTGGAGGTCCCTGGTTACCCTGCGCTCCAGTAGCACCCTTTGAGAGGGGGCGGGGCAAGGTGGGAAAGAATAGAAATGGCAACCGATTCACTCCCATGCACTGCCCCCCTTACCTTAGGACCAGCTGGTCCATTGTCTCCAGGGATACCAGCGGCCCCAGTAGGACCCTGCAGGCACACAGGAAGATTACATCATCAAACATGTCCGAAGACAAACTGTAGTGGGTGTGGCTTACAGTTGGTCCTTGCTGGCCATCAAGTCCAGGATCCCCACGGTCTCCAGCATCACCCTACATGGTACACGTAGTCATGGATACATGCACTTTGGTATGCATATCACATGACCCATGCATGTGCGTTGGTGCACATGATACATGTGTTATGGTGCACACAGATCACATGATGCACAGATCACATGATGCACACGTTACAGGACTCACAGGCAGACCAATAGGTCCTTGGATACCAGAAGTTCCTGGGGTGCCAGGTGCTCCCTAAATGGAAGCAAAGAACAAATTGGCATTGAATACATGGCATGGTGTAGATGATATCATGACACACACAGAGCCTCAGCTACAAGATCTCTCAACATGGCAATAAAGTTAAGATTAGCCCCACCCCCAGCCCATCCTACCAGTCCCCAGACCAAATTAAGATTATCAAGTATGCACCATGTTAATTGAGCCTCTTCAAACTGCTACCAAGTCGATATCACTTAGCAGAATCACAGTCAGTGTGAAGATCAGCATTGTCATATTATTAATGCCTTAGTTATAAAATCTGTAAGCAATAATCTTTGGGAAAAAAAAACAAAACATAGAGGAAACATCCATGATAGTTAAGGTATGTACACGTCCATGATAGTTAAGATATGTACACGTCCATGATAGTCAAGGTATGTACACATCCATGATAGTCAAGGTATGTACACGTCCATGATAGTTAAGGTATGTACACATCCATGATAGTTAAGGTATGTACACATCCATGATAGTTAAGGTATGTACACATCCATGATAGTTAAGGTATGTACACGTCCTTGATAGTTTAAGATATGTACACAGGACCACACACACACCACATCCATGATAGTCAAGGTATGTACACATCCATGATAGGTTAAGGTATGTACACATCCATGATAGTTAAGGTATGTACACATCCATGATAGTTAAGGTATGTACACATCATGATAGTTAAGGTATGTACACATCCATGATAGTTAAGGTATGTACACAGGACACCACACACACCACATCCATGATAGTCAAGGTATGTACACATCCATGATAGTTAAGGTATGTACACGTCCATGATAGTTAAGGTATGTAACACATCCATGATAGTTAAGGTATGTACACGTCCATGATAGTTAAGGTATGTACACATCCATGGATAGTTAAGGTATGTACACGTCCATGATAGTCAAGGTATGTACACATCCATGATAGTTAAGGTATGTAAACGTCCATGATAGTTAAGGTATGTACACATCCATGATAGTTAAGGTATGTACACGTCCTTGATAGTTAAGATATGTACACAGGACACACACACACCACATCCATGATAGTCAAGGTATGTACACATCTATGATAGTTAAGGTATGTACACATCCATGATAGTTAAGGTATGTACACATCCATGATAGTTAAGGTATGTACACAGGACACACACACACCACATCCATGATAGTCAAGGTATGTACACATCCATGATAGTTAAGGTATGTACACGTCCATGATAGTTAAGGTATGTACACATCCATGATAGTTAAGGTATGTACACATCCATGATAGTTAAGGTATGTAGACGTCCATGATAGTCAAGGTATGTACACATCCATGATAGTTAAGGTATGTACACATCCATGATAGTTAAGGTATGTACACATCCATGATAGTTAAGGTATGTACACGTCCATGATAGTCAAGGTATGTACACATCCATGATAGTTAAGGTATGTACACGTCCATGATAGTTAAGGTATGTACACATCCATGATAGTCAAGGTATGTACACATCCATGATAGTTAAGGTATGTACACATCCATGATAGTTAAGGTATGTACACATCCATGATAGTTAAGGTATGTACACATCCATGATAGTTAAGGTATGTACACAGGACACACACACACCACATCCATGATAGTCAAGGTATGTACACATCCATGATAGTTAAGGTATGTACACGTCCATGATAGTTAAGGTATGTACACATCCATGATAGTCAAGGTATGTACACGTCCATGATAGTTAAGGTATGTACACATCCATGATAGTTAAGGTATGTACACGTCCATATAGTCAAGGTATGTACACATCCATGATAGTTAAGGTATGTAAACGTCCATGATAGTTAAGGTATGTACACATCCATGATAGTTAAGGTATGTACACGTCCTTGATAGTTAAGATATGTACACAGGACACACACACACCACATCCATGATAGTCAAGGTATGTACACATCTATGATAGTTAAGGTATGTACACATCCATGATAGTTAAGGTATGTACACATCCATGATAGTTAAGGTATGTACACAGGACACACACACACCACATCCATGATAGTCAAGGTATGTACACATCCATGATAGTTAAGGTATGTACACGTCCATGATAGTTAAGGTATGTACACATCCATGATAGTTAAGGTATGTACACATCCATGATAGTTAAGGTATGTACACGTCCATGATAGTCAAGGTATGTACACATCCATGATAGTTAAGGTATGTACACATCCATGATAGTTAAGGTATGTACACATCCATGATAGTTAAGGTATGTACACGTCCATGATAGTCAAGGTATGTACACATCCATGATAGTTAAGGTATGTACACGTCCATGATAGTTAAGGTATGTACACATCCATGATAGTCAAGGTATGTACACATCCATGATAGTTAAGGTATGTACACAGGACACACACACACACACACCACGTCCATGATAGTTAAGGTATGTACACATCCATGATAGTTAAGGTATGTACACATCCATGATAGTTAAGGTATGTACACGTCCATGATAGTTAAGGTATGTACACATCCATGATAGTTAAGGTATGTACACATCCATGATAGTTAAGGTATGTAAACGTCCATGATAGTTAAGGTATGTACACGTCCATGATAGTTAAGGTATGTACACAGGACACACACACACACACCACATCCATGATAGTTAAGGTATGTACACATCCATGATAGTTAAGGTATGTACACATCCATGATAGTTAAGGTATGTACACATCCATGATAGTCAAGGTATGTACACGTCCATGATAGTTAAGGTATGTACACATCCATGATAGTTAAGGTATGTACACAGGACACACACACACCACATCCATGATAGTCAAGGTATGTACACATCCATGATAGTCAAGGTATGTACACGTCCATGATAGTTAAGGTATGTACACATCCATGATAGTCAAGGTATGTACACATCCATGATAGTCAAGGTATGTACACGTCCATGATAGTTAAGGTATGTACACAGGACACATCCATGATAGTTAAGGTATGTACACATCCATGATAGTTAAGGTATGTACACGTCCATGATAGTCAAGGTATGTACACATCCATGATAGTTAAGGTATGTACACATCCATGATAGTTAAGGTATGTACACATCCATGATAGTTAAGGTATGTACACATCCATGATAGTTAAGGTATGTACACGTCCATGATAGTTAAGGTATGTACACAGGACACATCCATGATAGTTAAGGTATGTACACAGGACACACACACACCACATCCATGATAGTCAAGGTATGTACACATCCATGATAGTTAAGGTATGTACACATCCATGATAGTTAAGGTATGTACACGTCCATGATAGTCAAGGTATGTACACATCCATGATAGTTAAGGTATGTACACGTCCATGATAGTTAAGGTATGTACACAGGACACACACACACCACATCCATGATAGTCAAGGTATGTACACATCCATGATAGTTAAGGTATGTACACATCCATGATAGTCAAGGTATGTACACGTCCATGATAGTTAAGGTATGTACACGTCCATGATAGTTAAGATATGTACACGTCCATGATAGTCAAGGTATGTACACATCCATGATAGTCAAGGTATGTACACATCCATGATAGTTAAGGTATGTACACATCCATGATAGTTAAGGTATGTACACAGGACACACACACACCACATCCATGATAGTCAAGGTATGTACACATCCATGATAGTCAAGGTATGTACACATCCATGATAGTTAAGGTATGTACACATCCATGATAGTTAAGGTATGTACACATCCATGATAGTTAAGGTATGTACACGTCCATGATAGTTAAGGTATGTACACATCCATGATAGTTAAGGTATGTACACATCCATGATAGTTAAGGTATGTACACATCCATGATAGTTAAGGTATGTACACATCCATGATAGTTAAGGTATGTACACATCCATGATAGTTAAGGTATGTACACATCCATGATAGTTAAGGTATGTACACGTCCATGATAGTTAAGGTATGTACACAGGACACATCCATGATAGTTAAGGTATGTACACATCCATGATCGTTAAGGTATGTACACGTCCATGATAGTTAAGGTATGTACACATCCATGATAGTCAAGGTATGTACACATCCATGATAGTTAAGGTATGTACACGCCCATGATAGTTAAGGTATGTACACGTCCATGATAGTTAAGGTATGTACACATCCATGATAGTCAAGGTATGTACACGTCCATGATAGTTAAGGTATGTACACATCCATGATAGTTAAGGTATGTACACATCCATGATAGTTAAGGTATGTACACAGGACACACACACACACACACACCACACACACACAAACACACCGTATCTCCAGGTGGACCAGCTGCTCCAGCTGCTCCTGCTATTCCTGCTGTACCCTACAATGGATGCATCACATCATGTAGAGAGCGACTGATGGGCTCTTACTGGAATTCCATCTGCCCCTGGCTTTCC
>OX442424.1:8587495-8647631 GCA_949361645.1 Spongilla lacustris
AGTGGTGCTGCTGTAAGTTTGGTGCAAGGGTAATGTTCAAGTGGGCAATGATTGGTTTGGGCACACACACACCTGCCCACTATTTTTGCACATACATACTATGCTTACACACTCACACATACCACACACACACACACACACACTTAGGCAGTTTGCTGAGTGGGCATGTGTGCATGTGTGTCTGCATGTGCATGTGTGTTCATATGTACATGTGTGTGTGTGTACATGTGTGTATATGTACATGTGTGTGTGGGGGGGTGTATGTGTGTGGGGATGTATGTGTGTGTGGGGGTGTATGTGTGTGTGGGGGGTGTATGTGTGTGTGGGGGTGTATGTGTGTGTGGGGTGTGTGTGTGGGGGTGTATGTGTGTGTGGGGGGTGTATGTGTGTGTGGGGATGTATGTGTGTGTGGGGGGTGTATGTATGTGTGTGGGGATGTATGTGTGTGTGGGGGTGTATGTATGTGTGTGGGGGTGTATGTGTGTGTGTGGGGGGTATGTGTGTGGCATGATGAAGTACTGTTTGAGTGTGTCAGGAGAATTGGTGAATGAGTTGTGTCCTTCACATGCAGGGAGAACCTGGGGAGGATGGCCAGCAAGGGTCCATTGGAGACACTGTGAGAATTACGCCAATACACCTGTGGCACACCATCTTTAGTTAATTGCATGCTCACTTCCATAACATAGGGACCAGCTGGACCAGTAGGTGCACCTGGCATGACTGGTCCAACTGGTTTGAAAGGACCTGCTGGTGCTGATGGAGCCCCTGGCAAGCCTGGAGATCAAGGGGCACCTGGTCTAAATGGTGACCATGGAGACATTGGCCAACAGGGCCCAGATGGACCAAGGGTGAGTAGGGTGGGGTGGGGCGGGAATTGGTCACTGTCACAGGAAATGGTTTGGGAGTGTTGTCATATTGGCCCTTTGCTTCAACAGTATATGCTGAGGGGCTAGGGGATTGTGTGCAAATGTCTCTTTTATAATGCATTTTGGGGGTTACTTGGTAACTATTTCCACTGCAGGGGCCTATAGGACTCACTGGACCCCCGGGGGTCGTAGGTATCCCAGGAGACCAAGGGGACATAGGTACACCAGGTCAGGCTGGTGCCCAGGGACCACCAGGGCCAACTGTAAGGTGTCGCAGATGGTTCCCCACTCAGTTTGATCGCTGGACACTCTTTGTCCCACCCCCCCCTTTGCCACACACCCTTTGCCAGGGAGACGTTGGAGACAGAGGACTGCAGGGAGAGGCTGGGGACAAGGGATTGCCAGGAGGCCCGGGGCAGCCAGGGCTGAGTGGGGAGCCTGGGAAGGAAGGCCCAGTTGGTACCCAGGGAGATGCTGGTGATATTGGACCACAGGTAAGAAGTCAGTCAACCTTAGTACAATTATCACACTGCACTGTTATCCGCCCCTCCACCAACCCTTCCTCCTTCCTCCGCTAACCTTCCTCCCCTCCACCAACCCTTCCTCCTTCCCTCCGCTAACCTTCCTCCCCTCCACCAACCCCTTCCTCCTTCCCTCCGCTAACCTTCCTCCCCTCCACCAACCCTTCCTTCTTCCCTCCGCTAACCTTCCTCCCCTCCACCAACCCTTCCTTCTTCCCTCCGCTAACCTTCCTCCGCTCCACCAACCCTTCCTCGTTTCATTCCCTCTCCCATCAACCCTTCGTCCCCCTCCCTCCCTCCCCTCCCCACCAACCCTTCCTCCTCTCCTCTACCAACCTTCCTTCTTTTCTCCCCCCACCCAACCCTTCCTTCTCTCCTCCCCCTCCCCACTCCTCCACCAACCCTCCCTCCCCACCCCTCCACCAACCTTCCTCCTCCCCTCCCCTCCCCTCCACCAACCTTCCTCCTCCCCTCCCCTCCCCTCCACCAACCTTCCTCCTCTCCTCCCACCAACCCTTCCCCCTTCCCTCCCTCCTCCACCAAAGGGAGCAGCTGGTGAACCTGGTCTCCCTGGTCCAGTGGGACCTCCAGGGTCTGCTGTGAGTGTTGCCTGGTCTAGGGAGTTGGAAACTGTCCCACTAAATGTTCCCATTTCCCTCAGGGACCAAGGGGGGCAGATGGAACAGCAGGGGATGCTGGTGTACCAGGCATAGCTGTGAGTAGAGGCAGTACATGGATTGGATATTTAACAAAGTCCCTTCTCCTCTTATCACCCTTTTCACTCCCCTGCCTTTCATCTGCAGGGCTTGAAAGGGCCCCCCTGGTCCCCCTGGTAACCGTGGAGCACCAGGAGCACAGGGAGATCATGGACCCCCTGGTCCCCAGGGTCTGCCTGGACCTGCAGGAAACAAAGGTCCCCTTGGGCCCCACTGGTCCTGCTGGACCAGCTGGGCCTGTTGGAAATGATGTAAGCTGCTTGCATCCTACACGCAAGTCATGTGAGCACTTGTTTTCCATGGTGCCAGGGCAACCAAGGCCAGCCTGGAGTTCCTGGTCTCCCTGGAGATGCCGGGATGACTGGTCTGTCAGGGCCACAAGGAGACGACGGTGATGCTGGTGCCCCAGGATATCCTGTAGGCATTCTAGGATATCATTGCTCAAACATTGGTTGAGCCCATCTTTTATCCTCTTAGGGAGAACAAGGTCTTCCAGGTACAGATGGACTTCCATCACCTCAGGCCGTTCAAGGTGATGCAGGTTTCCAAGGAGACCATGGGCCCCCAGGTCCAATTGGAGCACCCGTGAGTCCCTCCCTCTGTCTGTTCCCCTCCCTCCCTCTGTCTGTTCCCTCCCTCCCTCTGTCTGTTCCCTCCCTCCCTCTGTCTGTTCCCCTCCCTCTGTCTGTTCCCCTCCCTCCCTCCCTCTGTCTGTTCCCCTCCCTCCCTCCCTCTGTCTGTTCCCCTCCCTCCCTCTGTCTGTCCCCCTCCCTCCCTCTGTCTGTTCCCCTCCCTCTGTCTGTCCCCCTCCCTCCCCCTGTCTGTCCCCCTCCCTCCCTCTGTCTGTTCCCCTCCCTCCTTACTCACTGCTGGTATACTGCAGGGGGCAGCTGGACCTGTTGGCCTACCTGGAATGCCAGGAGCCACTGGGCCCAATGGAGATGTAGGACCAGCTGGACCAACAGGACCAGCTGGTCTGGATGGAGCACCAGTATGTTAGCTTGTGGCCTAGGCTTGCTGCTTCACGTGGCTCACTGCACAGGGGCTCCAAGGTCCTGATGGAGAGAATGGGTTGCCTGGGTTACCTGGCCAGTCTGGGAAGAATGGTGCATCTGGACGGCCTGGGGTGCCTGGTCCAGTTGGAGTAGCTGTGAGTGTTGACACATGTATACCCTCCCCACGCACATACATGTACACCCTCCCCACGCACATACATGCACACATACATGGGTCCCCGCACATACACATACACAAATTGTGTACACACACACATACACACACACTACATGTACGTTTAAATGTATACGTTTACAGAATGGCGTGTAATTCATCAATTTTTCCCTTCCAACCTGAAGGGAAAACCTGGATCCAAACAAGGACCCCCTGGACCCCCTGGACCCCCTGGGGACCTTGTAAGTATATCGCCACCTATCACTACCATCACCTCCCCCTCCCCCTTAGGGCAGAGCGGGAGAGAGGGGAGCTAAAGGTGTCAGGGGAGCTCCAGGAGCCCCTGTCAGTTAACTATTTAATTTATTAAAAAGCACACTGAATTATTGTGGGGGTATATTAGGGGCCGGATGGTGTTGCTGGCATCACTGGTCCAGTTGGTTACCCTGGACCAATGGTTAGTTAATTGGCTGAAGGTAATTGAACAGCTCATATAAGCTGGGTGATGTTGCCATAGGGACCAGATGGAGCAGCTGGTCCACCTGGTTATCCAGGACTTGTTGGTGTACCAGGGAAGCCTGGTCCGCAAGGTGTGATGGGACCCAGGGGGCAGGCAGGAGAGAGGGGGTCTCAGGGGGCACCTGGAACCCAAGGTCCAAAGGGAACAGTTGGACCAAAGGGTGCGATTGGGCCTCAGGGGGGACAGTGGAGACACAGGAGATGCTGGACAGAAGGTTTGCACCACCTTTGCATTTAAACCAAGCTTCCATCTTGTTCTATTCATTTTGTCAGGGAGCAAGAGGGCTTGCTGGCTCTGTTGGAGCCAAGGGCACCGTTGGACTTGCTGTGAGTAGTTTTATTAACCAAATAATTAATTTTGCACTGAGTGCACATGTGTTTGCGAATCTATGGATTTTATGTACTTGGCAAAATACAGGGCAACCAAGGCACCCAGGGGCCTGCTGGTCTGAAGGGAATCAAGGGAGAGAAGGGAGACATAGGCGACAAGGGCATTCTTGGTCCAGATGGAGATAAGGGGTCCAGCAGGCATGTCAGGGGATGCAGGACCAGCTGGGCCCATTGGCAACGCAGGGTCTCAGGCAAGCACCGCATCTTTGGACAGTATGAGGGCTAACACATTTGCCCCCCCCCCCCCCCCCCCCCCACCAATGTTCTGTTCCCCTAGGGATCACCTGGGCAGGATGGACCTGCTGGGGCCCAAGGTCCCCGTGGGGGCAAGGACCTAAAGGTCCACCTGGACTGGTTGGAGACATTGGTGATCGTGGTACAACTGGCCCAGCAGGACCTCCTGTGAGTTGCCCATGGGGCTTTGTCACATGCTCTCTTACCTGTTCCTTACACTAGGGCCCCCCTGGACCACCTGTAAGTCTCTGTGGTTGATCTAAAACCATAAGCTTCTTTAACCAAATTTCGTCGCCCTCCTTGAAATAGGGTGGTGGAATTATTCTAGGTCTTGTTAGAGATCAAAACAATGCTACCAAACAATCATCTGTATTTTACCGTGGTCAAGCTGAGGAGACAGTGAGGCTTCTACAGTATGCATGCCCTCCCTCACCTCTCCCCACTTTCCATTCCCCCTCCCTCCCTCCCTCCCTCCCTCCCTCCCTCCCTCCCTCCCTCCTCCCTCCCTCCCTCCCTCCCTCCCTCCCTCCCCTCCCTCCCTCCCTCCTCCCTCCCTCCCTCCCTCCCTCCCTCCCTCCCTCCCTCCCTCCCTCCCTCCCTCCCTCCCTCCCTCCCTCCCTCCCTCCCTCCCTCCCTCCCTCCCTCCCTCCCTCCCTCCCTCCCTCCCTCCCTCCCTCCCTCCCCTCCCTCCCTCCCTCCCTCCCTCCCTCCCTCCTCCCTCCCTCCCTCCCTCCCTCCCTCCCTCCCTCCCTCCCTCCCTCCCTCCCTCCTCCCTCCTCCTCCTCTCCCTCCTCTCCCTATCTCCTCTCCCTCTCTCCTCTCTCTCCCTCTCTCCTCTCTCTCCCTCTCTCCTCCTTCCCCTCTCTTTCCCCTCCTCTTTGTTTTAGGATGTCAATCTAGGATCTGTTGCTGATGTCGTCGAACTGCACAAGAAGCTGCAACACCTCAAGAGCCCTACAGGAACCAAGGACTCACCAGCCAGGAGCTGTCGTGACCTATTCCTGGAGGACAAGTCAATTTCAGATGGTATGCACACCTGTTCCTTCAGACCATAGTCATGTAACCTTCTCTCACATAGGGTACTACTGGATTGATCCCAATGGTGGGTGCATCAGCGACGCTGTCAAGGTGTTCTGTAACTTCAGCGGAGGAGTGCAGAAGACCTGCATTGTGCCAACCAAGAGCTCTGCTGACCTGAGGAGCTGGTCTGGCGATTCAATCTGGTTCAGTGACATGCAGGGAGGCTTCAAGGTAACTACATGTAGTAATTAAGTGAACCAGTTTACCATCTCTTTCTTCCCCTCCTCTTTCCACTCTTTCATCCTCCTCCCATCCTCTCCCCTCTCTCCCCTCCTCTCCCCTCTCTCCCCTCCTCTCCCCTCCCTCCCCTCCTCTTCCCTTCTCACCCCTTCCCCTCCTCTCCCTCTTTCATCCTCCCCTCATTCCTCCTCCTCCTCCTCCCCCTCCTTTCTTAGCTTACCTATGAGATAAGCAGGGCACAGCTGCAGTTCATACGTACTGCATCACGCCATGCAATGCAGTCCTTCACTTACAAGTGCCGCAACTCAGCAGCAGCTGTCATATTCCGAACTGAGAACAACAAGGAGATTGGTGCCAGTAAGGTGACCTATGATGGCTGCAAGGTAAGATGTTGGTAGTAGGTGAAATAGCAGCTCCCTGATGTGTGTCCTGTGTGTGTGTGTGTGTGTGTGTGTGTGTGTGTGTGTGTGTGTGTGTGTGTGTGTGTGTGTGTGTGCATGTGTGTGTGTGTGTGTGTGTGCACTTTAGTCAAGACCATCTGTACCAGATGCTGCTATTGTTGCCGTGGAGACTAAGAAAGTGGAGCAATTGCCCATCAGGGATTTTGCCTCTACTGACATTGCTAGTCAGCATCAGGAGTTTGGCTTTGAGATGGGTCCAGCCTGCTTCTATTAATAAAGCTTGCCATAACTAACGACAATTGTAATGTATTTCGTTGAAATGTAGTTGCTACGCGGTGGTGTATTTTTGTAGTGTAGTACCAACAAAAAAAAAAAAAAAACTATTTATTTTATGTCGGCAAAGTACTGTGGATCAATGAATACGATTGGCCTTCTCTTTGTCCATGCAAGTCAAATGAATATGGTTAGAAATTCCGTAATTCTTTAGTTTACTAATGGTTTACTGAACTTCTACGCATATTCATTTGAGTTTCATGCCCTGTATATGCCGGCCTTTAGCCGCATGGAGTTGACAAGATAATGCGCCCGCGTATTAGAGTAGCCTTCTTTTGCAGCCACAATGCGTTCTTTCAACGCACAGCGCTACAATATGGCGCATTCCTCATCGCTATACATGTACATGCTTGAATATACGGCGCTTATTGTGTAATTGGGTGCTGATAAAGTACTACCGTTACATTCCTCTCTGCTCCTTTCTTGTGTCGAGGTTGCGCGTATATTGCACAAGACGGCTATAGGCATGGGCCGTTCTGCAGTTGGCAATGTCAACCTGTTGTACGTACTCCTGTTAGCTATCGGTGCATGCAGTCAGTCAGTACACCTGGGCGAAAAGACTTCGAGAGTATACAGAGCGGCTAGCAGCGCTGATGGAAGCAATACTCAGGCACTGAACGCAACTACAGAGACCAACATCTGTGACAGCTATCCTGCTGGTGAGTGATATAGGTGAAAGTGATAGCTAGACAGCATTGAAAGGCGTGGCATAATTTTTTTACATTCGGTTTCAGAATCAACTGACTATATCGTCGAGTCAAACATCTTCAGTAAGAAGTTTGAGAAGCTGGTTGATATGACAGTCGATGACTATGGGCTGCAAGCATTCACCATCACTCCTAGCTATGACTTTGTGACTGATGGCAGCCTCATATGCAGAGGGGACTTCCCCTCCCGTTTCTCTATCCTTTCAAAGTTCAAGCTGTCACTAGGGACATACGGTCTGACCTTCCTGAACATATCTGGCCCAGACGGTGTTGAACTAGCCATCAGCATGGACCTATGTCTCAACAGCATCAATGTCACCTTCAACTCTCGCTGTGCGGTGCAACACATGCAGCTTCCATTTGACAGCTCTCTGCTACAGCCACTGGACGGCTGGCACAGGTTTTCTGTGGTGGTAGCGCCTCAGGCTGTTCTCCTGTACATCGACTGCTCTTTGCAGCAAGTGGTGGATTTGAACCTGGCCGGGTGTGTGCTGAAGTGTAACGATAACTGCTCAGTTGGTGTGTTCCAACCTACATCCAGCTGTGGACAGGCTAAATCGGTACTACATATTGCTAGATATGTACATATTCCATTCCCTCTCTTTGTCGCATCCATCTTTCCCTCCTCACCCTCTCTCTCTCTTTGGACTCCTCTGTTTCCCAGTGTAGTCCACTATCATTCAGGCCCCTATAGTAAAGGATAAACTCTAATGCGAATTATTCCTTTGTTAGGTGACAGTGGCCCAACTGGTCCACATTCCAGATACAGGGCATATGGTACCAGCTGGGGCCCTGCAATGCACAACATTCAACAGGGACCGGTGTGGAGCATTGCAGCAGTCTGTTGATGTGCGTGTGTCTTCTAGCAGACTACCATTGAGTGCTGGAGACACTATTCTGAACGTTACTATTGGTGTTACGGTATTCCCCTCTCCTCCCTCTTCCCCTTACCTTACCACTTACTACATTTATGCAGGGAGACAAAGGCAGTCAAGGAGTCAGCTTCCCTGGACCAGTGAGTTAACGTATGTGTGCATACGTGGTGTTGATAGCTCTTCTCTCCTTCCAGCCAGGGTACAATGGACAGGTTGGACTGCCTGGAGTGACCGTACGTACAAACATCTCCATTCATGTCATACAGTTTATACACCAGCTGCTCCATTCATACAGGGAGATCCTGGGATTGCAGGAAATCCAGGGATACGCGGGCCAGATGGAGATCTTGTGAGATTTGATGGACTAAGATGGATAGGGTTGTCATTTCTTTCACTTCTTCTTCCAATCGCACACACACATACATCATTTTTATCTCCTAACACTTATCCCTCTCTCCATTCTACTCCCTCGTTCCTTCCCTCTCTCACCTCCAGGGTTCCCCTGGTGTTAATGGGCCTACTGGTCGTACAGGATCTTCGGGACCCCCAGGACCCGTGCTGTACTCAGAGGTACGTGGAAAAATGCAGCAACTGTTGTATGTATGTGTGTGTGTATGTGTGTGTATGTGTATGTGTGTATGTGTGTGTATGTGTATGTGTGTATGTGTGTGCGTGTGTGTATGTGCGTATATGTGTGTGTGTATGTGTATGTGTGTATGTGTATATGCGTATGTGTGTATGTGTGTGTGCATGTGTGTATGTATGTACGTGTGGTGTGTATGTGTGCGTGTGTGGTTTGCTGGATGTGTGTACTATTGTCCTTTTCATCTCCCACTCTTTCATTCCTCTTTCCTCCTCCTCCTCCTCCTCCTCCTTCTCCTCCCCATCCTTCTCTTTAGGGGGCGCTGTCCACACTAAATGCTAACGGCAAGGGACCTGTTGGATATCCTGGGGCCGTTCCCTTACCAGTGGGCCAGCCTGGGATAGCTGGGGCATTTGGATCAGAGGGAATTCA
The DNA here is from genome assembly GCA_949361645.1 of Spongilla lacustris. NCBI lineage: Eukaryota > Metazoa > Porifera > Demospongiae > Spongillida > Spongillidae > Spongilla > Spongilla lacustris. The sequence goes on from OX442424.1 coordinate 8,596,503, forward strand.
AGGACAAACGGTTGGTCTCTGTTCTTGAGTGTACATGGTGACATTGATGCCTCTTTATTCAGGGTGCTCAAGGTGCCATAGGCCGACCAGGACCACAGGGAGGAGATGGCCCTGCAGTGAGTCCATTGAGCATTGGGCTCCACCACTATCATCACCTTGCCACTGTACACTATCACTGTACCCACCTTGTCACTGTACACTATCACTGTACCACCTTGTCACTGTACCCACCTTGTCACTGTACACTATCACTGTACCACCTTGTCACTGTACCCACCTTGTCACTGTACACTATCACTGTACCACCTTGTCACTGTACCCACCTTGTCACTGTACCACCTTGCCACTTTACCCACCTTGTCACTGTACACTATCACTGTACCACCTTGTCACTGTACCCACCTTGTCACTGTACACTATCACTGTACCACCTTGTCACTGTACCCACCTTGTCACTGTACCACCTTGCCACTGTACCCACCTTGTCACTGTACACTATCACTGTACCACCTTGTCACTGTACCCACCTTGTCACTGTACACTATCACTGTACCACCTTGTCACTGTACCCACCTTGTCACTGTACCACCTTGCCACTGTACCCACCTTGTCACTGTACCCACCTTGTCACTGTACCCACCTTGTCACTGTACACTATCACTGTACCCACCTTGTCACTGTACACTATCACTGTACCCACCTTGTCACTGTACCCACCTCGCCACTGTACACTATCACTGTACCCACCTTGTCACTGTACCCACCTTGTCACTGTACCCACCTCGCCACTGTACACTATCACTGTACCCACCTTGTCACTATACACTATCACTGTACCACCTTGTCACTGTACCCACCTTCATCTTGTCACTGTGCCCATCCTGTCACACTGAAGAATCATGTGTACTGCAGCAAAAGATGTATCACACATCGTATATGTACAGCATTAAAACACTTCTCTTTGATGTGCCTTTTACTATAGCTCTGAAGCAGGGTGGGGGGGGTGGGTGATAAAGTAAATGTTATGTATAATAGTGAAGTACAACTGTCCCACTCATGTAGGGCCCACGTGGACCACCAGGAACTGTGGGTGCCCCCGGAAGTGATGGGTCTCGTGTAAGGCAGCCATCTTGTGTGCCAGTGACTTGGTGATGATGAGTGTATATGTGTGTTCAGGGACCTGTTGGAGCAATTGGTCTCACTGGACCAACAGGAACTAAAGGTCCCACGGTAAGTCAAGGGATATGATCATTGGTGTTATGTTAATGGTGACATTGGTGTTATGTTAATGGTGACATCGGTGTTATGTTAATGGTGACATCGGTGTTATGTTAATGGTGACATTGATGTTATGTTAATAGTGACATTGGTGTTATGTTAATGCTGACATTGGTGTTATGTTAATGCTGACATTGGTATTATGTTAATGCTGACATTGGTGTTGTGTTAATGCTGACATTGGTGTTGTGTTAATGGTGACATTGGTGTTATGTTAATGGTGACATTGGTGTTATGTTAATGCTGACATTGGTGTTATGTTAATGGTGACATTGGTGTTGTGTTAATGGTGACATTGGTGTTATGTTAATGCTGACATTGGTGTTATGTTAATGGTGACATTGGTGTTATGTTAATGGTGACATTGGTGTTATGTTAATGGTGACATTGGTGCTATGTTAATGCTGACAGTGTAAATGTCACTGTACTTATATCTGTCTCCAGGGTAATCATGGAACATTTGGACATGCAGGCCTACCTGGTGTGCCAGGAGATATTGTAAGTAGCCATCTTGTTTTACAGTCTCAAGGCTATTAAAAGTTAATAACTTTGTTTATAGGGCATTCCTGGCCCTGTTGGCAATCCTGGTCCTAATGGTAACAATGGGAAAGAAGTAATTGGTCTCCATTATAAATAAATGGTTAATTAATATTTGTATCTTCTCATAGGGCACTCCTGGTGCAGCAGGGTACCCAGGCCCTCCTGGATCTGATGTCAGTCCACATTTGTTAGATGAGGTCTCTCTTTTCAACCAATCCTTTATTTTGTTTATTAGGGGGTTGAAGGTGTGAGAGGCATTCCTGGATCCATTGGCCCCCCAGGACCCCCTGTAAGGATTGACTGTAGTACAAGCTGCATTGGTTTCATTTCCCCTCCCTCCCTCCCTCCCTCCCTCCCTCCCTCCCTCCCTCCCTCCCTCCCTCCCTCCCTCCCTCCCTCCCTCCCTCCCTCCCTCCCTCCCTCCCTCCCTCCCTCCCTCCCTCCCTCCCTCCCTCCCTCCCTCCCTCCCTCCCTCCCTCCCTCCCTCCCTCCCTCCCTCCCTCCCTCCCTCCCTCCCTCCCTCCCTCCCTCCCTCCCTCCCTCCCTCCCTCCCTCCCTCCCTCCCTCCCTCCCTCCCTCCCTCCCTCCCTCCCTCCCTCCCTCCCTCCCTCCCTCCCTCCCTCCCTCCCTCCCTCCCTCCCTCCCTCCCTCCCTCCCTCCCTCCCTCCCTCCCTCCCTCCCTCCCTCCCTCCCTCCCTCCCTCCCTCCCTCCCTCCCTCCCTCCCTCCCTCCCTCCCTCCCTCCCTCCCTCCCTCCCTCCCTCCCTCCCTCCCTCCCTCCCTCCCTCCCTCCCTCCCTCCCTCCCTCCCTCCCTCCCTCCCTCCCTCCCTCCCTCCCTCCCTCCCTCCCTCCCTCCCTCCCTCCCTCCCTCCCTCCCTCCCTCCCTCCCTCCCTCCCTCCCTCCCTCCCTCCTTCCATCCTTTCCCTTCCTTTCTTCTTCCTCTTCCCTACCCCTTGCTCCTCCCCCACCCCTCTCTCCTCCCCAGGGTGCTGCAGGGGACAGTGGTCGCCCAGGTCCTGTTGGACTACAGGTAGGTAGTCCATGTGCTTAGTGGCATGGGAGTCACATCGCAATGTGATGAAACACCATTTGCTATTAAATTATCTTCCAGGGTCCTCCTGGGCCTCCTGGTCTTCTTGGACTGGATGGGGATGCAGGACAGTCGGTAAGGCATACTCTGGACACACCCACTTCCTCCTCCCCTTAGGACTGTACATAATGGTTCCCATTTCCATATAAGGGAGCACCAGGACGAGATGGCCAACCTGGTCCTGCAGGACTGAAGGTTGGTACAACTGTGGAACACACACATATGTTAACATAAGTATTGTTGGACATTGAAACTTTGGGAGATTGTTTTGTTGGTACATACCCAGAGTATATGTGGTACATACCCAGAGTATATGTAATATTGGTGAATTTTTGTGTTAAATACATTCACCACTGCCGAAATAAATAAATAAATCAATGTCAAATCAGAACAAATCATCATGAAAAAAAAATTCAGTTTCACCTTGAAGAGTAAAAATGATGGTTGGATGGACTGCCTTGTCTGTTCTGTTACACTTGCTTGTTCCATCATTGACTAGCACATTATAGTATCAAAATAATGCTTGTTAATTTCCTTGTTACTTTGTAGATGTGTTTGAAATTTGGAACAATCACAATAAAATTGGACTCCCCATACTAATTTGTAGGGCACCAATGGCAATGATGGCAGAACTGGACCGGTGGGTCAGGCTGGACATGTAGGGAACCCAGGTCTCCCAGGAGCCAAGGGTCCTGTTGGATCAGCTGTGAGTCAGAGTGGAAATAAGATAAGGAAATGTTTTGAATATGTGTTGTCTTGGTGTGGTGATGATTAGGGTGTCGATGGAGCTGTGGGGTTCACAGGTGTGGTGGGTCCCCAAGGTCCCCCTGGTAGCCGTGGAGCTGTTGGAACACCTGGTAGAAAGGGACAGGTTGGAAACAGCGGGCTTCCGGGGGCATATGGCCCCAAAGGATTAAGTGGATCCCAGGGACCCAAGGGACCTGCTGGTCCCCCAGGGACCAATGGCAAGAGTGGCATTAAAGGGGCCCAGGGCTCCCCTGGAGCAATAGGACCCCCTGGTCCAACAGGACCTAAGGTTGGTAGGAGAAGGGTGAGGATGGAAAGTGATCGTTATTGGCCCTATCAGGGAGGCATAGGACCTCCTGGACAACCAGGCTCTAATGGAGCACCAGGGCCAGTAGGGAGTGCAGGAAACCCTGGGGACCCTGGTAGTTTAGGAAGTTCTGGAAGTCAGGTGAGTGCCGTGTTAATCTATGTCCACAAGTGCATGAATATTTCCAACATTAGGGTAATATTGGAGTAGTTGGAGACAAAGGAGTCAATGGAGTCCCTGTAAGTCTGCATTAATAAGGTTGTATTAAACCCCCTATGTATGTGGTTGGTGAATTTCAATGATGCATCACATGATGCAGCAGTGATGTACAATATGCATCACATGATGCAGCAGTGATGTACAATATGCATCACATGATGCAGCAGTGGTGTACAATATGCATCACATGATGCAGCAGTGGTGTACAATATGCATCACATGATGCAGCAGTGGTGTACAATATGCATCACATGATGCAGCAGTGGTGTACAATATGCATCACATGATGCAGCAGTGGTGTGCTATACATACGTGGTTTTGCTGCCATGCATTGCTGATGAACAGACTATGGGATAGCATAACTCTCCCCATCCTTCAGTGATGAATGATATCACAAATCTGATTACAGTGTTATATAATACTGAAAGCGTGTGGTTGTCATGTGACTTGATTTCTGTACCATTATGTAACACACTGTACTGAAAAGCGCTGTATACGTAACGTCTCCATCGATCATTCGAGTCAAAATTTTGACACAGTAAACCATTGAAATTTTAATCACATTTTGAGGTGGTAATTAGATAGCTGTATTGACTTATGGGACATTACATTTAGCTGTAGATAGAAAGCCCTGGGTGTCTGCACTATAAACTCTCAACCAGCATGTATAGTAGTTTCATCCAAACTTTGAGCTTCAAATATTGTCCATTTTCAAATAAATAACATTTTAATTATTGACATAATTAAAGTTATTAATGAGTTTATTTTATAAATGGCAGGAATTGATGGTAGCTAAACAGTTTTTTTCAAATCCAAATTCAATGTCCTTTGCCAAGTCTAGTAACACGAAGAGCTAGCATTGCAGCGTCAGGAGCTTGGGAAGGTTTGAATTTCATTTGTGGTGTCTGTAACTAAGATCACGCTTTCTAAGTAACGGAAAATCTACAGTTAACTAAATACTCCCATTGTGGAAGTGGGATGTAGGTGATGTGTATTGAGTAGCCAACTCTCTGCGTTTGAAACCTTTTTTGTTCAAAACCAGTCTTAATGTTGTCAAAGACTGCTTCTGAAGGTATGTAGCTGTAAATTAAGTTGATTTGACTCCACCGCGGTAACTGAACGCCAAAAATATGCTAATCACTTTATTGATAGCCATAAACAGAAGCTCTCTTACCATTTACAGCTGGTTATTGGAGCCAGTTAGAAACTGCTAAAACATTTATAGGTACATGTACTTATCGATGTGGTAGAAGCAAAATATCGTACGATGGAACGCTTGATCTGCTTCTTGTCCGACAAAATCCTGCCTGCTGACTAAAGTCGGCTTCTGCATTATTACATAACTGCTTGTTTTGGCCACTTTAGTTGCCCGTCACAGTTCAAGGGTTAAATCGGGGAGGTACTTTTTCCGGGAGGATTGGCGTTCCAGAGGAGTGTGTCTAGAAGCCACTATGTCACAGGACCATTTGTGCCCGACATACTAGAGGTCTCTCTGGTCACTGAACCCCTTTTTCTCTACCCTCATAGCATGTAATCGCACAGGTTTTTCGGTGTGTTTGGAGGAAAGGGGTTGGCATTGGTCATCTCCTCAATGTGCATGATACGTTTGTTGACTTACCCACTTGTATAACCCCTGCAAAACGCGCAGGTCTTGAAGGTGCGAAGATTATTATGTAAGCCACTTGATGAATTGACTCTTGCCAAGTCTACCTTCGCATGCGCTCTGTTTCCTTGAGGCCAAGGTATCTTGTGCATCACTTGATAGCACCACCATCGCCAATAGCTGTGTTGACAAAAGATGGAATGCTGCGTGGCTGGGTGCGATATTGGTTCCTTGCAAACCAAATTACCTGAATCCTCCTCCTCCTGTGCCAAGAAATGGAGTACTCCTGGCAAAGTAGACCAGTAAATTTATCTGTTACTTAATCTATAGGTGCCGGTAAAAACGCTAGGTCAACCTAGCGTTTGCGACGTTTTGCTTTACAATTTTTTGTAACGATTGTCGTGTATGTAAGGTAGGTACAGCAAAGGTTATACAACTATGTAAATGTCACAGCTATCTTTAGACACAGTGCCCACAGCTTGGGATCTAGCTTTGGGCACACTTTGCATCAATCAGACGCTACTACGAACCTTTCGTGCAAACTTTAGTGCCTAGCTATGGTAAACATGCCCTGGTGCACATCCGGCTTAATGGAGCAAATATTAGTATGGGCGTCACCTTTTCAAAGATTGATGGAAGCATTTTGACCCCTCAAAAAATGCTAGGTAAACCTAGGGTCCAGCACCTATTCATTAAGTGGTCATCTCATCCACCTGCTTGGGCACATCTCCTTGTAGCTACCACAGGCTTGCCAGGAGCCTCCTGGCCGTGTGTGGTAAGAAGCTGTCAGACACTCCTCAGATATCTGAGCTCAACTGCAATGTGGCAGTGACCAGGCTGAGTTCCTTTAACTAGCCCAACGAAAGTACGTAGGCAATAGGTGTGAAAAAAAACTCCGCCATTGAATCTTTCAGTGGATATTTTCCATTGCCATTGAGGATGTGCAGTGCCATGGCAATCGTGTCTGCACCTCCCCCTGCACCTCCCCCTGCCCATTCTGCACCACTCCTACACAGGCCAGGGGACAGGCGGCTGTAACCATATTGTGTGCCACATGGGAGAGGTTTTTAAAAATGTTACATAGAACCTCAATGTGTATGGCAGCAAATTGCGACTATGCACGACTCTGATGTGTATATCCGTACTTCTGAGACCCATGTTTAGAGCTATGTTGGTCTCTCCCCACATCAAATAGGGTGATATTGGAGACTTGGGGCCAGCTGGTCTTCCTGGACTGGATGGACCTATTGTAAGAGCTGTTACCATGGCACTGATAAACAATGAATATCAGCTGTTTGCCTCTTTATTAGGGTGATTCTGGGAGCAGTGGCAGCATAGGTCCCACTGGACCTCCAGTAAGGAAGATGGCTGCCTCACACACACACACACACACACACACACACACACACACACACACACACACACACACACACACACACACACACACACTCATTTCTCTGACCACACCCTCCAGGGAAGCCAGGGAGCAGTAGGAGCAGCTGGTATACGTGGTCCTAAGGGTCAGCAGGCAAGCACACATCACTGGGTTTAGACCTATGTATTGACAGGCCTGGAATGTTGCAGGGTCAAGCCGGACGTCCTGGGAACCCGGGATTTGTTGGGTCACTTGGTGCACGGGTTTGTTGCAGTCATGGTGATCATATAGGCCACGCCTCACTAGCCACTTCCATGATATGTTTAGGGAGCTAATGGAGCAGATGGAAAGGGAGGAAAACCTGGTATCCCAGGAGCTGTGGTATGTGTCATGTGACCTCAATATGTGTGTGCATTGTGTTGATGTGTGTTTGTATACTCAAACTGCATGACCAGTTATTAATCGATTAAAATTATTGTGCAGATGTAGAAAAATAACAGGGTAAGCAAATGATAAGAGTGATGTCATAAAAGTAGGATGATTTCTGATGAGCTTAGCATGCTCCATAGTACTCGCGTATCTTTCCTTTTTTAACTCCAAAAAAAAATCCTACCAACACATTTGCAATGCTTTCTTTTTGAACTCTACAACAATCTTGATGCTTGTAATTTCAGTATTAGACACATAGGAAACCGAGGTTTTTTATGTTACATAAATCCGCAATGTGTATGACAGTAAATCAGGACTGCACGACTGTAAAACTATGATGTGTATATCCGTACTTCTGAGACCTATGTTTAGAGCTATGTTTAATGCAGTTGCCTAAATTGTGAGACACGTTGTATAATCTGGACAATGGGGACCTGTTGTGAGTATACAATCTCTTAGGGTGCTATTGGTGATGCTGGAAGTCGAGGACAACCGGGAGCCATTGGGAAGGCTGTGAGCTGTTTGATGTAGTCTCGTTCCCAGACCCAATATTATGCAGCGTGGTTGGATTACATCACCATTATGCATAAGTAAAGCCTGGTAAAGTGCTGTACTCAATTCTGTGCACGGTCACTGGGAATTTGGGGGAACCAATCAGGTTTGAGGTATGCAGTAATTGCTATTGTTGGTAATTGTAATGGCAATGGAAGTGATGAAGTCAGCGGGGGAATGTACGGGTTATTCTACACTCGACGATTATTCTACAAGACAAACAGTTCCAAATCAGTACTCAGTGGTAGGGATGTCTCCATATGTCTTTCAACTGGATATGGGAAGTCACTTTGTCATGCCGTTCTACCTTGGGCAGTTGATGAGCTATTGAGGAAGGACAACAAGCAAAGCATTGTTCTGGTTATGCCTCCCTTGTCAGTTGCATTAAATAATTAATCAGTATCTAATTGTATTCTTGCTGATGCCAAATACATTCATAATACGTCACTGCATTCCTTCCAACGTTGTTATGTAATTGCTGGACAGAATTGAGTACTGCACTTTACCAGACCTCTAATTATGCACAGCGGTAATGCAATCCACCCACAGCTGCGTAATATTGGGTCTGGGAACGACACTATATTTAATGTACTACTGTAACTATGCTGTTGAATTGTGCACCAGGGTAACCGTGGTCCTTTGGGAGACATAGGACAGCCTGGAAAGAAAGGGAAAAATGTAAGATAGTGCAACACTGATGTGGTCATTTGAATTGGTTAATTGTAGGGAGTCCCAGGACCCCCTGGGCTGGTGGGATCAACTGGACCAAAGGTATAGTTTTGTGGGTGAGCTTTATTTAGAACATTGGTTAAACCTTTGAGTGCATATCCACAGGGAACTAGTGGAGGCATCGGTCTTCCAGGTTCTCAAGGTCTACAGGTAGAAGAAAGGGCAACACACATTTGGGTGACCTGTGATTGAAATGTGTTTAACTACATAGGGGGACAAAGGTCCTCAAGGAGTGGTTGGACCAGATGGACCCGCAGGAAAAGCTGTATGTTGAGAATGCAGTGGTGGGAGGGTATGACTCCATTAGTGCCGATGGTATGCAGGGCATCCCAGGACAGCCAGGTGTGATTGGTACAGCTGGATTGAGAGGGTCCCCAGTAAGGATGTGTGGCTTCTGTGCATATCACATGACAGCATCACATGACCTCACAGGGCCTACCTGGCTCAGCTGGTACAAATGGCTTACCTGGTTCTCAAGGATCAAAGGTATGTGTGGATGTGTCTGAGTTAGGAGTTTTTTAATAGTAACCATGGTAATCAGGGGGCAACTGGTCAAAAAGGTGGCTTAGGCAAGGCAGGACAACCTGGTCCCAAAGTAAGTGGTCCAATGAGGTCAGAGAGCCCATTGCTAAGAGTGCTCTGTAGGGATTCAAAGGAGCTACTGGTCCCAAAGGGACTGCTGGGTCACCTGGCCTTCCTGGGGACAAAGGTGTGACCGGTCCCCAGGGGAACAGTGGTAACAAAGGAGTGAAGGTACATTTTGATGGTGTGACAGTGGAGCATGGGTAAGGTGTTCCCTTAACCCCCAGGGTGCTGCTGGAGCACTAGGGGCCCCGGGTGAAGCAGGAACTGATGGAGCTGCTGTCAGTTAGATCCACCTGCACTGTACCAGTGTCAATTTGGTTCTCAATGAGTAGGGTTCAAGGGGGGCAACAGGACAGGCTGGAGTCAAGGGAGCAAAAGGTGTTAATGGGTTCCCAGGGGACCTGGGACGTACGGGAATTTCTGGAACACCAGGGCCACAGGTATGGCTTCCACTGTGGTGTGCATAGGCCATAACAGTGTGCCTCACTTCAGGGTTCCGCAGGCATAAGAGGTGACCCTGGTCAAGTTGGAGACCGTGGTCCAGTGGTATGTCATCTGGGGGGGAGGGGGAACATGGGACATGATACTTCTCTTTCAGGGGGTTTTAGGAAAGGCAGGTAATCCAGGAACTGTGGGCCTCCAAGGATCAAATGTAAGTGTTAATTATGTTGTCATGGTGACCTTAAATGCCCCCCACATGTATTAGGGGCCTCGTGGTGCTGTGGGACTTCCTGGAGCAATAGGATTACCAGGTGGCAAGGTGGGCGATAAGGGAGGGGAGGGAGTGAAAGAAGAGGGAGTGATGTGTGGTACTGGAGGGGATTGACAGGGTGTGGTTGGTAAGGGAGGGGAGGGGGAGGAGGGAGTGATGTGTGGCACTGGAGGGGATTGACAGGGTGTGGTTGGTAAGGGAGGGGAGGGGGAGGAGGGAGTGATGTGTGGCACTGGAGGGGATTGACAGGGTGTGGTTGGTAAGGGAGGGGAGGGGGAGGAGAGAGTGATGTGTGGTACTGGAGGGGATTGACAGGGTGTGGTTGGTAAGGGAGGGGAGGGGGAGGAGGGAGTGATGTGTGGCACTGGAGGGGATTGACAGGGTGTGGTTGGTAAGGGAGGGGAGGGGTAGGAGGGAGTGATGTGTGGCACTGGAGGGGATTGACAGGGTGTGGTTGGTAAGGGAGGGGAGGGGGAGGAGAGAGTGATGTGTGGCACTGAAGGGGATTGACAGGGTGTGGGCGATAAGGGAGGGGAGGGGGAGGAGAGAGTGATGTGTGGCACTGGAGGGGATTGACAGGGTGTGGTTGGTAAGGGAGGGGAGGGGGAGGAGGGAGTGATGTGTGGCACTGGAGGGGATTGACAGGGTGTGGTTGGTAAGGGAGGGGAGGGGGAGGAGGGAGTGATGTGTGGTACTGGAGGGGATTGACAGGGTGTGGTTGGTAAGGGAGGGGAGGGGGGGGAGGGAGTGATGTGTGGCACTGGAGGGGATTGACAGGGTGTGGTTGGTAAGGGAGGGGAGGGGGAGGAGGGAGTGATGTGTGGCACTGAAGGGGATTGACAGGGTGTGGTTGAGATCTCTTTGCTTCTAGGGTATCCCTGGAGATCTAGGAGACCCTGGACCACCTGGAGCTCCTGGAATTTCTGTAAGACAGAAAATTAAACACTTTCATACCTGTCACACACTGCTGGTTTGAACAGGGAAGCACTGGGGCAAAAGGAGACAGAGGGGTGGCTGGTGCAACAGGACTGAAGGTTCTCCCTTGCTCTTTTGCAATACTTAAGTCTTGACCACACCTACCATCTTACCCTCTTACCGTACAGGGTACTACAGGACCTACTGGACTTCCTGGCACAGCAGGGAGCATTGGCCCAGTAGGTCCAATTGGTATCCAGGGAAACCCTGGTACAGCTGGGCTGGAGGGAACAAAGGGGGCCAAAGGGAAGGATGGCACTCCTGGTGCCGCTGGAGATGTAGGGAAGCAGGTATGGCCAACCTCGGTAGTGGGCAGGTGGGAGTTAATTAGAGTAGTGGGATAAGTATCATCAACTCTTTCTATGCAGGGGCGATCAGGTCTGCCTGGCGCTAAAGGAGCCACTGGTGTCCCTGGTGCACAGGTATGTGTTGGTATGGTGAGGGTGACAGTGATTGGCCACACCCACATGGCCAAACAGCACAGACAATGCTGTAGAGATCAAGTTAAATACACATAATAATAAGATTTATTCAATAAATTCGTATAACGTATTCGTATTTTTTAAAGTCTGTGACAAATTAAGTACGTAACTTTTTCAGCGCATTAAATATTCAGAACGGCCAAAATGCTGTACTACTTCTTGAATTTAGGTGCTAGCGTCGTAGTGCGACCATAATGCGTCGCATATTGCTATATCAAAGCATTTAGCTAGGTACTCTTCTCCATCAATCAGCTTTCCGGAAATTCCACTGTCTCATAGTACTAGTAGCCATTCTCGCGATTGCATTCATATTCAGATTCGTATTTGTTATCGATAAATGCATTCGTATTTTTAATTCGCAAAAATAATCGTTTGGCTTTAATTTTATAATTCGAATTCTTATTTAACTTGATCTTTACAGTACATGTGTTAATAATAAACCCTATTAATAAGTAACATCTGAGTGTATACAAACCTCAAGGTAAGGTTGGTTGACTATTATTGGTAGTACCCAGCAAGACAACATTCTTACTCGGATCTTACAAGATCTTATAGGACTGCAATAAGATTTAGATAGTGTGTAAGAATTTGTGAGAAAACTACCGCTTGTACTTAGACATGGACAAAGTTCAATAGTAATCGTACGTAAGATCTTAAGTCCTTTTGCTGAGTACCCTAGCAACTATCCCACAGTAGCTTCCTCTGATCCTCAGGGTTGAGTCCCCAGCCTCTCATGACTATTGGGGCATGCCAGGACTGTATGCATTTCGCAACCCAATCACATTTCCTCTACATCTGTGCAGGGTCAAAATGGTCCACCTGGTGCCATTGGATTAGTAGGACTGAGAGGAAACCCGGTATATGCTACACCCCTCCTCCCCTCTCCTATTAACCTCTCTTCCATCTGTTGTAGGGTGCACCTGGCAGTACAGGTCCAACAGGTAGTATTGGAGGCCAAGGCCCTAAGGTGAGGAAGACAAGCATATTCCTTAGTCAGAAGCACACAGCCAAGTGCTGTATGTCTCAATCTCCTGTCCATAGGGCCTACGTGGAAATCCAGGTCCAAGTGGCTTCAGTGGGGCACAGGGAAGTGCCGTGAGTTACCCACAACTGCTTTGGTGCTCATTAAATAGAGCTGCTTTCTTGTGACATAAGGGTAATCTTGGAATAGCTGGTCCACCTGGATTCCCAGGACCTGCAGGACCACAAGTAATACCAATACCCCTCCTCCCCTCTCCTTCTTAACAGATTACTTTATCCTCCAACTTTTCCCCACCTTTCCTCAACAGGGTGACCCTGGTTTGAAAGGTCCCAGTGGGCAGAAAGGTGTAACAGGAGATCCGGTTGGTGCCCTCTACCAGTGAGCAGTGTGCCATCTATAACGAGTCTATTTTTGACAGGGTCGCCAAGGGGCACAAGGAGGGAAGGGAAACAAAGGTGCCAAAGGAGCGCGGGTAAATCATTACCTGTGCTCCATATATGGGCATATACTGGGCTCCATATATGGACATAAACTGTGCTCCATATATGGACATTTAGTCACGTACTGTGCTCCATATATGGAGCATTGTATACGGGCAAACTATGTATAGGCTTAACACCTTGATATGCTTAGGGTTTAGATGGATACACTGGATTGATTGGGCCAGCTGGATCTTCTGGAAGCATTGTACGTTACTATGGCAGCTGGCTTTTGCCACCTGCAATTTGTGCACACCATCCCAATCTCTGTAGGGTGATCCTGGACTACATGGTGACTTTGGTCCAGATGGACTCCTGGGAGCAACAGTAAGGAAGAGCTAGTGTAGTACTCAGTGCACCTCCAGTTGTACACACTTTCACTGCTTTCCCCTATCCACTACATTTAGGGAGTGATAGGCCCCCCAGGACCTGCTGGGCTTACTGTAAGAGACCTATAACTTCATCAGACAAAGCTAATTATATATTGGGGGCTTTGCCTTACTCATTTGCAGGGAGATAGTGGCCTACCAGGTACCCCAGGACTGCCAGTACGTCTTCTGACCTAATACAAATCCTATGTACAAGCACTTGACAATTAATGCCCCTTTTCCCTCGCACTCTCCTCCCATTTTCTTTCCACCCACAGGGAGATCCAGGCCCTCCTGTGAGTATGGTGATATGGTGTTCATGTGTGTGTCACATACCTTGTTGCTCTTTTCAGGGTGTTACAATAGACAACGGCAATACCAAGGGATTCTACATATCTGGAGAACCAGTCTTTGTAGATTCTGTAAGTCTGTTGAGAAGCTGTATAGCATATTATATTTTACACACACACACACACACACACACACACACATACACACACACACACATACACACACACACACACACACACACACACACACACACACACATACACACACACACACACACACACACACACACACACACACACATACACACACACACACACACACACACACACACATACACACACACACACATACACACACACACACACACACACACACACACACACACACACACACACACACACACACACCTGCAGATGGTGTCAATGGTTCTTCAGCTCACCAATATGACTCGGACACTGGAACTCTTAAAGCGACCTGATGGAACTAAGCAATTTCCTTCAAGGTCCTGCTGTGAGCTCAAGAAACAGCACCCTGAAACCAAGAATGGTGTGTGTGTGTGTGTGTGTGTGTGTGTGTGTGTGTGTGTGTGTGTGTGTGTGTGTGGTGTCATCAAGTTCATATGATGCACATAAAAATTGCTGTTTAGGTTTCTTCTGGCTTGATCCAAATGGAGGCAGTCCATTGGATGCTTTCCAAGTCCAATGTGATTACAGTGATGGTGGCTGTGCTACCTGCATTGATGCGGATAAAAAAATGGTGAGCTAAGTGCTATTTAGAGCTGTACTGCCATTTAATCCTCTTATTGCAGCCCACGATTCCTACAGAGACTTTGAGAAGAAAGGTACCAGGTGATATCCTTATGCTAGCCCCAACTCCACACCTGTTTGGCCACACACCATTTTTAGTTCTCTTACGAGATCAGCAAGTCTCAGCTGAAGATGCTCCAGATGACCAGTGTCCATGCAGAGCAAGTGCTCACCCTCCAATACAAGGCATCAGCTGCGACTGACAAAATGCCCACCTTCCACGGTCTTGGACAAGATTCCACCATTGAACCACAGAGTGTTTCTACTCGTACTGTACAGGTTAGCAAGAAAGACCCCATTTTCTCAATCTGATGTTTTGCAGAATCATGTGAAGGGGTCCCTCAAATAAGAGGTAGCAATCACTCTCTAGGGTGCATCGGCAATGGAAGAGATAAAAAAAAATGTAGTGGCCAAATTAATACTCGCCAATAAGTAATCATGAATATTAAAATTAACATAATGATTAATGATATGAATATTATGGGTAGGCCATGGCTGCTACCTCCACTGTGCTTCCGTTGCCAGTGGAGTGACCTTGTTGCTGGTTTCCAAACATGTCATTGCCATTTTGCTTATAGTGTCCCCAACGATATCTCAAAGCTGACAAACACCTCTAATTCCTCCCTCTCATCACTGCCAGCTTTGTCAATCAGGGTATACCACCAGTGTGTGTCTGTGTAGGTGATAATGTTATTCATATCTAATACGTGATTGAGATTGAACACTTCCATAAACACTGTGGCCTTTCAACATAATCAACAAGCAATTGCAATCAAAAATGTTTCTTGATACAAACCAGCTATGATTTACATCAATTACAAAAAAAAACTATTGGACAAAGTTGTACTGGATGCATTTTAAAAATAATTATTGCAACACAAGACCAAATTTAAGATATATTGAATTTATAGAATGTACCATTTTTTAAACTTGCAATAAAAACCAATAAAATGAAAACTATCCAAAATATCACAGACAAAAAGGTGTATCTACTGATGCATTTCTCTATGGTAAAATACATTTTGGGGTCTTGCACTAGCTCCATGAGTATTACAGCGTCTGGATTCAAATTCAAACCATTATAGTTTTTGGCAGGAGTAATCAAATCGCTTCAAATTTGGTTTGTCGATTAGAGAGGTTCCTTAGATTAATTTTTATGTCATCCTTTACGTAGATACAGTTGAACAAACTACGTGCATGTTTTCCCGCTCAAATTGCGCCATTTGGGCAAAATGCCGCTCAGTGTACAGTGATATAATAACCACAAGAACATCATGTATGTTTAGTGCCAACAGAGCCTAAAGTCTTTGAATGCTATGAATATTAATTAGTTGGGGTGCTTCCCCCCCCCCCCCCTGCTCCATTGAGCAGATGTTTGGAGAGGTCACAGCGAAGGCTCCAGGCTTGCCACAGAGCTAGTTACAAGCAATTATGTCTGCATGGCGTGTGCGGCAAAGACCTTCCCATTGCCAGCTTCAACCTTAGCTTTAAGGACAATGTCTCGGAGCTTGTTGTGCCTAATAACAGCACCGTGCTTGCAAGTTAAGGCGTGGTGTCCTAAGGGATCCAGATGGTTGTCTTAGCACAAAGTACAGGGAGAGCCAGAGGAAGTGTCTAGAAGACCTAGCCACCACTTGATGGCTATTTGGTGTTCATTGGGGTCTAGGCTTAGGCCCAGGCCTGGAGATGGTATGACAGAAAGCCAGGCTGATGCATGGGGAGAAGATAGACAGAAGACAAGCATTGTCAGCAGTAGAGGAAGAGAGCTCTCTAGTGGAGAGGAAAGGGTGCGCTGCTGACAGGATGGAATTTATGGTGAGCATATCCTTCAAAGTCACAAGACTACTAAAGAAGCGGACAGCCTTTACCAGCAAAACGGTTTGAGGAGGAAGCACCACCTGCCATACTGACAGAGGCAATAAAGGCTGCAGACCAAGACTGCCACAACTTAAGGTGTGACAGACATGCACATTGAGGGAATGCAACTCTTGTGAGGCCAAAGATGGGAGATGTGGAGCGTCCGATGTGTGTTAGCTTGGTAAAGCTTCCACACAATATGTAGCAAGATCATGGCAATCTGAGGGTTGCGTAAGCTGAGCTTTTCTAGGGAGGATAGTAAGGTTGAGGTGTTCGTCCTTGGTGATGGGGTGAGAACAAAGTGATGCAGAGCCAAGGCAAAGTTAAAGACCCCCTTGCTGCACTCCACATCTGATGTCAAAGTCTCCATGGTGTGCCAAAGGAAGTTCATATCCACTTTCATGCAAGCTAAACTATCATCCGACCAATGGCCGATAAAACAATGCCTGAGGCCATGAATAACCTTTTCACATCCCTGAGGGGGAACCACCCCAAACTGGAATGGTTCAAATAAATCCAAAGCATCTGCTTTGAGCAAGACACAGGCATTTGCTGGTGAGTGCACAAAGTGATTCATCCACAGCAATGGGCCCTGATGTCATTGTGCCTTACGTTATGGTAACCAGGCTGTCTCCAGCCATGTATTGGGAAATTGCTACTGGAAGCCAGCAGGTTGGCTACACCTCTAAGCAGGGAGCAGATGGAGGTGGGAATTGGAAGATCTGCAGTGTCTTAAGTGTAGGATGTGCAAGGACCACAGTACTGACAGTATTTAAGGTCAGGTGGTAAGATTGGAGAGGTCTTTGGAAGAGGTGGGTGAGTGGGAAGCACTGGGAGAGGGCTCCTGGGATGTTTGGCTGATAGTCGAGTCCAGGTATCCTCAGTATTGGGAGCTAGGCCTGAAGAGGTAAGGATCTGGTGAGACTTTCCAAGAAGGCCGTCCTTGGCAAGAGAGATAGCCTACAGTGTCATTTTCATTATTAATTATTACGACTTGTGGCACAAGTCAGGCTACCATGCTAAATTTCATTTACGGCAGTCTAAGTCTTCTCTTAGTTGGAGCCAATGTGCCTTCCCCAATACAGTAGCCACAAAAATGGACATGCTCGTGGGTGTGAATAGTTTTGTGCATGTATAAATATGTATATAATTTATTTTAAGCTGACAAAGATAAATAATATATGGCAGGAGGATAAATAAATGCACACTTATTATTTACATGTCAAGTTGTAAATTACAACTAGCTGAAGGAAGTTAGGTACACACTGCCTCAAGAGGAAGCCTTATGAGAAGAGCCCCAGCATACCAGAGCCATGTTGAGGCGACCATATAGTTATAATTAAGATATATACAGGGTGTTCCACAATCAAGGAAAATCATATAAATTAGCCACAAGCAGTTAATTATTGGTAAATGTTTTAATAATGTGGCTGAAATGCTGATGTAGACAAACTAAATATTTAATTAACTAAAATCAAAGAAAATAACTAAAATAAATTATTAATTCTCAATAACACTTAATTTAAAACATACAATTTGATACATTTCCTTGAATGTTAATTATATACAGTAGATAAAATAATATTAATAGGGTGGGTGGTTAAAAGCTACTCAATTGAAATCTTGAATTTTGGTATTCACAATGTACTTATCTAGGAGGGTTGGAGATTTTGATCAATATTTAATTAACCATTAAAGATATTAATTTTAGTTCACCAGCATATCTTGGATTTTTTTTGTACGATTATCAGTTTGGTTAATTTATAAATGATTTTCCTAGCCTAACAGTTATGATGGCAGGAGCTCCCTGCCATGCTATCATTATTAAGTCACCTACCTGCACTGGCCCTGTGATAAGTCATCACTATTTTCTCTTACACACACACAATGTTTAATATTAAGGATACATTTTGAAGGCTTTAATTGGGGTGGGGACTTCAGATGACTGCTTGTAAGAAAGCGCAACCTAGACCGGGCCTATAAGGGCACGGATAGCAATAGAAAATATGTTAGAATTAGAATTAGTCTTAATTTTACCATTAATTGGAATAATGTACCTAATAATTTTACCAAGGGATAAAACTGTAAGATTTTAAAAAGCCACTCTAGAATGATCATTATTTACATTCAGCTCTTTTTGCAGTGGATGGTATTTCGATTTAAAAAAAAAATTTAACTGCATTATTAACCCCTATTTGTAATGTTGGTCAGAAAATTTAGACCTGCAGCAATTACTCTGCACAACTGCACATTTGTCTGTTCAAATCAATGATACTGTTAAAAACCCACTTAGTTGCAAGAGCATTGTCATGGAATCATTGGCCCTTTGAAGATGTTTAATGGGAGCATGGTACATATAACTAAACAGAATGTAGACATGAATTAATTTAAAGGACTGCATGAAAATTGAAAGTTTATCATATAAAATGACCCTGATAGCTGGGAGTTGAACTTTGCAAAAATTATGAACAGAAAATTGATTTGGAACAAGGCAAATTCGTGATTGTGTTTGGTCCTCTCACATTTGGATTCTGCAGACGGATTTTTATCATATTCAGATGCATTATTTTTTCCTGTGTTTGCTTACGAAATGAATTGTTTCAAAGTGGTATCAAAAATCGCATGACTAAATTGTTAATGCAGGATAAATACACTTATAATACCACAGACAAATGACAAGCAAAAGTTAATCATTTCTACTGTTATAATTAAGCATAACTGCAGTCTCAACACAATCATTTTTTGTGTGGACATTTTGTTTACCTTTACTGGTAAGTGTTGTAGGTTAGAACTGCAGCAGAATAATAACATACTTCTTCCTGGGCTAAAAATAATTGTTTCAATAGTGTCTGAAATTGATGTTTCACTAACACGTAATGCACATTACACTGCTTTCTTGCTGCAGTCATCATTATTTGGAACCTACCAATTCAACACCACAAAGTCATCACAGCTACCAGTGTTTGACGTCAGCCTGTCATCATATGCTGAATCTGTTCACATTGAGCTAGGACCAGTGTGCTTCAAATAGGATATACACACTGGTAATCAACATTGTTGTGAGATGCCAGAATCTGACCAGTAATTGAAACTGTATCTTGAATGAGTTTTGTGACAATGTTTTATTAAAATTGAGATAAGCATTTTGTTGTAAATACATTAAGGGTTACTGTAATTAATGTAATTTACACCTTAAAATATTGTTTAACCCAAGTGGTTGCCCCACTAACCACCACCTATACACCCATCAATATATGTTGGGAGAATGGTAGGTAGGATCGGCCATGAGCCCCGCCCCTCCGTGCACGTGACCCCCTCTTAGCACCGTTGGGGAGTGAGCTCAACCTACCCAAATGGGATGCGCGCATCCCCCGAACTCCCCATCATCCACACGCAATAAATGTATAACACTTTTTTAAAATTGTTAGCACCTCATGTTAATTGGCAAGCCTAGCTGATATCGCCGCAAGGCTTTCCCGCGGCACACGAATGTACACTAAGTACGCACTACTCTTCCACCGCCCTAGTTGGGCGTGGCCCGCCCTTCGCGTATTGGCGGAAGGTCGGGTTGCAAGCCTATACCGGGATTTGTTCTGCTGCAATGGGGATTGCAGTCCAATCGAATTGCAGCGTTCAAGTGGGTCCCATTATCACCCAATTAGCGGCTGATGTGAGGTAATGATAGGCAGCTGTTCCTACCATTTAACTTACATGTATATGAATTTTCATGGAGCGGACAAACATTGCTTTTGTTTGCGAATGTGTTACAGAGGCAGCTAAAGAGTTGCGCTGCCCTGCTACTATGAAGCCTGAACAACAATGCGAAGGGCGGGCCATGCCCAACTCATCGACACCGCACCCGAAGCATTGAGCAGCTGCTCTCAGTCTGCAGACACACAAACCGCATTATCACCCCGTAATCTAACGCTCAATAATCACTACCCGAATGTGCAATAACATAACGATATTCACAACGATATTACATAACACTCCGGAACAAATCTTGGTATAGGCTTGCAACCCGACCTTCCGCCAATACGCGAAGGGCGGGCCACGCCCAACTACCACCGCCCCAGTGTTTGGATCATCGAGTCATCCACTCCCGCGGCTGCGGCGGTGGTGGCTGCCCCGATCCTGAAGCTGTGGCCGGCATAGTTTCGTTCGTCCACACCCGCCAATGCCAGCGTCTTCCGGACCTGATCAACAAAGGCGGCCTTTGTCAATGGTCGCCCGTCGCTGTGCTGAAATAATGGTCCTTCCCGACCGCCCCGTGCCGCCAGGTAGGCCAGCAGGGCCACCACCGGACACAGTGGTTTCTCGGTCCTGCCTAGGGAGATGGTTACTCCTTTCCTGAATGGGTCCGTCTTAGATGCCTTGAGCGTGAGGTGGACTATCCCCGGCCTCCCCGCTCTGTCGACGGACACATCGTTCATGGAAAGGTGTGAATTTGAGCAGTAAGCGTTGAGTGTTGGCACTGTTATTTCCCCAGACCTCAAAAAACCAAAATAACATGTGCATACTGCTGCCCATAGCATTATGCTGCTGTATTCACCGCCATTTCGGTTTAAGACGTCCTTCATTCTTAGCAAGATGGCAGGCGTGATTGGCAGGCGACAACGCTTGGCACCAGGGGTGGATTTCGACCGTTCAACTCTCGCCCCTTTTAAAACGTATTGCAGACGGGGCATCTCCGACGCGAATGGGTCCCCTAAGCCGCTCATAATTTGGAAATGGCGCACGGCTGATAGGTACGACTTCATAGTTTGGTATGCCAAGCCCCGTACAAATAGCCAGGCTACAAACTTGCACAAAATGTCCTCGTTCGTTGGTACTGGCAGTGTGTTCTCCGCGCAGAAAGTCAGGTAGCGGCCCTGAGCTGCGCAATAGCTGCGTCTCGTGGATGGGGCGAGGGACTCGCGGAGGAGTCTCTCAACCACCTGACCCAAGTCTTGTTGGTCCACTCTCCGGAGACCCAACCCAGCTGCTCCAGCCATTGTGGAACCGCTGTTGGGTAGCTGTCCGCTTCTGGCACCTTGGATAGGAAAGAAGACAGTCGGTTACGAGACAGATCGTCTGCTTTGTCATTGTCTACCCCAGCTACGTGGTTGGCTACCAGGGTGAAGCTGTACTTAGCTTCTGCGAAGTGGATGCACCTCAGAATGTGCGACAGGTGCCCGTCTTTCGAGCTACCTCGAGTGATGACTTCCACCACTGCGAGATTATCGCAGTTCCAACGGACGACTCCCCCTCGCCAACACTCCCCCCAAACAAAACAGCCCCACATTACGGGAACCATCTCTTTCACCGAGATTGACCAACCTCGCGCCTCTTCCGGCCAAGGGAACTGGAGCCATCGACTGCCCCAATATGCTCCACAACCCCAATTACCCGACGCGTCACTCCACGCTTCGTGATCCGGGTGTTCCTTTTGACCATCCCACAGCATTGAGATGCCATTCCACTGCGGTAGAAATGTATACCACCATCCAATGTCTGATCGACACTCTCCGTTAAGCCGGATGCACCGGTTCAGGTTCCGGGTCCCAGTTGACAAGTTTATTAATCTACGTAAGAACCGCCTACCTGGGCGGACTACCTTGCACGCATGACTCAGAAGTCCAATCAAGGATAACAGCTCCCTCTTTGTACAGCTCTTACGCCCATACCACTCCTTTATTGTAGTTGCCAATGATTTAAGTTTCATCTCCGGGAGACGGAGCTCCATTGCCTTAGTATCGACTTCGATGCCCAGGAACGTCAGGCAAGTGGTGGGTCCTTCGAGCTTCTCCATCGCCAGAGGAACCCCCAGGCGTTCACACAATTCCAAAACCACGTCTAATCCTCTCCTGCAACTACTGTCGTTGGCTGGGCCAAGAATTATGAAGTCGTCCAAATAGTGGTCTACGTGATCCACCCCTCTTTTCCGGATTATCCACTCCAACAGATCCGCCAACGCAGTGAAGATCTTTGGCGCCGAGCGTAGTCCAAACGGTAGGGCTGTGTCGACGTACACCTGCCCTTGCCACTCCATACCCAACAATAACCGATCCTCTGGGTGTACTGGTAACAACCTGTAGGCGTTTTTTATGTCCACCTTCGCCATCAGTGCCCCGTTCTTTAGCATCACGATTCTCCTAACGATGTCGTCCACGCTGATGTAAGATAGCGTGCACAGCTCCTTATCAATCCCATCATTCACACTTTCCCCGTGGGGGGATGACAAGTCCACGATAAGCCGCCATTTCCCCGTCTGGTGACCCTTAGGTATAACCCCGAAAGGACTGATGTGCAGTCCATCCACCGACTCCCGTGCGCCCATATGTACCACCCTTCCTTGGGTACATTCCTCTCTGAGGTAATCGTCTACCACTTGCTTGTTCTCGCCAGCAGAAAGGAGGTTAGCTCTGGCGCTAACGCAAGTATGCTTCGAGTAGTCGAAGCCCACCCGAAAACCTTCACGGATTCCAGACAGGACATACCCCACCAGTTCTTCATCTGGATGGCCTACCAGCTCGCTCCCCCACTCCTCCACTTTTAAAGAGGTGGAAACCTTCTGTAGTACCATCGGTATCCTTCTAATTCTTGATGCCACGCAGCTGTCTAGGGCTAACAGCCTGCTTGTATAGGAACCCGATGGGGTCTCCACTTCAAGATAAGAGCCACTCATCCCATCTATGAAAGAACATTGTGTGAATATATATAGTGTACTGATACGTATACTTGTACGACCTAACCTCCCAAGTCACCCACCCTGCCTATAATCACTGTCAGTAACTTTGGTGTCACACCTTGCCAAAGCTTAGTGGAGTTTACTTGACAACGATCAGTCCAACTACACTCCCTCCCCACGTAATCACCTCCTTCCCATCCCATGCGTATACCATTCTCGGGATGAACGAGGCAAGTAATGAATTGCAGGTCACACTCTGCTTACGCAGGATGGAGTTTACCTGACCATCATACCAACCCAAGAGATGGAGGATGACCTGACTAGTTTACCCTATACCCTGCCACAATGCTATACCACAATATTAATATTAGAATTAACAGCCATATTTCCCACACCTCCATACACTACGTATATCGCATAACGATCTCATGCACTCAATACATTCAATCCGTGTGCCTAAACACCTATATATATCCACAATCATGAACTATTTGGAAGTCCCCTTTTTACACTGTGCGCTTGGGTGCCGACCCCCACAAAGGGAACACTTGTGTTGAAATCGGCACTGTAAGTTGTAGGGGCAGGATCCCTCCCTATTGTAGCGAAAGCAGACCTCGGATTTCGCCTTGCCCTCACGCTCTGCCCTGGCCATCTTTGCACTGCCAGCACCAGCTTCTCCCGGCTGAAGAGGACTTGCTATTCGCCTGGCTCTGCCCACAAAGCATTGATTGAACAGCTGAGGATCCAGCTGTGCCCAGGCCTTGTTCCCCGAAACTGCAGCCATCTGACGGAACCTCACGTCATATTCCCTCCATGCCGGTTCCTCGTACTCGCGGTGTGACCGAAGGATATGCAGCATGTAAGCCAGCATGTCCGACATCATCTCCGGATGTTTAATCCCAACTGTGGCCGTGTAAATCGTGAAGCACATGGACCACGTGCGGATATCCTCCACTGGTTTCTTCTTGGCCCGAGCCACCTCCAGGCCAGGGAGGATCACATAGCGACGAGGATCCGGCTCTGGATCCAGCACTTCCTGCCATTGGGCTGGTCGGAGGTCGGCCATATCCACGAATTCCAATGCCTGAACGCGTTCCACTAGTCTCTTTGCCAGTGGAGGGAAACCATTGCCCACCGACACAAATGATGGTCTGGACCCCGTAGCTTCTCCCTGTGGCCACCACCAGCTAGAACCCTCAGTTCTTCCCCCGGCTAGCAATTGACCCACTGTCTGGAGGGTTACATCTGCTCCCTCTGAAAGCCCTAGTAGCCCACTTCCACCCCTTTGCTGTTCGCCGGCCAGCACTGGTAACTGAGGGACCTGATCCAGTGAGGGCTCCACTCCTACTGTCCCTGCATGAGAAGGTCAACTTTTTATACCTAATGCCTTTAACTAAATTAAATACTATATATATATACCCCGATAGGTCTGGATGTAAACCATGCACCCTTGCCACACGCTCGCGGCTCACCTCCCTTCCCCCTGCGTGGTATACCTGTACACTAAAGCCCCTACACTAGTGCCCAGTCCCTGCCATCTATAGCTACTGAGTATATATATCCACGCTCTCCCTGCCATTTACGTGCACGTATGGTCCATATCCTTGCCATTACTATTTGCGGCTTTTACGGAAGTAGTTAATTAAATGATTAG
Organism: Spongilla lacustris; assembly: GCA_949361645.1. Classification (NCBI taxonomy): domain Eukaryota; kingdom Metazoa; phylum Porifera; class Demospongiae; order Spongillida; family Spongillidae; genus Spongilla; species Spongilla lacustris. Next base: position 8,621,234 of record OX442424.1, read on the forward strand.
TATAGCCACTTCCAGCCATTTAAGTGACCCGCCCCCGCCATTACTGTACGGGTATTCATTCCCCCTTCCACCACTCCCAGCCATTTATGAGGCCCAACTCCGCCCAGCCATTTACGTGGCCCAACTCCGCCACTACTGGGTATCCATTTCCAGCCATTTACGTGACCCGCCTTCGCCACTACTGGGTCACCACTTGCCTCCGCCACTACTGGGCATCCACTCCCAGCCATTTACGTGGCCCATCTCCGCCACTACTGGGCATCCACTCCCTGGGTATCCACTCCCAGCCATTTACGTGGCCCATCTCCGCCACTACTGGGTATCCACTCCCAGCCATTTACGTGGCCCGCCTTCGCCACTACTGGGTATCCACTCCCAGCCATTTACGTGGCCCATCTCCGCCACTACTGGGTATCCACTCCCAGCCATTTACGTGGCCCGCCTTCGCCACTACTGGGTATACAGCCCCAGCCGTTTACATGGCCCATCCCTGCCTATGCACTGCATGGTAACACTCCCATAGCCCATTTTCCACCACTAGGAGACCCACGCGCTGTGCGCACGTATTTATTATTTTAAAAGAAGCTTACCCGTCGTTGTTGTGGGAGGTAACGAGCTAGCCGGCGGCCGCCTTTGGCTCTCTTCGATGGCCTCCACCGCTACCCTTTTCATGATGGCCTTTAGCGTTTCAAGCGTCACGGAAGGATCCGTCTGCTGATGGGCGGTAGACGCCGACTGCCTAGAAGTGTCCTGCTGATTGGCGCTTGGTAACCCCGCTATTCCTGGCTGCTCTTTATCGCCCATCGGAAAAAAAAAAAAATTGATATCGTGCGTTATGCTTTCTCTGTCGCAGAGGCGTAAATGACTGAATGTGATGCAGCACCTGCTCGCTTGCAACTAGCGCATGCGCGAAGGCTGACTGAATGAGGCGCAGCAGCTGCCCTTACGCATGCGCATAGGTGTACAAACTGAAGCAGCACCTGCCACTGGCGCAACACCCATTGTTGCGCACCCTGTTGGGTTAACTCCGTTTAACTGTGTTAAACGGTATATGAAATAAAGGCAATTATTAATGTTTCACAATGTCCATAATTTAATTTTGTCAGGGTGGTAAATCATCCATGTTGGTTAGTGTGGTTTGATGTAAATTATTAATATCTAAATCAGTCCACACTACAACTGAGCTATTGTATATATCATATTGTAAGTCTGACTCCAAAGAATAAAAATATGTATATAAATCCAAATTTAAAATGTGATCGTGTGAGCAATTACAAGCACACAGATATATTCTGACGCTGGATGTGCATTTGACCACTTAGCTAAGCTGAATGTGCATCAATGATCAGATGAAGTCTGGCCACCTTGTTAAGATGATGATTGTGAAAACATTAGCCCATACACAGCTTGTTCGAAATGAAGCACCTCGAAAAGCCCACAGAGGGTCACAAGACCATAGGCATATTTACAATGTGCAGGAGCAGCTGATCAATGTCCTGACAAGACCATAGATAATAGAGTAAATTCTACTCTATTATCTATGACAAGACCAAGGGCCTTTAGCCAGTATTAAAGCAAGGACACTACACCTCTCATTGTGCAGACTATCCCACACAGTGCAAAGTAATAGTTCTATATATAAAGTGGAAATGAATATGAAAAGTATTACATGTACCTACAGTCTACCCTCGATAGTGTCCGCTTCGTTACAGTCCATCCGTGATAATGTCCGCTATTTTCGCTTAATCAACTAACCCTTAAGCTTCCTAAGCTAAACGTTGCATCGCTACTGCCATTTCGGGGGTTCCCGTAGACCGGACTATATCGAGTATATATAGCTGAGAACTATGTCTGGTGAAAATCAGAAGGATAGCATGTTCCATACAAAACAAACTCAGTCTTCAACAATATGGCACATGTATCTTTCAGGGGCATTCCAAGTTCCCTCTTCCCTTCCTCTTGTAATTAAGCCTATTAAAGCATTAACAGCCAGGGCTGCCGCGATATATCGCGATATGCGATATATCGCGATATTTTTTTGGTCATATCGCGATACAAACGTACATGGATATACGGAGATAGACGGAAGAATAGACGGAGAAAGACGGAAATATACGAACAGTCATTCAGCAGTACATTCGAATTCAGCTGCGGTGCTGCGTACATATATAATCCGCCCCCATTGAAATTCAGCCGCCCGTGTAAGTATTAAAACGTGTAACCGCGAACGCTGATAATAAGTCCTCTATTTCACCATATTATACCGACATGTATGATTTCCTGAAATATTGTCACGGAAGAGTTCACGGTTATGGAGATAATATCGTTAAACACGAGTCTTTTTTTTTCGATGAAGAAGATGAATGGAGCCATAAAATCATTTTGGAATCATTATGTGATCGGAATGTAAAAAATTCATGTTCAATCACGAAGTAATTTAATCCTCTCTTAAATTCTTAATTTTCCTGCATGTGATATTGTGCGGCATTTGTGCCACAAATAATAATGTATTTATCCAGCCGGTCCGTCGAGTAAGTGACTTTATGCATGATTTCTTTTCTGGTGTATAACTCATGCCGTGGAGCAAGCCCTTTCTAAAGGTACAGTCGAGGTTAAGATATAGCTAGATACTTCCTTATGTATATCATTATGGCAACACTCTATTCATGTATACCGGTGTATGTATACCAATTGGTACAGTGTCTCTTCTCCCCCTTCCGCCGGCCTCCCCCCTCCCGCGCCAAATAGCATTTTAGGCGTTTGTTCTTGTGTCGCCACCACAACAACACAGCCTCAACTTGCATGAAAATGGTGTGGTTAATGATTAATAATTGCTCGATGAATATACTTAAAAATATCGCGATATTATATCGCGATATTTTACTCATATCGCGATATATCGCGATATAGGCGATATCGGCTAAAGACCATATCGCGGCAGCACTGTTAACAGCCTCAATACATGTACAACAGTGAAGATGTAATGACATCGAAGCAAAAATTGACCGGACCTCCCGAATTGTCGCTAAGTGCACAGATGTTGGACTTTGTTCACACAACTTGTGGCACAATAGTGCCCTAATGAGACACATCAATGACCTTGCAAGGTGCACTTTAATTAAGTGAATTGAATTGACAGGTGTAATTGGCCACCAACACACCCACTTCTATAAATGCTGGGGACACCTATAGGGTATCAGTACCATCCATCGCACCACTTGAAGTTCATTTGGTTTCAAGATAGATACTCCAATCCTACTTCAGTTGATGACCAGGAAACTTGTTTCAACATTTCAACTCACTGTCTCAGTGTGTTTCTGCACTTTGGCTACTCCTTGGTGGTAGAGCAATAAAAAAAAGTCCAGTTGACAGTGTATTTTGAACTGAGGCAGTAATATACTATTTAATTTCAAATTTCGGTATGTGTTGAATATCTAATTAAACGAGCTCATGATGAAGTAACCACACTAGAATTGTGCGCACGCGCACCAAAAGGCAGCTCAAGCGCAATGAATTGCAATTGAACAGCACACAATCAATTTTATTTTCACAATGTGAACCAGCCCAACCTTGCTGCTCCAGACACAATCCATGTGCTTAATTAATTGCATATTGTAGAACAGCTGCCAATATGGTGCGCGCGCGCACACGCTGGAGAACTCCTCTCTCTCTCTCTCTCTCTCTCTCTCTCTCTCTCTCTCTCTCTCTCTCTCTCTCTCTCTCTCTCTCTCTCTCTCTCTCTCTCATTACACTGTATGGCCCTCACTACTATCGCTATCGCCGCTATAATAACATATTACATGACCACGAGATTATGTTAACTTATTTACCACATGCAATTGAAACACTCAGTGCTAGTGATTTAACAGCTAAACAATTTCCTTCAAGGTCCTGCTGTGAGCTCAAGAAACAGCACCCTGAAACCAAGAATGGTGTGTGTGTGTGTGTGTGTGTGGTGTCATCAAGTTCATATGATTCACATAAACATTGTTGTTTAGGTTTCTTCTGGCTTGATCCAAATGGAGGCAGTCCATTGGATGCTTTCCAAGTCCAATGCATGTGATTACAGTGATGGTGGCTGTGCTACCTGCATTGATGTGGATAAAAAGATGGTAAGCATTACTTAGAATCAGAATGCTCATTTACCCACTGCTAAAGTGAAAGAAGGCTCACCCCAGTCACTCTCTGCTGCTATAGGAAGAAAGGTGTGAGCAGGAAGATAATTTGACGCTAGATAGTGTTCCTTTGGCCTGTTTAGTTCTCTTACGAGATCAGCAAGTCTCAGCTGAAGATGCTCCAGATGACCAGTGTCCATGCAGAGCAAGTGCTCACCCTCCAATACAAGGCATCAGCTGCGACTGGCAAAATGCCCACCTTCCACGGTCTTGGACAAGATTCCACCATTGAACCACAAACAGTGTCCGATCAGGTGAGTCTTCCTGCAGGTAACTTATGCATGGTTTAAAAAGTCATTGTTTCCTACCTTTATTTTTGGAATACCAATGCAATGGCACTTTCTTTAAATACAGATTAGTTGAAATCTCACAATCTGGTTGGTCAAATGTGGGTATCTATAATTATTAGCCAAGGCAATAAGGGCATTAATCAACAGTGCCAAGGGCATTAGAGCCAAGGTGGTCATTCAGTTTGCATGCAGAGCAATTAGGAGATCACTTGTATGAATATGAACTCCAAGGTAGGAATATAGCCATAAATAGTTGATTCACTTTATAAATTGTCAGACTCTAGCCCAATTAGCTTTGCTTTAACCACATTACTGCGCACATCCAGATATGTGCATAAACAATTAATAAATAAGGTAAATGACTCCAGCTTCTTAGTATGTGAAGCTTAAATTAGCCTAGCAAGTGAAACTGTGTGCATGCATGATGTATGAGTAAGTTTAAATGGCCTGTGGAAGTCTGGGCAATTTACACCCACACCTGCCCAGATCCCACTCTTAATAACAGCCCCAGCAGACATATGTGCAGCCCACATTAGCTATACCATGCTGTTCCTTCACAGGTGGCAGCATCCTTTGGGACCTATCAATTCAACACCACAAGGCCATCACAGCTGCATGCCAGTATTCGATGTTAACTTCTGGTCAGATGTTGAATCTGTTGACATTGAGCTGGGACCAGTGTGCTTCAAATAGATTCTCACAAGTCACATGCTGGTGGACATTATGGTTGTGACCTTATCTTTTATGCAATCATTATTTTTGTAGTAAAAAAGTATGAGTGCATTGTTAAGGTCTGTGAATGCCGGCTAAGAGAACTGTACTCCATACCTTCTCACTAGTTCTGTTAGATACTCCCTCTTCAAAACCATTAGACAGTCCCTGTAATGCTTGCTCCGTCTGAACAATCCAATGTCCAGCGATGGTGCATGTGGCATGTGTACCATGAATGAATCAGGAAGGACTACAAACTCATACCCTTGTGCATAGAGTTCCATGATGTGTGAGACCTTGTTCCAACCAAACCCTGCAAATCGGGTGTCATATGGTGTGATGCTGCTCCTCACAACAACATAAGGCTCATAGTCCACTTGCCAGCTCACCCTGTATGGCTCTGTGGCTGTGCGCCAGTGCTCAAAGTCAGTTGCTCCATGGCCTCTTGACCATACATCGGCCCTGAAGGTGTTAATTTTCCCCCTGCTAATCATGTCGAGGAGTTGGCTTTTATTGTGTGGAAAATCTACCCTGTACAACAGTGTTTCGAATGCTGGTACAACCAAGGCCACTTTCTCCTTTGAATCCATGGTTTGGAGCACTTCTTGCAAGTGGTGGTACAAGCCATACATAGGCAGAAAATCAATGTCACTGAGGAACACAAACTCTGTGTTGACATACTTCAGAGCCACATTTCTGAGGTAGTTGACTGGGTACATTTGTGACCGTGGGTCCTTGTAGACCACATGAAGAGCCACATTCTTCCTCCTGCTCATCAAAGGCAGGCGTTTGCTCATAAAATGGAGGAACTCAAAGGCCTCACTGTCAGATGTGTACAGGACCAGACTCAGGGGCCCACTCCAGTGGGCGCAGAGTGGATCCAGCATGTGCACCCTGTCCATAGACAGCTGTGCAACAAGTGTGACATCATGGTTACCACTTGGCTGGTAGTCATAGTGCAGATAGAACGGGTGTGTCCTGAACAGCAGCCTCTGCTCCAGTCGGAAGTCTTGGCATGGATCTGTTACAACAGCTGCCTCATCTGTTGTTTGAGTGTTATTATAGTAACAATCAGCGAGTACAGTCTTAAGCAAGTTTCCATCATACTGCTGAAATGCTTGGTGCAGACTGCTAAAGTAGGGGGCATGTTCATTGTAAACCTTCTGCTTCATAGGTGAGTTCCAGTGAACCAGCTTGTATTCTTCAGCATCATGCAGGCAGTGCTCACTCAGCGTGTGCTCGCTGAGCTGAACATTCCAGGTACAGGGGAGGAGGTAGTGAATGTTGGGGGTCTCCTTGATGACGGCATTGATGACATCCTGGTCAGCCAAAGCAGCCGATTTGTAGCTCCGCAGCACTCTTCGTGTCACGTTTGTCCATGTGTCCTGCCATCCAGCTGTTCGCATGGCTTCCAGGTGCAGCAACATTACGCCGGTATTCATACCACGGCCCAGAGCGGGCCAGGGTTTGTGTCGGTCCCACAGGTTTCCGAGGTACCAGTTGCTCTGGTTCTCTACCAGACCTAAAAGCTTACCGGCCTGATGCAACAGTGTAAAGAACTGCCAAAGATCCGCTATATCTGCGCATACTGTTACGTCTGTATCCAGCACAATTATTCTGTCAATATGAGGCGAGAGGACGTCAGTTAGAGTGAGCTTGAGTAGACCGTATATGCCGGAGTAGTGGATATTTGGTATCCACAACACCTGGCTGACGGCTTCGTCTGCACTGTAGAAGCTGACCTCGACTGCAGTTAGCTTCCAGGTTTCGAATACGGCGCTCAGAGTGGTTTTTGCCTGCGCGTCAGAAAGGAAGTGGAAGTGCAACGGGTTTCGTCGGTAGAAGAGAATTGACTTGACAACGGTTACCACGTTTCGACTCGTGTTGTATCCAGCAGCGACCATTGCGATATGGATAGTCTCGCAGCGGGAAACCTTTTGGGCGGGTGGGGAAGAAGAGAATGTCTCGTCGTAATGAAATTCACTAGCCTTGGTACCGCTGGCTTCCACCTCTAGAGTCCGAATGCCTTCCTGCAGTTTTTCCACTTGTTGCTCGAGTATCATTATCTTCTTCACCATGCTGTAACGTGGTGTGGATAGAACCGTTACTAAAAGTAGCACCACTGATATTGCTGCTGTACACATCAGTTGTGCAGCTGCTCGCCCCCGCGCCATTCGTGGTCTCGTGCCCAATCGCACTAATTACACCATTAAGTCTGGGGACCAGACCACGTCCCACTTGGCACGAGATGTGATCAGCAATATTTGTTTCGCAATTAAAAAATTAAAGGAGACGTCGTTGCACGTTGGAAAATGAGCATAAAATGGAAATTAGTTACATGTACAGTAGTGTCATTTTTCTGCCACTATGGATATATAGAAGCTGAAAAAATACCAGTAAGTGGGTTGTTCTCTTCTGCTACGCGTTTGTATTTATTAAATATATGCGATACTTTGGATAGGTCGGCGTAGCGCCCTCTGTGGATTGTCAGAGTCTTCCGCAAGCCGCTTTCCCATTCTGCAACACGAGCCTGTCAGCTGCTGAGCGTGCCAGCGACCTTGTATCCCGCTTATCTCTAGATGAGCTCATCGCTCAAACGTCTTCAATCGCACCAGCCATTTCTAGACTCGGCATCAAGGACTACAACTGGAGATCTAACTGTCTCCATGGCTGGACAGCCTCCGGAGGCAGCTGGCCAAGCGGACTGTATTGGACCGTATTCCCTGCTCCCATCAATCTTGCCGCTACCTTCAACCCCGCCCTGGTCTTACTGGTCGGGCAGATTACCGCAGACGAAGGACGTGCGCTCCACAACGTCATGCTCGCTAGGTACAACGGCTCTAGCACGGAGGCTGCCGGTCTGAACTGCTTCTCGCCCAACGTCAACCTCTTCAGGGACCCGCGTTGGGGGAGGGGCCAGGAGACCCTGGGTGAGGACCCATTTCTCATATCCGTGCTGGGTAATGCCTACACCATCGGCCTGCAGCAAGGGGAGGACTCCAGGTACCTGAAAGTGGCAGCCTGTGCCAAGCACTTTGCAGTCCACAGTGGGCCAGAGGATATTCGACTTGAATTCACTGCCTATGCCACAACCCATGACCTATATGATACCTACCTGCCTGCCTTTAAGTCGCAGGTCCTGGGCGCCAAGGTAGCCCAAATCATGCCGGCCTACAGTGGGTTAAGGTGTGCTGGAATCCCTGCGGGGGCTCCAGACTGTGCAAACCCATTCCTGCTCCAGTCTGTCCTGCGTGACCAGTTTGGCGCGTACAACATATCCATCATATCAGACAATGGAGGTGTGGGTTTCGTCTACACAGAGCAGCACTACACAGACACGCTGGAAGAGGCTGCAGCTGTCAGCATGGACGCCACCACTGATATTGACTTGGGCTACGATATGGTGTACCCCAAGTATCTCCCTAATACTGTATCTGACCGATTGGTTGACCCAGGCACTATCCTGGCTGCCATCTGGAGGGCATTCTACTTACGCATACGAGTAGGGGACTTTGATCCCCAATCGCAGGTGCCCTACCAGTCAATCGACGCCAGCCACCTGAACACTGCACATAACCAGGCTGCCAACCTATACGCTGCCCACCAGTCCATGGTACTGCTCAAGAACGATGGCACCCTTCCATTGAAGACCACAGGTGTCACCAAGGTGGCCATTGTGGGTCCCAATGCCAATGCGACCACCACCCTCCTCTCTAACTACCAGGGCATACCCCAGTCTGTGGTCAGTGTGCAGCAAGGTATCATTAATGCATTGACTGGCACCAAGGTAGAGATTGTGTCTGTGCCTGGCTGTGCAGACGTGGTATGCAGTAACACATCGGGGTTTGCTGCCGTCTTCTCTGTGGTAACCGGCGCTGACTACATCATTATGGTGATGGGACTGGATGGGACGGTGGAGAGCGAGGGACACGATCGATCGCAGACGTCATGCGAGGGTGTGGCGCAGGACAACCTGGCACTACCGGGATGCCAGACTGCACTGGTTGAGCAAGTCGCTCAGGTGAACCCCAGGGTCATAGTGGTGCTGATCAATGGAGGACCAGTTAGCATCTCTGCCCTCTTCCGCAACAGTGGTGTGGTTGGGATAGTGGAGGCCTTCTATCCTGGGGCAGCTGGTGGGACTGCTGTGGCTGATGTCCTCTTTGGCAAATACAACCCGGGCGGTCGCATGCCCGTGACGACCTACGAAGGTGCGGCTGACATTCTTCCAAGCACCAATTACAACATGACAGACCCACCGGGACGCACGTACCGTTACTTTTCCGGAACCCCCCTCATCCCCTTCGGGTACGGACTCTCCTACACCACATTCGAGTACTCCCAGCTGGCTATCGCACCGCCCACTGTCGCTCCATGCAAAAGTGTGTACGTCACGTTTACCGTTCGCAACGTTGGTGCGTTATCTGGGGATGAGGTGGTGCAGGTTTACGTCAAGTCTCCCCGAATACCTGGGAAACCGTTCCTTCCCAATATTCAGCTCCTCGGAGTGGATAGGCGTAACATAAACCCACTGAACAATTATGACTTTGAGTTCGTGCTGAGCCCATACGCCATGTCCCTTGTCGATGACGACGGTGAACACTACATCTTCCCTGGTGATTACACGGTGTACGTTGGAGGAGGCCTACCAGAAAGCTATCTGGACACCACCACCATCAGCGGTACGTTCTCAGTGGAAGGGAACATAGTGAATGTGAAGGACTGTCCAGACTCCCCCCAGTGTTTAGCGTGTTATTAATAGAGTGTGGTAAGATGTTATATTAGCATATCTTAAAATAATTACGGAATAATCAAATATACAGATACAATTAATAATAAAATAGAGATTGAAGGAATATAGGAATACATCACATGTGAGATTAAAGTCCAGTAACCAGCATCAGGGATCTCATCATTATGGCTCTGGCATTAGGATGGACTAGGATGATGCCGAGTTTTCCATACAAGCTGGAAAGCATCAGGGACTTTGGTTTGTTGGTCATTATAGCAATTCGGAAGACTAATAATAATAATTATTATGATAATAATTATGCATCTATAATAAAACATTATACAAAAAACTCTTCATCTGATTCTTCACTGTCCACCTTCATTGTCCCCAACACGGAAGCTGCATTGCCCTGTTGGACAGCAACTGATAGTCTCTGGGTAAGGTATGCAGATGAGTTAGCTTCACCAGACACCTGCCTCAACCTATGGCTCAACTCTTTAAGGAACTTAGTTGTCCTTGGTCCAAACACTCCAGCTGTCTCTATTGCCACTGGAGTGAAAAAGTGGCATGAGTCAAGGTGTTTATATTTCTGCATCTTCTTTTCTTCTGCCTGTTGAGCAACTGCTCCAACTTGCTTTGCAGCAATTGTGGAGTAAGAAGGTGCAAAAGTATCCGGACACATTGCATCCCACACCAGAAGTTGGCCACACTTCCAAGGGACAATTGAGACACCATCAGGTCACTTCCCATCTGAACTATACAGGCCTGAAGGCTCCAGACGTGATGGAACATGTGCTGCAACCAAAGCTCTGTATATGATGTCATTGACAGCTGAATGGTGGTGGTGGTGCCCTGCACTCTTTCTGTAGTTTAAGCCATGTGTGGTGAACTGAGACACCTCTGCCCCACAGTGTTGGCAGGTATGGCTTCGACATAGGGGTAGTCCCAGACGAAGTCCTATAGAGATTCTCACAGTGGCATCATCCATGTGTAGTCCCAGTGATGAAATTGGTAAGGCATTTAACCATGCACCAGACTCCTTACAAGATGCCGCAAGGAAACGAGCTCTTTGCATTTCATCACGAGAGTTTGCAAATAGTGTGTCTGCAATTGGATGATACTCTGAGTGAATCCCATGATGGGCAGCAGAATCAGTGGGGGGTTGTTCCTGGCACCCTTGGGACCAGGCAGCAAGAACCTCCATATATATGTTATAACTAACAGTATGATTTCAATTTATAACTATTAATTACTATGTCCGGGCCCGGACCCAACAGTCAAGTATATTAGTATGGCTAGTGCACGAGAAAAGTGGTCAGTTTAACGTACTGCAAGCAAGGCATTAAATAATCATAATCTTCCAACATTTCTCTAGCTCAAATCCAACTGCGAGAAACAGAAGCAGGGAAGCTCACTCGCCCGAGGAATCTTTGAGTTTACCACGTGACCGGTCTCCGGCACGCAGTACAAATTCGGTGATCAGAAGTAGTGAGAGAGCTCGCTCGGCAGTGACACCAGTTGTCCGTGCATCTACGGACGAAAAAGTAAGGTCAAAAGAAACTACATTAGTTTACGGTGATGTAAATAACTACAGTACATTAGTTTACGGTGATGTGAATACCTACAGTACATTAGTTTACGGTGATGTGAATAACCACAGTACATTATACGGTGATGTGGCATTAGTGTGAATACTGGCCGTATGCAGCTACTATCAGTAACAGAACACGGAATCCACGAAAGATTTTCAGAGCGACTGTTGGCTCCTTATAACCTAACCAGAGATCCTTCTTCAGAGGAGGGTAGCACACAGGATGTAGGAGGGGCTGAGGCGATCAGGCGGCCATCCAAACTATCCAGACAGCTTTGCTACAATGTTCCCAGTACATCAGCCAGCTCTCACTGCAGTTTCCACCCACTCAAATTCACCTTTGAACGTCCTGATGTAAGCTGCCCTTGTGTTATCAGTGCATTGCTGCATGCCGTCTTCCCGCCATCTTCCCGCCATCTACCCGCCACAGCCTGCACTACCCATTGAAGCATGGCACTGCTATCGGCTGGAGGTGCAGCCCACTGCTAATTTTGTAAGTATGTGCTAACCCAGCTAACTGCCAAAGTTGCCCTTCTATTTTATAACAGACAGATGGCCTGACTACCATTTATGGGCGTGATGGGAGGCGGTACTCATTCGAGGGGTTTTCCCTCCTCAGTGCACGTCCACTGGACATGGTTAGCTTCTGTTGTCAGTTGAGTGCGCTAGGCAGCCAGTTTGCCCCACCCACCTACTCTCTGCAGCTTCCCTCATTCCAGTTCAACAGGTATAACATCCAGTACAGTATCAACCTCATACCTGATCAACCACCTCAGGTAGACCTTTACTGTGTGGGATGTCCACTTCATCAGATATCCTTGTTCCCTCCCCTCTTCTGCCCCCCTCCCCTCTCCATCTTACCACCTCCCCTCTCTTATCTCCTCCCTTCTCCATCTTACCTTCTCCCCTTTCCATCTTATCTCCTCCCTTCTCCATCTTACCTTCTCCCCTTTCCATCTTATCTCCTCACCTCTCCATCTTACCTCCTCCCCTCTCCATCTTATCTCCTCCCCTCTCCATCTTACCTCCTCCCCTCTCCATCTTATCTCCTCCCCTCTCCATCTTACCTCCTCCCCTCTCCATCTTATCTCCTCCCCTCTCCATCTTATCTCCTCCCCTCTCCATCTTATCTCCTCCCCTCTCCATCTTATCTCCTCCCCTCTCCATCTTATCTCCTCCACTCTCCATCTTACCTCCTCCCCTCTCCATCTTACCTTTTCCATTATACCTCCCTCTATCATCAGTGTTGCCTACAGGATGTGGCATTCCTTCGACAGTACCTGTTTGAGTGCTTACTGGAAATGTATGACTGGGTTAAAGGTGTGTCTCCATATCCATTGAAAAGTACTACATCACAACCATGTTTCTACACATCATACTGCCCACACCACACCACACCCACACCACCACACCCACACCACACCCACATCACACCCACACCACACCCACACCCACACCACACCCACACCACACCCACACCACACCCACACCCACACCTTCCTACCAGTCCTTCAGCATCATTGTGAGCACTTCCATTTTGTTCCAAGGTTTATACACCACAAGCGAGGTAGGCTACTGATTTTGCATCATTTCCTCCATTACATCATTCCTTCTTTCCTCCATTACATCATTCCTTCTTTCTTCCATTACATCATTCCTTTTTTCCTCCATTACATCATTCCTTTCATTACATCATTGCCTCACTGCATCATTCCCTCCATATGCCCTGCCTCCATCATTCCTTACATCATTCCTCCATTAAATTATTACCTCTATTACATCATTCCTTATTACATCATTCCCTCCATTACATCATTCCCTCCATTACATCATTCCCTCCATTACATCATTTCTTCATTACATCATTACCTCATTACATCATTACCTCATTCCCTTGTTACATCATTCCCTCTATTACATCATTCTCTTTATCACAGATGATAGACAAGAAATTTTACCATTAAGTGAACTATTGAATTACTTACTCGAGTCTTTTCGTCCTTTAGAGGTATATATGTGTTTGTATACTTGTACATGTGAGTATGCACATGTATGTATGTATGTATGTATATATGTATGTATGTATGTATGTATGTATGTATGTATGTATGTATGTATGTATGTATGTATGTATGTATGTATGTATGTATGTATGTATGTATGTATGTATGTATGTATGTATGTATGTGTGTATGTATGTATGTGTGTATGTATGTATGTATATATGTATGTATGTGTATGTGTGTATGTATATATGTATGCATGTATGCATGTATGTATGTATGTATGTATGTATGTATGTATGTGTGTATGTATGTATGTATGTGTGTATGTATGTATGTGTGTGTATGTATGTATGTATGTATGTATGTATGTATGTGTGTATGTATGTATGTGTGTGTATGTATGTATGTATGTATGTATGTATGTATGTATGTATGTATGTGATTATAAAACTTTTTGTGTTCACATTGACATAATTAGGCAAAAGTGAAAAGGATTAGAGTGGTTAATTAACTGAAATCAGGCTTGATTCAGTGTATTTTAATTACATGCCAAGCCTGCAATAGATAATCTTATCAGCAACGTAACTAACAATATGGCTACATGTGTCTAAAATTTAATACTTAGACATGCCAGATTTTGATTTGGTGTTACTTAAACCATGTATCTATTTGCCAAAGTAGGTAGTGTACACATAACTAATCAGCTGACATACTAATCTTAATACACAGTTATATTACCATCAAATACAGAATTTGTCCGTAACTGCTATGTATGCTTATACATAGACTTTATCTTAACATTTCCAGCGACAGCCATCTTGGGGATCTAAGGGAACAGAGAAGAAAGGTAGTACGAGTGGACACTTAATCACTAATCCTCTGAAAGTACTACAGCAGGCAATAACCTTTGGTGAAAATGTGATCACATGACCTCCATCCTTACAGAAACCCAGTTGCATTAGGATGGACAGGCTGAACAAGGATGAACATGTGAATAGCAGGGGAACTACATCTCTCTTGCGTTCTTTGCTTCCTTCCTTTCCCTTCACTTTCCCTTGTCTTTGAAGCCTTTCCTTCTCCTCAACCTCCCTCACCCTTTCCCTTCATTTCTCCTCCCTCTTTTTTCCCCTCCTCCCCATCCTTCCTCATCTCCATCCCTTCTTTTCACTCCTCCTTTTCTCTTCTCTTATTCACTCTCCTTCATAACATTTACTTCTCACCTCCCCCCCCCCTTTCTCCCAGGGACCACCACAAGTGGTTCACTACTGTAGTGTAATGGAGGAAGGCTCTAATAAGAGTGAAGAGTAAGCAAGCTGATTGCTGCTTGAGTTCTTGATTAAGTTACTGTCTTCTCCCCCAGGCAACAGAAGAAGCAAGCATTGTATTTGGAGTTGCACCGAAAAGCAGTTGAAGGGTATGAGTGACAGAAGGAGGGGAGGGGGTGTGGTCAGCTAAGCTCACATTTATCAGCTGGCGCATAGCTATATACTCCTAGCTCATGGCTGAATTGTGTGTGTATGTGTGTGTGTGTGTGTGTGTATGTTTGTGTATGTGTGTATGTGTGTGTGTGTGTGTGTGCGTGTGTTTGTGTATATGTGTATGTGTGTGTGTGTGTGTGCGTGTGTGCACACACGCACACGTGTGTGTGTGTATATGTGTGTGTGGTTCCACAGAGTTCTGCAGAAGAAGGAGTACTTCCAACACAAGAACCTCAAACATGAACTGCGGTCATACCATTCCAGGTGAGTATAATATGAGTGTATTCATGCATGCATGTGTGTGTGTGTGTGTGTGTATATTTATTTATGTATGTATGTATGTGTGTGTGTGTGTGTGTGTACGTATGTAGGTATGTATGTGTGACATGTATGTGTATGTATGTAATGTATGTGTGTGTATTGTGTGTGGTGTGTGTGTGTGTGTGTGTGTGTGTGTGTGTGTGTGTGTGTGTGTGTGTGTGTGTGTGTGTGTGTGTGTGTGTGTGTTGCATCTCTCCCTGTTAGTGAGGAAAGAGAGATTGCTGTGTTAATCTCAACTGAAGGATTCTTTAGTACTGGCCTATTCATGGACATTGCTCAGGTCTGTGAAGAAGTCTCTTTCCTCCTCCTCCACCTCATCCTTACTCCCACAATATCTTCTCCTCCCCTCTCTCCCTCCCCTCTCACTTCCTCTCCTCTTGCCCCCTCCCTCTCACCCCTCCCTCTCACCCCCTCCCTCTCACCCCTCCCTCTCACCCCCTCCCTCTCACCCCTCCCTCTAACCCCTCCCTCTCACCCCCTCTCCTCTTACCCCCTCCCTCCCTCTGCAGCAAGCTCTAGTGCTCCCCACACTCACCCATCACATGGTGTTCTTCAAGGCTGCTGCTAGACTTGAGGCACTCCTTCAGTACTCCTTCAAGAACAGGCACCTCCTACAGGTACCATTGTACCTTGATGTGACCCACCCGCACTGATCCCTCCCACCCTGTAGTGTGCGCTGACACACCCCTCTCTTTCGGCCAAGACAGATGACCACTTGAACACCTCACTGTCCAACTGTGGGCTGAGGAGACCTGTGTATGCTAAGCCTGCCGCAGCCACTCAGCGCAGAGGCTTGCATGCCCTTCTGAACTTGGGAGCATCCATGGAGAAAGGCGAAGAAACCAGTACCCAGTGAGGATGTGTGTGTGAGTGTATGTGTGCCTGTATGTGTGTACATATATGTACTGGATAGGTACGCTTGTATGTTACACTCTATTGAACACTCTTCAACACCACTTCAGACTCCACCAGTCTAAGAGATTTTAACCAATTAAAAGGAGCAGCTTGTGGCATGAATGTAGCAGGATTGCGCAATGTAGCAGGATTGTGCAATACTTCTCGTTTTTATCCAATTAAACATTAGACAAACAACTTTAAGTGAAGCAAAAAAGTTTATATCAAAACTGTCATAGAAGCACTTCTACATGTATGACAGTTTTGATATAAACTCTGGAACAACCTGTATTATTGCAGGCCAAGGCACAACGAGAGACTGGAGTTCTTAGGAGATGCAGTCGTGGAATACATATGCAGGTAACAACACGCACACACCCCTCATCAATGTATACATGAATGGGAAGTGTCCACCAAAATCACCCTTGTGGGATTATAATTTTATCACTATGACGATTACCCAGTATACCTTATACGTATAAAAATCGATGTATCTTCAAAAAATTTTGTTTCAAATTTCCAACACTTGTCCCCTCATCATTTCTGTCTGTAAAATTCTATTTTGGTGCCTTGCGTTATTTTCACTGCCTTGCATATGAAGTCCACATATCTCCAAGTACAAGTGGCAAAAACACTTCAAATGTACATAGAGGAGTCCTGCCAACTATTGATTTTTTTCAGATTGTTGATTTAAATATCATCAATTATGGTTACATAACTGCTGTGCACACTTTCCCACTGATGGTAGGCAAACTTCATCCCTACTAAATGGGAAGCGATGTCTATATAATTGGTGTCAGAAAATTTGCACATACTTTGTTTAACTGTATCTCCGTAATAGATAACAAATCAACGAACACGACAAGTCAATAGCTACTGGACTATTTAATGTACTTGCCAAATTTGACATGTTTTGAATACTCGTATCTAGAGACATGTGGATTTCTAACTCGGTGGGTTAGAAAACTTTGTACTCAAGGCAGCGAAAATAAGTGGAGCACCAAAAAGAGAGAAATGATGGTCAAGGAAAGGCCACGTGTTGTGAAGACATGTTGTTTTGTGTAACGTATGGTGATAAAATTATAACCCCACAAGGGTGATTTGGCTGGACACTGTACCAAATAATGCATATCTCTCCCTCACTTGCACATGCACACACACACACACACATACACACATATACACACACACATACACACACACCACACACACATACACACACACCACACACACACACATACCACACACATACACCACATACACACACCACACACACACACACACACACACACCACACACACACACACACATACACACACACACACATACACACACACACACATACACACACACAGTCTACATTTGTTTCACCTCTTCCCTGGCCATTCAGTTGGTCAGATCACAATCTTTCGTCGTGCACTGGTGAAAAATCGCCACCTCAGTTCACTTGCCTCCAAGCTCCACCTACTTGACTACATGCTGGCTGCCCCTAGCCTTGACCTTTGCACCCAGGCAGACTTTAGCCATGCGGCAGCAAACTGCTTGGAAGCCATATTGGGGGCTGTGTTCCTGGACAGCAATTTGCAGGAGTGCCAAAGGCTGTTTGCCTTGCTGGTTTTCCCTGACAAGGTGTAGTGTGTGATGTGGAATAGGGAGACTTGTGAGAGTGTGATCATGGCATGGGACAGGGACCTAGGGATCATGGCATGGGACAGGGACCTAGGGATCATGGCATGGGACAGGGACCTAGGGATCATGGCATGGGACAGGGACCTAGGGATCATGGCATGGGACAGGGACCTAGGGATCATGGCATAGGACAGGGACCTAGGGATCATGGCATGGGACAGGGACCTAGGGATCATGGCATGGGACAGGGACCTAGGGATCATGGCATGGGACAGGGACCTAGGGATCATGGCATGGGACAGGGACCTAGGGATCATGGCATGGGACAGGGACCTAGGGATCATGGCATGGGACAGGGACCTAGGGATCATGGCATGGGACAGGGACCTAGGGATCATGGCATAGGACAGGGACCTACTTGTAAGGGTGTGAGTGATCATGTGATTGTGTGGGATGCCAGTGGCAATGAGATGATTCAGGCTGTCCATCCAGGAACTCTACCAAGTGTGGATGGGGTACCCAGTCCATCCTCTCCAGGTGATGGGTACAAGTTACATGTATGGGATGCCACTATTCACAATAGGTACACTTCCTGTAGGCGGAGTATCCTGAGGGGGATCGCCATATTGTAGGAGAGTCTGAGCTTCTGCAAGTAAGTCAGAGAGGAATTCAGTATACATGTAGTTGTAACCTGTAAACCCTGGTAAATTCGTGTACACCTTGGTGCATTTCCACCTTTCCAGAAAATGGTATCCTTAGAGCAGTCTGTTGGCGTGCAGTTCACTCACATCAGAGTCCTTGCCAAAGCTTTCACTCACTCCTCTATGGGGTACACAAACCTAACGAGGTGCTCTAAGTAACTAATTCATCGTATTAATCCACCTTCACGTCTAGCCCTCATTACTTATGATTCCCTTTTCCTCTCCTCCTCCTCCCTCCACTCCCTCATTTCCTCCTCCTCCCTCCACTCCCTCATTTCCTCCTCCTCCCTCCACTCCCTCTCCTCCTCCTCCCTCCACTCCCTCATTTCCTCCTCCTCCCTCCACTCCCTCTCCTCCTCCTCCCTCCACTCCCTCATTTCCTCCTCCCTCCACTCCCTCTCCTCCTCCCTCCACTCCCTCATTTCCTCCTCCTCCCTCCACTCCCTCATTTCCTCCTCCTCCCTCCACTCCCTCTCCTCCTCCTCCCTCCACTCCCTCTCCTCCTCCTCCCTCCACTCCCTCATTTCCTCCTCCCTCCACTCCCTCTCCTCCTCCCTCCACTCCCTCTCCTCCTCCCTCCACTCCCTCTCCTCCTCCCTCCACTCCCTCATTTCCTCCTCCTCCCCTCCCCACTACACCTTCCTCTCTCCATTTTCCTTCTCTCCCTTTCTCCACCAGAGGTGACTACCAGACTATGGAGCTCCTTGGTGATGCAGTGTTACAATTTCTGGCTACCAACTATGTTTACCATCACTTCCCACACCACCACGAGGGTCACCTCTCTGTCAGTACACTGCTGCCCCGCCCCTCCCTCCTCCCCAGTGACCACTCTGTCCTGCCTCTTAGTTCCTACGGATGGCACTAGTGTACAACAAACAGCTGGCAAGAGTGTCCTCTGAGCTGGGCTTTGGCCAGTACATCCTAACAGGCAGAACTGAGGTGAGTATGGATGTAGATTTGTGTGGATGTAGGTATATAGGTGTGTGTGGATGTGTGGATGTAGGTATGTGGGTGTGTAGTGGATGTAGGTATGTAGGTGTGTGGATGTAGGTGTGTAGGTGTGTGAATGTAGGTATGTAGGTGTGTGAATGTAGGTATGTAGGTATATGGATGTAAGTGTGTGGATGTAGGTGTGTGGATGTAGGTGTGTGGATGTAGGTGTGTGGATGTAGGTGTGTGGATGTAGGTGTGTGGATGTAGGTGTGTGGATGTAGGTGTGTGGATGTAGGTGTGTGGATGTAGGTATGTAGGTATGTAGGTATGTGGATGTAGGTACATGTAAATGTGTGGATGTAGGTGTGTAGGTGTGTGTGTAGGCATGTGGGTGGATGGGTACGTGTTTTTCACCTTTCGTTTGCATGCATGGAGGAAGAAGCTGAGTACTACTCCTCCCTCCCTCCCTCCCTCCCTCCCTCCCTCCCTCCCTCCCTCCCTCCCTCCCTCCCTCCCTCCCTCCCTCCCTCCCTCCCTCCCTCCCTCCCTCCCTCCCTCCCTCCCTCCCCTCCTCCCTCCCTCCTCCCTCCCTCCTCCTCCCTCCCCTCCTCCCTCCCTCCTCCTCCCTCCCCTCCTCCCTCCCTCCTCCCTCCCCTCCTCCCTCCCACCCTTCCCTCCCCTCCTCATCTCCTCCCTCCCCTCCTCATCTCCTCCCTCCCCTCCTCCCTCCCACCCTTCCCTCCCCTCCTCTCATCTCCTCCCTCGCACCCTTCCCTCCCCTCCTCTCACCTCCCCTCTTTCAGAATGTGTCTGTGAGCAGCAAGATGATGGCTGATGTTGTAGAGTCTTTTCTGGCTGCCTTGGTGATAGATCAAGGACTTGTGTTTGCGCAGAAGTTCTGTGAAGTGTGCATCTTTCCTAAGTTGTTAGTAAGTTTTAGGTGCATGAAAGGCTCAAGGGTTATTTGGAGTGGGGAAGGGAAAGGGTGAGGGGAGGGAGGAGGTGGAAAGTGTGTGTGCAGTAACTATAGAACTGGTTGAATAGTCTTCAGAGGTGTGTGTGTTGTGTGTGTGTGTACACATGTGTGTGTGTTGTGTGTATGTGTGTGTACACGTGTGTGTGTGTCTGCAGGAGTGTTCTGAAGGACTGAACTGGCTTGATGCCAAGTCCAGACTCCAGTATGCTTTAGTGCATACATGCAGGGTTCAGAGACGACCTGTTGAGATGCCACAGTACAGGTTGGCACATCTTGATGTGGTACTCATAGCATGCTCACTAACTGCATGAACACCAGGGTTGTGAAGTCTGAGGGGCCTGCAAACAAGAGGACTTTTACTGGTAGGTGGTAGCACAGGTGTTATAGCAACGATAAGGGTGTTGTGTGAAGGTGAGGGTGTTGTGTGAAGGTGTGAGTGTGTTTTGTGAAGGTAAGGGTGTTGTGTGAAGGTGAGGGTGTTGTGTGAAGGTGAGGGTGTTGTGTGAAGGTGAGGGTGTTGTGTGAAGGTGAGGGTGTTGTGTGAAGGTGAGTGTTGTGTGAAGGTGAGGGTGTTGTGTGAAGGTGAGGGTGTTGTGTGAAGGTGAGGGTGTTGTGTGAAGGTGAGGGTGTTGTGTGAAGGTGAGGGTGTAGTGTGAAGGTGAGGGTGTTAGGTAAAGGCAAGGGTGTTGTGTGAAGGTGAGGGTGTTAGGTAAAGGAGAGGGTTATGGTGAGGTGAGAATGTTAAAATGAATGTGATGTATTATGATGAGGGGGTGTTATGCTAAAGGAAACGGGTAGTTATAATTAGAAGGGAACAGTGTTAGAGTGAAGGGGACAGTGTTAGAGTGAAGGGGACAGTGTTAGAGTGAAGGGGACAGTGTTAGAGTGAAGGGGACAGTTTTAGAGTGAAGGGGACAGTGTTAGAGTGAAGGGAACAGTTTTAGGCAAAGTAGGGCCGTATGGTATGTGCTGGAATGGGGCAGTATGGTATGTGCTGCATGATATATGCTGGAATGGGGACAGTATTGTATGTGCTGGAATAGGGGCAGGATGGTTGTACTGGAATGGGGGCAGTATGGTATGTGCTGGAAGGTGTGACTTTGTAATGACAGATTGACACTTAAAACAGCTGCAGTCCTGTTCAGAGGGAAGAGGCTTGCTATAGGCACTGGAAGGAGGTAGGCACCATTACATGGCTACATGGCTGTCTAACTCTCTGTAGTGTCCATGAAGCTGACATGGCTGCAGCCGAACAGGCTTTGAAGAATAAGAGCGGTGAGCCTGGCGCCAAGGCAGCATTCTTTATTTTTGTCTTCCTTCCAGGACACATCATCCTACCTGATGCTTTGAAGAATAAGAGCAGTGAGCCTGGGGCCAAGGCAGCAGGACACATACTACCTGATGCTTTGAAGAATACGAGCAGTGAGCCTGGGGCCAAGGCAGCAGAACACATACTACCTGATGCTTTGAAGAATAAGAGCAGTGAGCCTGGGGCCAAGGCAGCAGGACACATACTACCTGATGCTTTGAAGAATACGAGCAGTGAGCCTGGGGCCAAGGCAGCAGGACACATACTACCTGATGCTTTGAAGAATAAGAGAAGTGAGCCTGGGGCCAAGGCAGCAGGACACATACTACCTGATGCTTTGAAGTATAAGAGCAGTGAGCCTGGGGCCAAGGCAGCAGGACACATACTACCTGATGCTTTGAAGAATAAGTGCAGTGAGCCTGGGGCCAAGGCAGCAGGACACATACTACCTGATGCTTTGAAGAATAAGAGCAGTGAGCCTGGGGCCAAGGTACATACTATCTGACGCTATGAAGAAGTGCTACGTATCTTTGAAAAAAAGGGTGGAACCGGAACAGTGATAATACATATGATTGCGCGTGCGCTCCTAGCTAGATTGATTCTCATAACTTTAATATAAAAGTTACGTAATTATATTACGTATAAGCGTCCCTAGCATTATTAGACTATTAATTAAATACGGATTAATAGTCTGGTATGCGAGCGATGTTGGATGGACGAGAGAGCCGCTATCGTGCGCTTTGCTTTGCGGCTCTTACTTTGCTGTTCCATGAAACTAGCCTTGCAGACACTGCTGGTGTACCGGACGGAAACGGTGAGTGTTTGCATTACTGCACAACTGCGCTACGTTGGTGACGCGCAGGGTTTGCGTGGGCGTACAAACCACAATAAATGTACAGGCATTACAGACGAGCGGGCATGCACACGTGGGGAAGCTGGGAGGTGTTAGGCAGTGGCGGGGAGTAAGTAGCTGCCGAGACGCAGCTGGCGTTAGCCGTATGCGCGCGTTTTAATCTTTTGTTTGCTGACACAAAGCCATTCGGCGCGCGCAAATTATTATCCTTTTTCTTCCCACGAAGGAGGTAGTTCCAGTTCATACACGCCCATTTTCAATGCTGACCTAATTTTGGACCTCTTACTCGATAACCCTAACTATACCTCCATTTTCAACGTAATCACTGACGATCAGTTCGCTACGGAACAGAGCCAACCGGAGCCACGTCGCGACGTGTTGCCTCCACAGTTTGCCATATTCCTGTCCTACATACCCAACAACAACACAGTGGTCAAACTGCTCACCATGGATACGTATACGGTCAACAGTAATGACTCATCCATAACGGAATACGAGACAGCTTTGTACCTTCGCTCCAGTGTAACGTTTGTTGGCCTGGACACTTACGTAGACCTGTGGGCAAACCTTTCTCAGACTGCCTTCAACAGGCTCGTCTTGGTCATAACTGAAAGTGGAATAGGATCTTGCTTGGATGGGGAATACATTGATCCCTCCCTATCCACAAGACCTTGGTTTGCAGATGTCTCAGAGGGACAGGTTCAAATCACCCTCTCTCAGCACATAAATGATGTCTACAAAACTGTGAGTACAGTCATTACCTCATTGTGCTATCATCTTGCACTTTGGCTCATCCCCTTCTCTCCCCTCACACTCATACTCCCCTCTTCTCTTTCTCCCCTCTTCCTCACTCTTCCTCCTCTTTCCTCTCCCCTCTCCCTCCTCATCTCTCTTCCTCCTCTCTCCCCCCTCCTCCTCTCCCTCCTCTCTCTCCTCTCTCCCTCCTCTCTCCTCTCTCCCTCCTCTCTCCTCTCTCCCTCCTCTCTCCTCTCTCCCTCCTCTCTCCTCTCTCCCTCCTCTCTCTCCTCTCTCCCTCCTCTCTCCTCTCTCCTTCCTCTCTCTCCTATCTCCCCCTCCCTCCTCCTCTCCCTCCTCTCCCCTTCTCCCTTGTACTTTCTAGGGCCTGTTCTGTGAACTGAAGCTCCTCCCATTGCCTCCAATTGTCAGTAACACAGCTAATCTTTGTTCAATGATATCACCACCAACTTGTGATGAGGTAAGACCTTCCCACTCTCTCGTAGCTATGGTTACAACTGGAGTCTCTCTTAGCCACATCGTGCAGCCAGTGCAGAACCATCTCTGTATGTCCCAGCCGACTACAATTACAACTATGATTCCTCTTCGGTGAGCTGATATTGTTATCCAGGCATTAAAGTCAATGGTGCTGCCCACTTTACTAGACATGGCCAGACACTCCCTGTACTGGCCCCCCGGGCCCTCCAGGACCACCCGGGCCACCTGGATATGATGGAATCATTGGACCACCTGTAAATGTGGAGTTGGGGCAGTAGCACCACATGCACATACATATGTACATTGGTGCAGTGAGACATACACTTACATACACTTACACACACATACACACACTTGCACACTAACACACACACACACACACACAGCACAGGCATACAGCACAGGCATACAGCACAGGCATACATACACACAACACAGGCATACAGCACAGGCATACATACATACAGCACAGGCATACATACACACAGCACAGGCATACAGCACAGGCATACATACACACAACACAGGCATACAGCACAGGCATACAGCACAGGCATACATACACACAACACAGGCATACAGCACAGGCATACATACACACAACACAGGCATACAGCGCAGGCATACATACACACAGCACAGGCATACATACATACGTGTGTTGTCCCTTGGTGATCCTTGTTGTCTGCATTGCATACATATAATAGGGCTCCCCAGGCTATGAGGGTGAGAGGGGTCCCCGGGGATCACCAGTAAGTCCTCGATAGCCCCTCCCTGTCCCCCTTTCCCTCCTCTCTTTCCCTCCCTCTCTTCCTCCCTCTCTCCCTCCCTCTCTCCCCTCTCCCTCCCTCTCTTCCTCCACTCACTCACTCACTCACTCACTCACTCACTCACTCACTCACTCACTCACTCACTCACTCAGGGGGTTCAAGGGCCCCCAGGTCCCCCTGGCATACCTGGATATGATGGAGACCGGGGTCTTGTTGGCTTTTATGGACAAATCGGACAGCCAGGCAATGTAGGAGAAAAGGTATGCTTTAAATGCAGATACACATGTATGAGTATGGTGAGTTTGGAGATATGCTTATATAACTATAGCCATGTAATTACAGAGTTAAACCATCTAGTTAATTTTGAATTGCTTCACAGAGCCTTACTTGCCTGTGCATGGTAAAGATTCAATCTGAAAATGAAACTGAAAGCCATAAAGCCATAAAGCAGGCATATTAAAGTTAAAAGTTAGGATTTACAGTTTGTCCATTTATGTTCGTTTGGTATAAAACAGTAGGACATCAAGACATTTATTAAATAGATTTCATCTGGTGTTAATATAATAATGTCTCCATTGGATGTAGAAAGTCTTGTGTTGGCTCTGACGAGGCCAGGCTCAACCAGCCCAAGCGTTCCAAGGTTGAACATGAGTTGTAGCAAATGGAATCACTAGGAATAAAGTAGACAAACCAGCCCCCATGGTGTGCTAGAATGGTAGTTGCTCGTAAGAAGAGTGGGGGGCAATTCACACATGCGTAGACTACAAATCCTTAAATCAGCCTGTGTGTTGAGAGGTATACCAGTTTAGACAAAACCTTAACACAGCTGGCTGGTGCAAAGATCTTCAGCTAACTTGATGCTAACTCATGGTTCTGGTACCCTGAAGGTCCACGGGGGTACTGCCAGTTCACAACAGTGATGACAGACAGTCTGGTAGCAAGGCAGGAAGCAGGTACAAAACCCACTCAGCCTTAGAACCCCAGCACTCTACCACTAGTGGGACACACACATACCTAGCACAGAGGATTGTCTGTTGTTGGCCTGATGTTATCAGTAATACCTCAATCAGTATGAAAACAGAAACACTTTCCTGTGAAAAGTGACACTCCTTCCATCACATGCACTCCTCACAGCATATTGTCTGTTTTGATAACGTTCCACACTAACTGCAGGCAAACCTTTACAGGGTGACCCTGGGCCACCAGGTTTTGCTGGGCAGGATGGAGTTTCAGGTCCAAAAGGTTTTCAGGGAGTAGCTGGACCCATTGGTGCTCCTGGAAGAAATGGGCAAGATGTGAGTGATAGTGGTCATACTACATGTACACATATGGAGGTTGGAGGATGTGGTTCAAAATATTCACACTCTGGATAGACTTTAAAAGAGCTTTTGATCTGGTGTGGAGAATGTTCCAAGCAAGACATGGTAGTTTGTGGTGCTCTCAAAACGTTTTGACAATGAGAGACAGCTTTTTATCAAGCATTGGTGTGTCCATTTGTCAGTAAATATTATCAGTGCCATTACTCACACTACATTGGCGCCTGGGGGGTGGGGTGAGCAAATACATGGACTGGGATAGTTATTGACAACAATAACTAACTGCTGAATTACCATCAGGGGTCTAAAGGGTCGAGAGGAGTCATGGGCCCCCCAGGAACTACAGTGAGTGAATAGGATAATACCTTATCTGCTGGGTGTGAACATTTATTCTGCCAGGGAAAGGCAGGGCCCCTTGGGGAGAAGGGCTCACCTGGAATCATTGGAATACGAGTAAGTCTGTTGGATCTGTTATTGAGT
>OX442424.1:8647831-8657831 GCA_949361645.1 Spongilla lacustris
ACTGGAGGTGAGTGTCTCCATGGAAGAGGCCCTCTTATCAGCTCTGCATTTACGTGTTTAGGTAACTGAGAGGCTTCTGCAAGCCGAAGAACGTAAACTCCTTGTGCTCACCAATGATATGGGAATCAACAAACACAGCGATGTGCTCAACAATTCAGCAAGGGTAGGCCGTGCACTGTATTAGCCCTCGTTGATGTCAACTCCATGACATCTTGCTTTTCCCGCCAGGCTAAGGAGCTTGAAATTCAGGAGAACAACTGTCGGTGAGCCACGCCTTCTTGCCGCTTCTTCCAATCTCTCTCACCGACCTCTCGTTTCTTGCAAAGCCGCATTAAAATGCAGCACCAGAGACTTCAAAAGGAGTTACAGGACGTGGCCACAGCTGGTCTTGCCAGCAGCGGACCCCGCCTTCGAGCTTCCCGCAGCCTTCCCGCCATCGGGCTGCGGAACACTGCTAAACACAGAGTAAGTACACTTTTGTGCTGTCTCCCCTATTACTACTACCCGTTCACTTCGTACAGCCTACCGTTTTCGATACACTTGTGGCCAGAACAGAAGGTACGTACGTGTATTTACCGTCTAGACTCGAGGATGGAGCAAGGCACGTCTAACCCCCGCCATAACCCCCCGTCCTAACCCTAGGTGGCACGGACGTGCAAACGACTGAGGCTTCGCCTCCCTCCTCGTCCCCCTCCTCGCCCCCCTCCTCTCCACTTAAGTTAGGGCTCTCGGCAGAACTCGTGCAAAGGGGCGGGGCTCTAGTGGGAGGTTCTCTCGATGCTCTTGTGGAACACCTCCTTCCTAACGAGTCATATTATCCGGAGGTATACTGGCATAACGCAATCGACTTGTTTGGAGCATTTAACAGTAGCATTGCTTTTAACCCCCAAAGAGCTCGTTTGTGTTTGCTTTTATCCTGTGCTGCCGGCTGTTCATGAAACCTTACGAACTTTTGGCAAAAGTTTTAAAGGTACCTGGTGGGGTGTGTGTGAGTATGAGGGTGTGAGTATGACTGTGTGAGTATGAGGGTGTGAGTATGAGGGTGCAAATGTGTGTGTACATATATGTGTTATGGTTGAATGATGCGTTTTAGGGTTTTCAACTCCGAAAAAAAGACCCTGAGGTACAATATGATGTCATAATAACTAACTGCTTACTAGAAGTCTGTGTCCCAGCCTATAGATCCCGCCCCCAAATACCTCCAATTGCTCAGCGAGTGGGTGGAAACCTTTCCTTATGACTTCAGAGATGAGAGGATGATGGTAAGCTTTAAGGAGCTGACCCAAGCTAGTGCTCCACTGTCCCCTGTAAGTGAAGAGATCAGTCCTTTTAATGTTTTCTTTATCAAGCATCTCTTATGTTCCCTTTCCTCACCCGTGTCCCTCCCTTCCCTCCCCTCCCTCCCCTTTCCTCATCTGTGCCTCTCCCGTCCCTCCCCTCCTCCCCCTTCCCCTTCCCTCCCCTCCTCCCCCTTCCCCTTCCCTCCCCTCCTCCCCTTCCCCTTCCCTCCCCTCCTCCCCCTTCCCTCCCCTCCTCCCCCTTCCCCTTCCCTCCCCTCCTCCCCCTTCCCTCCCCTCCTCCCCCTTCCCCTTCCCTCCCCTCCTCCCCCTTCCCCTTCCCTCCCCTCCTCCCCCTTCCCTCCCCTCCTCCCCCTTCCCTCCCCTCCTCCCCTTCCCTCCCCTCCTCCCCCTTCCCTCCCCTCCTCCCCTTCCCTCCCCTCCTCCCCTTCCCTCCCCTCCTCCCCCTTCCCTCCCCTCCTCCCCCTTCCCTCCCCTCCTCCCCCTTCCCTCCCCTCCTCCCCCTTCCCTCCCCTCCTCCCCCTTCCCTCCCCTCCTCCCCCTTCCCTCCCCTCCTCCCCCTTCCCTCCCCTCCTCCCCCTTCCCTCCTCTCCTCCCCCTTCCCTCACCTTAACTCTCTCTTCCCACTCCCCTTCCCTCCCTCTCCTCCCTCCCCTCCCTCTCCTCCCTCCCCTCCCTCTCCTCCCTCCCCTCCCTCTCCTCCCTCCCTCTCCTTCCTCCCTCCCTCCCTCCCTCCCCTCCCTCCCCTTCCCTCTCCTCCCTCCCCTCCCTCCCCTCCCTCCCCTCCCTCCCCTCCCTCACCTTCCCTTCCCTCTGCAAGGATATGCGGAGGTTAGTGGGCCACCTACAAGCCAACCTGATCAAGAAGTTAAGTACTTTGGGAAAATATGAACGCATACTGTCCCAGCTGAATGTTGTCGCCATGGAGAGGTTGATTGACCCCAAGACTGAGGTGTGACAATGTCTTCAAGTGTGCAAAGTTAAGAGCCTTCTTTCCCAGGTCAATATTCTGTGTGTGTGCGAAGACCCTGTAGTGGTGGCTCAACAGCTTACACACATAGAGCTGGAGAGGCTGAACAACATTGGACCTGAGGAGTTCATACAGACCTTTGTGAAGAGCTCTGAAGAGAAAGAGGTATGATGAGAGAGAGGGAGAGAGAGGGAGTGAGGGAGGGAGGGGGTAGAGAGTGTTAGCGTGAGCATGCTGTGCAAAGAGGATGGGACACCACACCCACTGGTAGTTAACCATTATTAAAGTTACCTTGTGCCTTTCCACCTGCACTCTCAGTAGCTCCTCCCCAGTCTGCATATTCAGCAGCCCCTCCTCCTCCTCCTCTCCTCCCCAGTCTGCCCCTTCAGTAACCTTTCCTCCCTCCCCCCAGCCTCTCTATCGAGATATGAAGAAGACCTCAAATCTGGAGGCATATGTGGAATGGTTCAACAGACTTAGCTACCTCATGGCTACCGAAATATGTGTAGTAAGGAGAATTTGTCTAGCCTGAAAGTAGGGTAAACACCTCCTCCTCTCCTCCTCCCCTCCTCCTCCTCCTCCTCTCCTCCTCCCCTCCTCCTCCTCCTCCTCTCCTCCTCCCCTCCTCCTCCCCCTCCCCTCCTCCTCCTCCTCCCCTCCTCCTCCTCCTCCCCCTCCTCCTCCTTCTCCCCCTCCCCCTCCTCCCCCTCCTCCCACATCAGTCTGATAAGAAGAGAGACAGAGTAAAGGCAATAGGGTTCATTATTGATGTGGCAATTGAATGTCGCAAACTTCGTAACTTTAACTCTTGCATGGCCATCATAGGTAAGGTGTGCAAATACAGGTATAATTAACCCCCAACACACCCGAATTTAACCCCCAACACACCCATTTCCCTACTTATAGCTGGACTGTTTATGAGCCCGGTCAGCAGGCTGAAGAAGGCAGTATGTTGTCATGGTGACTGTGCTCTATAACCACTTGTGCTCTTCTGCCCTCAGAGAACCAGAGCCATAGAAGAGAAGTTGCAGGAACTTGAGGTGGGTATGGTAGAATGATGTGTAAGGAAGGTCATAACAAAGGCTCCTCCTCCTCCCTCCCCTCCTCCTCCCTCCCCTCCTCCTCCCTCCCCTCCTCCTCCCTCCCCTCCTCCTCCCTCCCCTCCTCCTCCCTCCCCTCCTCCTCCCTCCCCTCCTCCTCCCTTCCCTCCTCCTCCCTCCCCCTCCAACTCCCTCCCCCTCCCCTCCTCCCCTCCCCTCCCCTCCTCCCCTCCCCTCCTCCCCTCCCCTCCTCCCCTCCCCTCCCCTCCTCCCTCCCCTCCTCCCTCCCCCTCCCCTCCTCCCTCCCCTCCTCCCTCCCCCTCCCCTCCTCCTCCCTCCCCATCCCTCCTCCCCTCCCCTCCTCCCTCCCCCTCCCCTCCCCTCCTCCCTCCCCCTCCCCTCCTCCTCCCTCCCTCCCATCCCTCCTCCCTCCCTCCCCATCCCTCCTCCCCTCCCTCCTCTTCCCTCCCCCTCCCTCCTCCCTCCCCCTCCCTCCTCCTCCCTCCCCCTCCCTCCTCCCTCCCCCCCCCTCCCTCTCCTCCCTCCCCTCCCTCCCTCCCCTCCCTCCCCTCCCCCTCCCCTCCCCCTCCCCTCCCCCTCCTCCTCCTCTTTAACTTCAGCATTTGTCAGATCCCCTTGGGAACTTTACAGCCTACAGGGAAGAGTTGAAGGATGCCACATGTGTGGCCAAACAGAGTGTAGGGACCAGCTGTGTTGTGCCCTTCCTCAGCCTGCTGGTCAAGGACATCTACTTCACTAATGAGGCTAACAAAACCAAGTGTGTGCTGGTGCTAGTGTGTGCTGGTGCTAGTGTGTGCTGGTGCTAATGTGTGCTGGTGCTAGTGTGTGCTGGTGCTAGTGTGTGCTGGTGCTAGTGTGTGCAAGGTGCTAGTGTGTGCAAGGTGCTAGTGTGTGCTGGTGCTAGTGTGTGCTGGTGCTAGTGTGTGCTGGTGCTAGTGTGTGCTGGTGCTAGTGTGTGCTGGTGCTAGTGTGTGCTGGTGATAGTGTGTGCTGGCTGGTGATAGTGTATGTTACTACAAGTTTGTACCACACACACACACACACACACACACACACACACACACACACACACACATGCACCAATGCAGGCAAGAAAATGGCGACATCAACATTGAGAAGTGTATGCTACTTGCCAATCTTGTATCCCAAGTCCTCTCCTGGAAGCAGACTGTGGTATGTGTGTGTAGCTACAATCAGGCACTCCTGTACAGTAGTTACGTATTTCCCGCCACAGCTGCCCTTCCCCCGGGAACAGGAGGTACTCAACTATCTAATGACCATACCTGTGTTCACCGATGAAGGTGATTACCAGTACACATGAAACATCTTTGGAATAATGTTACATATCTTTCAGAGCTCCAGCTAGCTTCATATGAACTAGAACCCCCTGTGAACGAGGGAGAGAAGAGACGCTATCAGCAGCTAAGGTAACTGGAGGTAGCCATCAGGAGTTTATCTGGAGATGTCACCAGCATTGGTTTTGTAATTGCCAGGGAGCATCTGGGCATCAGAAGGGAGCGCTCGCGGAGGCACACCACTGGAACATCTCCATTTCTTTCTTCCGAAGACTCTTCCATCAAAGAAGAGTAGTGCAGGACCAGTGGCATGTCATGTGATGTTCGTCATGTACTTATTCATTTCGCTGCAGTTTAATAAATCTATATTATTGATGATAAGAAGCGGTAACTACAGCTAGTCATGTCCCCACAGTACCTCACTTAGGGTATACCTCATTGTGATGAACCTTTTACCATGTGGTCACATGATCAGACATCTCCTGTTGGCACATGGGGTCACATGATCAGACATGTCCTGTTGGCACATGGGGTCACATGATCAGACACCTCCTGTTGGCAGTGAGGCACACACACCTCGGGTGTTCCCCAAGTGACTTGGCTTAAACCCCACCTCCTGTATGCTTGGCCAGTTGCTGCCTCCTAAACACTCATAGCTCATAGCTCATAGCTCATAGCTTGGTCTCCACTTGGATGATGACACTGTAAACCACACTTGCTGTACAGCCATGAAGCATGCAGCCATTAATAGCATCATCCACATGCAGCCATTAATAGCATCGTCCACATGCAGCCATTAATAGCATCGTCCACATGCAGCCATTAATAGCATCGTCCACATGTAGCCATTAATAGCATCGTCCACATGCATCCATTAATAGCATCGTCCACATGCATCCATTAATAGCATCGTCCACATGCATCCATTCATACAGTGAGGTGTATAATAGTTTCAGAATGCAGGTATTGCTACGAGCATACCTGCATTCTGAAACTATTATACACCTCACTGTATGAATGGCTGCATGTGTATGATGCTATTAATGGATGCATGTGGACGATGCTATTAATGGATGCATGTGGACGATGCTATTAATGGATGCATGTGGACGATGCTATTAATGGATGCATGTGGACGATGCTATTAATGGCTACATGTGGACGATGCTATTAATGGCTGCATGTGGACGATGCTATTAATGGATGCATGTGGACGATGCTATTAATGGCTACATGTGGACGAACGATGCTATTAATGGCTGCATGTGGATGATGCTATTAATGGCTACATGTGGATGATGCTATTAATGGCTGCATGTGGATGATGCTATTGATGGCTGCATGTAGGTATACATGAATTTCTTGTACTGAATAATTATATCGGCGCGGCATATCGAGATATATATTGCATATACGCGCGCATGCATATTGTATTGACAACAACTTAACTATTTTAAAAATACTATTATTATTAATACGAATTATATGCATGGCAGCCGAAGCTGCTGGGAAGCGGGCGTTTGAACTGCTGCGTCCTTTATGTGTCCAGGTTATGAAGGCCCCTACAATAGAGGCAGCCAGAGCTCTAGAAGCCGCTCTTGTCTCTTTGCCTTCCCTGCACCCAGCACTAATGGAGTACGTTACGTTACCGCTAAGGCTTATACTGAGGCAGGGACCAAGGCAAGTGTTATGGGGGAGCACGTGCCTCACCTACTGAAAACGATTTCGAAACCAGCAGGTGCTCGGCGGGCTTGACCGAGTACTCCTCGCAGTGTCTATCTCACGTGATGCGGCTGGTGGATTGCGTTCAGAACTGGGAACTATTTCACGAACTCCTCAGCTACGCGTGCATGCTGCTTGATGATCGTATGCGGGCGGACGCAGGTACCACTGTAGAAGGGAGGGAGGGGACGAGTAATGCACTCACCACACACACACACACACACACACACACACACACACAACTGTGCTTACCTCCCCTCCCCACACCAACACGCACCACCCTCCCCCCACCTAGGCTACTCAGCACTAACCGATGAGCATACGTTATCATTGGTGGAGCTGGTGAAGTGGCTGTGTGCGAAGACCATCCCGAGGTGTGTAGTTCTGCTGTGAGGTCCACCAGACAGATGGTGTGCTCCCCCCTCCCCCCCACTCAGCATCAGGCGGAAGCTGTACCTGCGGCCCACAGAGCTAGGTCACTGTGTCTCTGTGCTGCTGGGCCTCACCCAGGGTACCAGACCTAGGGAGGTGCAGAAGTCAGCATTGCTGGCCTTAGTGGCGCTGTCTGGAGCCAATCCTGTGCCTCTAGCTGATTGGATGGGTGTGGCAAGTGAACCACGCCTCCCTGATGTTCACGCGTGGATTGCAGAAGGGTTCGCGGGGGGCGGCGTGTTTGCATCCTTCTTGCCTGGGATTTCCCAAGCCCTGGCAAACCTGGTCACCACTGCAGGCACTCTCGGCCAGGTACTTGGAATATCGTCTGCTGTTTGCTAACTTTCTACTCTACCTCCTCCCCATGCCTTTCTCCACCTCACCATCAGGCAGGCATTGCTGTAAGTCCAGCTGTTAATATCTGCTCCACCCACTCCACCCTCTCCACCCTCTCCACCCTCTACACCCACTCTCATCAGGTAGCCCTTATGACATGGGCTAGATTCCTTGTCATCTCTGTCAATGGTGAAGATGTGCATGAAGAGGTACCTCCTCCCCAGTCTGATACTGCACTTGCACCAGATGCAAGTACGTACTACTTACCATGGCTACATGTAATAGTTACCGTGGCTACATGTAATAGTTACCATGGCTACATGACTTACCGTGGCTACATGTAATAGTTACCATGGCTACATGACTTACCGTGGCTACATGTAATAGTTACCATGGCTACATGTAATAGTTACTGTGGTTGTACAAATAACATCGTTTTGCAGCATATGTGTGCTGTAGGTGGTACAACTTAATAACCTGAGTATACTATAGGTGGTACAACTTAATAACCTGAGTATGCTGTAGGTGGTACACTTAATAACCTGAGTATGCTGTAGGTGGTACAACTTAATAACTTGAGTATACTATAGGTGGTACAACTTAATAACCTGAGTACATAATACAACTTAATAACCTGAGTATATAACCTGAGTATACTATAGGTGGTACAACTCCATGGTTGAGAGCTTTCTGAATTGAGATACAAAACATGCCGAAATGATAGAAACGGTACTTATATTGTAGCAAATTATAGTTAGATATTCTTCTATCATCTTACCACCTATAGTATACTCAGGTTATTAAGTTGTATC
Organism: Spongilla lacustris; assembly: GCA_949361645.1. Lineage (NCBI taxonomy): Eukaryota > Metazoa > Porifera > Demospongiae > Spongillida > Spongillidae > Spongilla > Spongilla lacustris. The sequence goes on from OX442424.1 coordinate 8,655,758, forward strand.
ATGTACTCAGGTTATTACTCAGGTCATTAATATTAAATCGCCGTCTACGCATAGACGCATATGCATCTACGAGTAGACGATTGTGTACTTTGAATATCATTTATTGTAATAAACTTAAAAATGTTACCTACCCATGTGTTGTTTAACCTGTTTAGATGGCTCAGTAAGAAAATGAATGTCTTTTGGAGGATATAAATAGTATACCTGACTCTGAAATAGCGTCTACATGTAGATCTAGATTATTTTGGCCAATTTCATCTACACATAGATGGTCCGTCGATTTAACATTAAGTTGTACCACCTACAGTTATGTACTCCGGTTATTACTCAGGTTATTAAGTTGCAGTATGTACTCAGGTTATTGCTCAGGTGATTAATTTGTAGCACCTAAATTATTAAGTTGTGTCTATGTAGTACTTCCACTTTCATCCTTTCCACACCCTCACCCACCCTCACTATCCACACCCTCACCCACCCTCACTATCACACCCTCACCCTCCACACCCTCCCCTTCTCCTCCCCTCATAGATGCAGCTGGGTCCCTCAGGGTGGTGAGGTCGGACCAATGGCAGGCAGACACTGATGCCAAGCTAAGTGTGCTGGTGCACAGAGCCACTTCCTTGGTGGGCCACTCTGGTTGGCGTGTGCGCAGGGCAGCGGTCATGTGGGCCTACTGCCTACTGGTCCACTGCCACAGGTAAACTGCATGTACCTCTTGCATTGGGGTACCCAGCCCTTGCCTAGTACTTAGTGCATTCCAACCAGCTACACAGCCCCACCCCCTCCTAGCCTCTTCCTGCTGGTAACTGCCCCACCCCTAACTGCCACACCCCTCTTAGCCTCTTCCTGCTGGTAACTGCCCCACCCCTAACTGCCACACCCCCTCTTAGCCTCTTCCTGCTGGTAACTGCCCCACCCCTAACTGCCCCACCCCCTCAGTTCCCTTCTGAAGTCTGTGCCACTGCTACTGGAGGTTATCGTAACCTTGACAACAGATGAGTACAACCAAGTAGCCAAGCAAGCTGAGCAGGCAATGGTCAGTGTGTGTGTGTCTGTGTGTGTGGGGTGCATGTGTGTGGGGTGCATGTGTGTGTGTGCATGTGTGTGGGGTGCATGTGTGTGGGGTGCATGTGTGTGTGTGTGCATATGTGTGGGGGGCATGTGTGTGGTGTGTGTGTGACTGTGTGTGTGTGTGCATATGTGTGGGGGGGCATGTGTGTGGTGTGTGTGACTGTGTGTGTGTGTGCGTGCATATGTGTGGGGGGCATGTGTGTGGTGTGTGTGTGACTGTGTGTGTGTGTGTGCGTGCATATGTGTGGGGGGCATGTGTGTGGTGTGTGTGTGACTGTGTAGACATTAACCACAAACAGGTAATGAATTGATTATTGTTACTAAAGATTCTACTACCACAATCTAAAACCTTCAAAACTAAGTGCACTGCCAAAATCAAGATCACGATTTCAACCTTAACTCTAAACATGTAGACAGTTTCCAGCTTTTAATTAGCCTATATATTAACCCGAATATTATTATTGGTAGATCTTGGTTTAGTGATTAGAATTGATTAATAAATTGTCAAGAGTTGGGCTGGACATGGCATCCCACCTGGCCATTAACCAGTCCCAGTGGTTGCCCAGAGCAACCATGACCAGGGGCCTCCTGGCAGTAGTGGTGTGTATGGACATTCATGTAAAACATTGACGTATTGTCAGGAATTATTAATTCTAATGATTTTAGTTTTTTTTTTTTACATTCCCACATGTGACATATGGTTTCATCACATGTGGCATTGTATCATGTGACACGTGGTGTCATCACATGACATTACATACTTCCATATTTACAGCTTAAAGTTACTGAACTATTTGAGAAGGAAGGTGTGTTTGCTAGCCAAGTATGCAGCTGCTAATTATATAACTTCCCCCTACCCCCCCACCCCCCACCCCCCCAGCGGGGCATGATCTCACCTCTATCCTTGAGGAACGTCTCTTTGGTCTGTCGTCTGTCCTCCCTAGACTGATGAGGCAGCATGGTGAGGTGGCCATGTGTGTAGGCAGCATGGTGAAGGTGGCCA
>OX442424.1:8662831-8827831 GCA_949361645.1 Spongilla lacustris
CCGGTGTTTGTTTAAATAGAATGATGGTCTCTAATATTATAACATATTAATACAATGGCGAATAAACGCGACACAGTGAAGTTGCAGAGCAAAGATGGAGATGTATTCACTGTTAAAATTGAAGTTGCTAAAGTTTCTAGGACCATAGCCACGATGCTGGAAGGTTCGATCGCTGACGCAACACAGCTTAGTGATTACTTATTCTAAATGGTGCCGCCCCACCTCAACCAGATCTTGGCTACGACGAGAATGACATTATTCCTTTGCCGAATGTGGACACACGAATTCTTAAGAAGGTACTCTGTATTAATTTAATTGAAACGGATCGATGTTCGTGCGCACAGTGTGATGTCACGCGTCATTGAAGGGAATGCTTTGTCTGTCTCAGGTTTTAGCATGGGCTGAACACCTCGTTGAGGAGGTGGAAGAAGAAAACTCCGCGACAGCTGCCAACAGTTCCCCGTCTCCCACCTTACCTATGGCGGAGGCCACTCCCCCCGCCCCGCCCATGGCGCAGCCGCGCTTGCACTCCCAGCCGCGTGTTCCACAGCGGACGCCCAGGAGAGCTGCTAACGCTACTGGCCATCAACTGAGCCTGTGGGACAGCGAGTTCCTGGTCAGAAACAGACAGGATATTTACAGCCTGTTGCTGGTTGGTCCTCACCCAAACATCTCTTGTACACACAAATGTAAATACCTCCCCCACACATGCCACACCCACGCACCTTTCTTTCCTAGGCTGCCAACTACCTTGACATTAAAGGACTCTTGGACATAATCTGCAGAAGCGTGGCTGATGTGATCAAGGGAAAGGACCCCGAAGAGATCAGGAGGACTTTCAGTGCTTCAGATCCCTCATTCAACATGATGGACAGTGTGGAACAAGTTGAGCTTAATTCAGGACCCCCTCCCCCTAGACATCGAGAAACCACAGTGTGATGGGTGTGGGGCAACCTCTGGCGTATCTGTTATGTATGTGTGTTTTTTATTTCTGTACTGTCAGCTGCTATATTGTGCTATGCAGGTCCCACCCCCTGGCAACATCTTGTATAATAATTGTAATGCAACCTGATGGTCATGTGACCACTGAGGGTCATGTGACTGCTGATATACAATGGTCATGTGACCATTGAGAATTATTCACTAACTGTGTGGCAGTTAGCCTTCATCCCCTGTCCTCTCTACATGTACTGATGTAACAAGATACTTGCCAATGCCTTAATAGGTAAGGATACATTTTGCCATGTTAGTCATCTGGATGCATTCAATGAGGCCAGACAGATGCACCGTAAGGCTCAAGAGCATTTACACCAGTCCAGCTTGGAGTCCATTCTAGCAAAGTTCACACATGAGTGACAGAGATCAATACGAAGGGCAATAAAAGGCACAACATCAGCTTGGCTGAATGTGGTCCCATTAGAGAGTTGTCACTTTGACCTAGCACCCTCTTAGTTTAGGGATGGTTTGGCAATTCGATATCAACGGCAACCTTCCTGTATACCTATCAAGTGTGATGGATGTAGTACAAATTTCACACTGCAACATGCATTAGACTGTAAGACAGGTGGTCTTGTCATCCAATGACATAACGACTGTCTTAGGGATATGGCTGCTCAAGTATGGAGTCAGGTTGTACGTGAACCAATAGTCAAAGAGGCTGACTCCAAAGCAGATGGTCTAGGATTGAGGGCCGATCTAGGCATTCGAGGTGTTTGTATAAAAGTCATTGACACAGACGCACCATCACACCTGCATCGAACACCAGAATCAATTTTGGACTCAGGGGCTCTAGAGAAGAAGAAGCTATATAAAATGGCAGTGGAAGATAGGCGAGGCTTTTCCAAGAGAGGCAGAACATTTTTGAAGCACATAGTTAGAGCTTGACTTTTATTTGCTCTGGCCGAGCATCAAGCTTGTGTCTAAGGGGTCTAGGGTAAAGTGGAGGAGTGGACTAGGCTTTGATGATGGGGCATCACTCCTACAATTATGCAATGGACTTTATTATGCAATACATGTAGGCTTTAGCATTTTAAAATGTTATTCTTGTTTTGTTATATTTATACAATTGAGCATGAAAAAAAAATTGCAAAAAAAAATGAATTCAGGGTAGCTGTCAAGTGGTGGCTAGGCCTAGATACCTCCCAGGGTTATCAGTGTGCGTTCTGCCCTGCCCACAGTCTGGACCCTCTTGGACACCATGCATTAACATGCAAATGTGGGGGTGATGTTATTACACGCCATAATGCTCTCAGGGACACTTTAGCGCACTTTCTTCACCGTGCACATGCTTCAATCGAAGTTGAAGCTGGTGCTGGGCTCTTTCCTGACCATTCACAGTCACGGCCTGCTGATATTCTCGTGAAGCATTGGAATCATGGAAGGCCCGTTGCCCTGGACATCTCCGTTGTCTCACCGCTAAATCCTTCAACTTTAGCTGAAGCGGGAGCAACAGTTGGTGCAGTCCTTGAGGCAACGGAGAGGAGGAAACACTAGGCCAATGATGAAAAGTGTTTAGCTTTAGGGTGGGTCTCAACCCCTCTAGTAGTTGACTCCTATGGGGCTTGGGGTAACGAAGCTTCAATATTTCTGGCTCAGATAATTGCTAGGCCTGCCAAAGGCACAGATATCTTTTGAGCTTTTCGCAAACTTGAGCATTTGCCTAACAAGAGCGAATGCCAGAGCCATCCTCCGTAGAATCCCATCTTAACTGTAGTGTGTTTTATATATAGCACGTGTTGTGTGTATGATACTTGTAGTCTGGGTACGAGATTGTAAACAAATCATTCGGTGAACAAGAACGGAAATGGAGAAATGGGTGTATACGAAAGACGAGATATTCAAACAGATCGATGTGTTGGCTGATGGCATGAGTCCCTGGCAGATGGTGCGAGACCTGATGAGAAGAGGGGAGCTTAACTATCATGATTATCAGCTAGTTACGAAACTACCGGATGATCGCAGTAAGAACAGTAAACTGTTGGATATTGTTTTAGAACAACGAGATTCTGAAACGGCACTTCCAGCTATAACGCAGAGTCTTAGACTATTACATCCAAAGTTGGCGGAATGTCTTAGACCTGCTAGTACGTGGGTGCTGTGGTTGGTAATCACGCCTTCTCTGGCCGCTCACGTGGTGCACTCTCTGCCTAGCTCTGTCAAGTTCAACCACATAGAAACAGGAGCAGGATACCTGTTCCGTCAGGCCTTTCTCACCGCTGAAGAGAATGAAAACATAGTCCAGCTGTGCCTCGTATTTCCCTACGACACCAGTTCTCCAGAGGCAACGTCCAAGGCTTTGACAGCTGGACTGAACCGCTTCAAGTCACGTGATTTGGTTGTTACGAGTGACATCTGTACCAGTGACACAGCAGCCGCTAAGAGTGTCATTATTACAGCACCCCCTCCTTCTGACCCAGCCTCTCCCACTGCAATGAGAGTAGACAAAGCCATAGAGGCTCAGGCTAGCTCTTTTCCTGGCACCATTGTAACCAAAAAACCACTTACTCCGCAATGGGAGTGGGAAAAGTTTGTAACAATAAAGTGTGATGGTGTTGTCAAGGGGCCAGAAGACACAGATACAGCCATGGAGAACAGTTCTCTTCTTCTATACAACATAATTTCCAACCTATAATAGAATGCATTTGTGTGTTTGTGCACTAAGCCCTTCTGACAATGGGTTGTATGTCATCAACAGGTTTGTTGTAGTCCAAGAACCCTCTGTAGCGCCTCATGATAGCAATACATTTCTCTTCAACTGGTGTGGGAGTGATGCCCACGTCCTCCAGGCCTGGCAGTCCAGGGGTTGGCACATTGGAGAGGTACATCTGTGTATGGGGATGGTGAGGTCATGAAGGTGGGTGGGTGGGGGATTACCCTTGTAAGAATGTCCCTCGACAAGTGTGGGATAAATGGAGACTGCTCAAGACAGTACGCACCAAACCTGATCACCAAGGATATGGGTATGGGTACATCACGTCAAAGGCAGGCTGGAATGGAATGGAACCCACCTTATTAGTGGCTTGGGGACAGGTACTGGGCGGAAGGGCCTGTACATCATCTTGTACAGATACTCCACCAGGTCGTACAGCAGGTACTTATTGGGGCTACGATAGAAGACAGCCACAGGGGTATGGTCAGCAAGACTGGCAAAAATGGACATATACTCACCCAGTGAGCTCGTAAGTATTGCCCTCAGTTGAAGGATCAGAGATGATGTTGGCCACAGCACCAGCTATGTCACCAACCTGTGCAAACAGGGACGTGTATATTTCATGGGACACACACGGGCGGGGGGGGGGGGGGGGGGGGGGGTTACACACACACACACACACACACACACACACACACACACACACACAATGGAACAAACACATACAACATGGAAGGGACATGCTTTCAAACACTAAAACAGCTCACATAGATTGGCATCTTGTGTGTCTTAAAGCCATAATCCACCAATGGGATGAGACCCAGGGGCAACGCCCTCAACTTCCCATAGAAGTTGAAAAACCTGTCTTCATGTCCAAAGGTGTCAGCTGGGCGTACAATGGTGGCATTAGGGAAAGCATCTCTCACTGCTTCTTCACCCAGGGCCTACAATGGGGAGGGACTAGTTGTGAGGGCAATGCACACAGATGTGTGTAACCTTGGTCTGCAAGAACTTTGATGGAGAGTCTTTGGAGGCATTAAGAGCGGAGAAGTGGATGAGTCTTGATACACCCGCACGATGAGCAGCTGCTGCAATTGCTCTTGCCCCTATGACATGAGTGTCTTCAAACTTGAAGTTCCTTATGGTGGTATAAAGGTCGAGGAAGTGTTGAGGTGTTGAGATATAGGAGAGGTTGGGAGGTGTGGCATAAAGACTAGGGGTTCTCAAGAAAGGTGTCCTAGCTTACCGAGTTTCATAGTCCCGTCCCACGAGATTGATGACTACGTTCGAGTACTTCAAGGCTCTCTCGATGGATGCAATATCTCTCAGATTGTATTGCTGCAAAGTTAGCAACGCCCACACTCATTTGCACAATTTTCACAGGACTGACTCACGTACCAGGAACAGCACCTGGCCGAGGTCTCCCATCGGTCGCAAGTGCCTGTAGTCGTGTTCGTCTCCTCGATAGGGCACCACTATTTGGGAACCGACGCGACCTATGGTATAAAGCCTTTATCTTTATGTCAAGAGGACACTTTAATTGCTTCGCTACCTAGCCTGTTCACAATGTATCGACCATAGAAGCCAGTTGCACCAAACACGGTAGCGACAATGCCACTAAATGAAGAACGCCCGCCTGTCCCTCGTTTAAGCTGGGTACTCAATCGTCGCTGCAAAAGGAAGGTAAACATTCGCTAGCTCACGCAACGGTACATACCACGAAGACTGAAGGCGGCAATACTTTCCACCATTCTGAAAAACACGAAGTATTAACACAGAAATACAAAACTCGTCAAACGTACTATTCGATGCCATTTTTCATAAATAAATAAAAATAAATAAATCCGGGCATAGTATTAAAAGAGTTTAAATCCCTGACTATTAATATTAATATTATATTACACAGATAGGTCGTAATGTCTCGGGAGCGCATCATCAATCTTTTCCCGCTTTCTAACTATACCTTCGGCACGAAGGACCCTATGTACGAGAAGGATAGGACGGTAGAAGCGCGATTCCAGCGCATGCGCCAAGAATTTGAGACATGCGGACTGAGGAGATCAGTGGAAGGAGTTCTACTGGTCCACGAACACAACCTTCCTCACATCCTTCTCCTGCAGTTAGGTAAGAGTACCGAAGCGTACCGATGGACACGTTCTTTTTAATGCTCACCCTAGGTCCCAGCCCTTCGGGAACCACCTTTTTCAAATTGCCTGGGGGCGAGTTGAACGCAGGAGAAAGCGAGGCGGAAGGGATGTCGAGAATAGTTAACACCACGTTGGGTCGTGAAGACGGCACTCCTACAGAGTGGGTTGTAGAGGACGTGGTGGCCAACTGGTGGAGGCCAAATTTTGAGTCACCTCAGTATCCATACATCCCTGCGCACTGCACCAGGCCCAAGGAACACAAGCGGCTCTTCCTTGTCCAGCTGCCTGAGAAGGCTCTGTTCTCAGTACCAAGGAACTACAAACTAGTGGCAGCTCCACTTTTTGAATTATATGACAACTCTGCGGGTTATGGCCCTGTAATCGCTAGTCTCCCACAGGTCTTGAGCAGATTTAATTTTGTATACATATAAATACTTCAAAATCACATATATAAACACACATGTGCAAACACAACACACACAGACTGTATATTAGACAATGTGTCTGTTGTTCATTGTGGTATTTGGTAATAAATCCTAAAGGTTTCCCCAGTCTTCCCATCCTCCTCCCCATTCCTCTCCTACCTGTAAAAAGGGGGGGGATGTGATTAGAACCCACCCTCCTCCCCCTACCACTTACAGGTTCACTGGAGGTAGCCTGGTATGTCAGGGCTGTGGTTACCCCTCTCTGGTTTGGCAGTGGTACACTGGCTGGCTGTATGCTGGGTGCCATGCCCAGCTCAGCAAAGACATCTGGCTCTCCTGGCCACAACATGGCTTTTAGCTCTAACTGCTCCTTGCCTTCTTGACCAGCACTTCTGGAGGACCCTTCTTGACCAGCACTTCTGGAGGCCCCATCTTGACCAGCACTTCTGGAGGCCCCATCTTGATCAGCACTTCTGGAGGAGGATCCACTAAGACCTGAGTATCCATTTTGGTCCACAGTACTATTGAACCCATTCACTGGACCACTGCTAAAGTGGGACTGGGAACCCTCACGATGGATAACTGGTAAGCATTCAGGCTGTTGGGGGTAGTGTCCTTAGATACCTATTACAACGGCTATTCTGGCTGACCTTGTCAACCTTATGAAGATCAACTGGTTCCATCTCAAGAGACTGCTCTGTGTCATCAAGGGACTTTCCGTCATCAATGGACACTCTTTCATCATCAAGGGACTTTCCCTCATCATCAAAGGACACTCCATCATCATTCAGGGAGCTCCCCTCATCATGACAGGTCTTGCTTTGACCTGTAAGGGACCTTTCCATACCACTTAGTCCTTCCTGGTAGCCATCTTGTACACCTCCTGAGTGTAGCTGGTCAGCAGAAGATGGCCATAATCCTTCTGAGATATCTGACCCCTGATGGTCATTATTGGGTGAACAGATATTGTTGCAGACAGCCATGTTGGATGCTTACCTCATTGACTGAGGTTTCCAAGGATGCACGTGTGGCTAGGAAGGGAAATGATCCCAAAGATGCATCACAGTATTACTGTGCTCACCCAGCTTGAGTGGTGCCTGCGCTTTGACCTTTAACCTTTCTCTTCTCTCTCTCTGATGCTCACGATTTGCCCGATCTTGGCGCTTTGAATTTGAAAATGTCTCTGATGGAGTGGCCCCCCCTTCTACATCAGACGATCCTGGTATGATGGGGGGTGACAACACCTTAGATGGTCCATTGGCACCTATGGTGCTCTCAGAGGTTTCCATGGATACAGATCTGCTGATGCTGGTGGTCTCCATGTTTAAGATCTTGCTCCAGGGCAAGCTGCCGGCAAAGATGGCCTTACCAGGTGTCCCCACTACTGCCTTCGCCCCAATGAGAGGAACAAGATCACCAAGAGCGTGCAGCGTGGATGATACTAACTCATCACAACTGTCCCTTAGTCCTACCAGTACCTGGGGAGGGAGGGAGGAAGGGAGGGGGCAGGGGAGGGAGGAGGTGGGGAGAGTGAGAAAGCAGTAGCAAATGGAAGAAGACGATTGCAATTCTTACTTCTGGAAGGACAATTGTCTTCAAGTCATCACTCGTACAGAGTGGAGCGAATGCACCCAGGTACTTCAGGAGGATGAACCGAACCTGCTTGTCCCGTGACTCCAACAGGTTCAGCAAAACAGAGATCACATGGGCACTAGGTAACCAAGACAACCAAACTCACATATACACCATACCATATTTAGAACCATATAGGACCACACCCCTATGAAGCCCACACATGTGCACAAGTACATAACATTAACATGCACACACACACTTACACAAACAACTCTTGTGTGAACAGCGGCTTGAGAGAGGGAGGCAGAGAAGCATCAGAAGGGTGCTCCAAGGTTGCCATGGTTGCTAAGGGAGGTTCAGGAGTGAGCACAGCACTCCAAAAGGGATAGTGTGCTGTCTCGGACACAATGAGAGGGGTAAGGAGGAGGGGCATGATGAGCTCTGCAACCATCTTTGGAGGCAGTGGCCGCAGCCTATCAAGAAGGGAACTAAAGAAGATGTTCTTGTCTTCTGTGGAGTGTAGGGTGAGGTTGGTGAGGAAGTCAGCTATAGCCCCAATGTCACTCTTCATCCACACCTGCTGGGAGACAGCCAGTGCAGATGGTCGCACCTGAGGAGGGGGGATATCACTGTTATTATTGTACCTTTAAAGGTTCTGCCCACCTGCACCTCCCCAACAGTTGCTATGACTACTAATATAAAAGATGGCTGACAACCCACATTATAATTATTTAACACCTTGTGAAGGGGTGGAGAGGGAAGGGGGCACAAACACTTCCATCATCACAGGACCACTCTCACCACAACCGTCTTACTTGGCCACACCCACACCCTTACTTGGCCACACCCACACCCTTACTTGCGTATCATGATTCAACATTTCCTCCTGCACGTATCTCAATATGCTGGTGCCCAGACCACTAGTTCCCTTGGGCAGATCCAGCATCAGTTGGCCACAGGCCCATATGTCCCTGCTGTGACAAGGAACTCCTGGTTTCATGGTTGGAGCCTACAAGATTGAAATTCACTTGGTAATGTCTCCAATGCCCTCCTGTATACCACCTCCCCCTCCCTTCACAATACCACCTCCCCCTCCCCTCACAATACCACCTCTCCCTCCCTTCACAATACCACCTCCCCCTCCCCTCACAATACCACCTCTCCCTCCCTTCATAATACCACCTCTCCTCCCTTCACAATACCACCTCTTCTCTTCTCCTCCTCTCCATCATCCTTTTCTCTTCTCCTTGCAACATACACACACACACACACAAACACACCCACCCACCTTATCCTCAGGGGGGATGGCCTTAAGGTGTCTGTAAGTAGCAATGGATGACAAGAACTGTGAAATTGAGTGGGAGGATGGAGGTAGGAGGGAGATGATGGAGGTAGGAGGGAGAGGGTGGAAGTAGGAGGGAGAGGGTGGAGGTAGGATGGGGAGGGTGGAAGTAGGAGGGAGAGGGTGGAGGTAAGAGGATGAGGGCGAGGATGGAGGTAGGAAGATGAGGTGGAGGTAAGATGGGGAGGGTGTAGGTATGATGATGGGGGAGGGTGGAGGTAGGAGGGTGAGGAGGATGAAGGGCAGTGGTTCAAGCATTGCCATCATAATAGCATCCCTCTTCCCCTCCCCTCCTCCTCACCACAGCATCAATCTTGCTGTGAAGCTGTGCACACTCAAGGCCTCCCAACTTCCACCTGTTGTTCACAGCGCCAACATAGACACATCCTGTGTGCAGATTGTTGTGGGAGAGCTTAGCTCTGGTGTGAAGGAAGTCCAGGCCAAGGAGGACGTCTTTCCACCCAAGCACCCTGACCTCCATCTGCAGGTCATCTGTCAGATTGAGTAATGGCACTACCACCTCCGTCGTCATCACAATGCGCTCGCTACAGGTCTCGGAGCCTAAAAACTTGAGCACGTTAGGGTGTCGTAGGATCCGAAGGTGCTGCAAAGCAGGTGTGCGTTCGCTCGTGGTATAGAATGCACGCGGTCTGGACCCACCTCTAACGCTGTCTTGCAAAGATCGTCGCGAAAACTACCATCCGTGAGATGGGTGAACTCACAGACTTTTCCATCTTCCGTATCCTTACACAGAACTGTCCAAGGACTGTTCGAATCTTGGCTCTGCAGTGGAGCAACAGTGGGTCCGACCGCGTTCCTGCTCTCCTCGTTCCCCATTAATTAGTGCAATTTTTTTTTTTTATCGGCAAATAAGAACACGTTGAGTGCGTGAAATCACCATTGCATGTGGATATTTAAACCAAAACGCGTAAACTTTTTTTCTTGCGGTGTGTAATCACCAAACCATCACACAAACATCTTCAAAACTTACACAAAAACAGAACAAAACATTCAATAATTTCACTGCCCCTGCCACCCCCTGCTGATGATGTCATACACCTCCTGCAGATGATGTCATACACCCCTGCAGATGATGTCATACACACCATCCTCTGTTGGTGGGCAGTGAATCAATCTGAAGAGAGAGGGAACACCAGAGTGTTAACATGCGTACATTACTCGTTTGCTCATACTGTGTGACCATACTTTAAAATATTGTTATTAATGATGTTATTGACATTAATTAATGTTATTAATGTGGTTACAGACGAGCCTTGTGTTCCACAAGTGGCCCCTCCCACTTCTCTCCCAGTAGGTGAGCTACGAGTTCCATGCGGTCGCTCCCAAAGAACTCTTCCTTCTTGTCCCCAATATGGGCCACTATGAATGGGGCCCCATATGCCTGCAATGGAGAACACTGAAAGTGGTGCATGAAACACAGCTGTAAGCCACACCCCTAAGTCCAGTGCTTCCTGTGTGGTCCTCTTCAACTCTTCCTTCACTTCCTGAGATTCAATTTGACCAATCAGATCACTTGCAGTGTCCTTTGTTAGTCCTGCTGCCTGACAGGCCTGCTGCAGACTATCTTGTCTTGTTATATCCTCATCCTATTGGACATCACGTGCTATCAGGCCACACCCACCACCCTCATCCTATTGGACCTATCAGGCCCTCATCCTATTGGACATCATGTGCTATCAGGCCACACCCACCACCCACACTCACTCTTGACCAAATCCTCAACCACAGTTGCCTGGACACGCCCTCTAGATTCTGAGGAGACTTCATCTTGATGGCAGTGAGGAGACGCTGAGCTGACAGAGATCCTTTGACAAACAGAGTATCCTCTGCGTTCTTATGGAGAATGCGAACATAACTCCAGTTGTGATGGAAGGACCATCAACTCACAGATGGAGGGTGCAGAGGGATGGCGTAGTAAGCTGATAGCCTCACTATGTCTTTGTCAATGTGTTTGGCCTTCACTGGGACCAGTCTCGGAGACTTGTTTTCTGCGAAAATAGTTAGCTAATGCTTTTACCAGGCAATAACACACAAAGAACCAGCTAGTGCTAGTGTGAGCCAGGGGCAGCTGGTGGCGAATACAGGTCAAGTGTGGAATGACAGAGGACGGGAATTAACGGAGGTGAACGGAAGAAGGCACGATGTTCGGGCTGCATGCCTAGTGTAACTAACCGCTCCCTTTCAGAACACCTCCCAAAAAGAACGGGCATAACCGAAGTTCCATGTTCCACCTCTGCCTGTAGCGACACAGGGTCTATCGGGGGGGAGAGGGTGGGCTTATAGGTCGTTACCTAACGTGCCTTTATCGTACCTCGAAGCCTATCCACGAGTACGGAGAGATAACATCGTAAAACAGCTGCACTACTTTTGCCATATTGTCGGACGCTACAGCGTAAATAGGCCACGCCTCCGCTGTTAATAATTGTGTGCGATAACCGGGGATATATCAGTGTAGGTGTGGTGAGGTCCGTTACCAAGGTGTCATCCTGGACAGGAAGCTTCTGCCCTCATGGCTATATGTATTGTACTTCTGGTGTGTGCATGTGTTCATCTCCGCATATTTAACAGAATCACATAATAGTTTAAAATTTAACACAAGTTAATTTTGATAAACATTCTACTATATAGTACTAGCGCATAGCATCTAGAAGAAATCATGGTTAATTAAACCATCCACAATCAAGCACACTGCAAAAATAAGAACTGGTGCTACTATTTCTCAGGTAGATATCAGGTCCCTCTAGCTCCAGATATTACGGCCAACAACCTCCTCTTGCTTTCAACCTTCATCTGGACACACCTCTAGGCACACCTGGCATTAAAGGGTGCCTGAGTTGGCTGATGTAAGTAAAATAATTATACCTTTCATAGCCACTTGGTGGTGTATCAATGGCAGCAGTACTGACAGTTCGTCATGGGGGTGTGGCACATGCAATGTGGGTCATTCCAAAAAAGCTGCTGCTAAATTCTAGATGTTATGATGGTGAGGTCAGGGATCTACTACACTGTGGTTAGACAAAGACAAATAGCAGTAAAGGAAGAATTGGTCCCTGAAGATGTATGCACTTCACAAAGACATTCATTATGGATCTCCTGCAGGCCCATCCCATAAAGAAGGCTCCGCCCATGGCACCTGTGGCTTATTTAGAGATTAATAACTGACCAATCGCATTGTGCACACTATATATATATAATTAGAAACAAAAAATACAATGTTGTTATTAACATTAACATTAATTAATGTTAATGTTATTAATGTGGTTACAGACGAGCCTTGTGTTCCACAAGTGGCCCCTCCCACTTCTCTCCCAGTAGGTGAGCTAGGAGTTCCATGCGGTCGCTCCCAAAGAACTCTTCCTTCTTGTCCCCAATATGGGCCACTATGAATGGGGCCCCATATGCCTGCAATGGAGAACACTGAAAGTGGTGCATGAAACACAGCTGTAAGCCACACCCCTAAGTCCAGTGCTTCCTGTGTGGTCCTCTTCAACTCTTCCTTCACTTCCTGAGATTCAATTTGACCAATCAGATTGCTTGCAGTGTCCTTTGTTAGTCCTGCTGCCTGGCAGGCCTGCTGTAGACTATCTTGTCTTGTTATATCCTCATCCTATTGGACATCACGTGCTATCAGGCCACACCCACCACCCTCATCCTATTGGACCTATCAGGCCACACCCACCACCCTCATCCTATTGGACATCATGATCAGGCCACACCCACCACCCACACTCACTCTTGACCAAGTCCTCAACCACAGTTGCCTGGACACGCCCTCTAGATCCTGAGGAGACTTCATCTTGATGGCAGTGAGGAGACGCTGAGCTGACAGAGATCCTTTGACAAACATAGTATCCGCTGGGTCCTTATGGAGAGTGTTAACATAACTCCAGGTGTGATGAAAGGTCCATCAACTCACAGATGGAGGGTGCAGAGGGATGGAGTAGTAAGCTGATAGCCTCTCAAGGTCTTTTGTCATGTGTTTAGCCTTTGCTGGGACCATTCCCGGGGGCCTGTTGCCTGGAAGTAAACCAACATTTGTTTAAGCACATTCCGTCTATATACGGGGCTACACAGATATACAAGCAAGGTGTTGACCAACAGCTAGGCTCGTCTTACTAAAGAAAGCAGCCGGCTCGTATAAGTTGAGACGCGGGCTAATGTAAACGAATGCAAAGGGCACCGCATGTTTTTAAAACTAACTGCTTCCTTTCATGATGCCCGCCAAAAAGAACGGGCATAACCGAAGCTCCATGCTCCACCTCTGCCTGTAGCGACACAGGGTCTATCGGAGGGGGGGGGGGGGGGGGGGGTTGGAATTATAGGTCGTTATCCGGCTTGTGCCTTTATCGTACCTCAAAGCCTATCCACGAGTACGGAGAGAGGACATCGTAATACAGCTGCACTATTTTAGCCATTACTAAATTATTTGAAATCCAGTACAATTCCGCGGTGTTTCGTATATTGCGTAAATTGCTAAGATTCAGTTTATTTACATAAACGTTTGCTAGCATCTCGAATATTACTCCAGTACCCGGATTTAAACAGAGCCAACGAATTCATCATCAGCCTGTACGCAACTGATGGATTGGACTACGAGAGAGTTAGGAATTGTGTGTTCAGATTTTTTGACACTGTGTGTGCATGTTACTGTGCTAATTTCATGGCCATTTTTGGCATCCATCTCCATAGGTCAGCTTGTAAGTACTTATTAGTTATGATCACACCCATGGTTAGGATCCGTGCGTGACATTGGGTCCATGGTTGGCACAGGTACACACCTGTCATCTGTCGTCACTGTGTTCAAAGGACTGGGGAAGAGACCTGAAATAGTTTACTGACTACAGCACTTGCATGGCTTACCTTCCACAGTGACTCGCAAGACCCTCTGACTGTCAACACAAACCACCAACAGCCTTCCTCCTGACAGCATTAGAGTGTCTACTAAGGAACACTTAAACAGGGTAGAGGACATAGATCTTCTCTGATTCTCCTCCAATGGCAAGGAGTCTGGTAGCTTTCTCCAGGTAGATTGCTGTGTCTTCTTGTGATTGTACAGCAATCTGTGTGTGTGTGTGTGTGTGTGTGTGTGTGTGTGTGTGTGTGTGTGTGTGTGTGTGTGTTACTGTGTATGTGTGTGTGTATATGTGTATATGTGTGTATGTGTGTATGTGTGTGTGTGTGTGTCAGGACCATGTATGGTACGTGGGGGCATGAGTGGGAATGTGTGGGTGAGGATGCAGAGTGATGTACAAGCAGTCATTTGGATGTGTGCACCACTGGGTACACATAGTGTGCATGTGTGGACATCATTGGTGTGTGTGCCCATGTGTGAAGCACACACCACACATCAACTACACAGCTCTAACGTCAGCATGCATGGTGTGCACACGATGGAGATGTGTGCATCTCCACTACAGTGAGCGTCCACACTGTGTGTGATGTGGACGCATGCGACATGTTTGAACATGTGTGCGTGTGTGTAGGACCACGCTGAGCGTACGTGTGTTGCAGAAAGCGTTCACGCACTAGATGTGTGGTGTGTGTGTCCCAAAGGGACAGAGATGCTACACAATGCTCAGTGGCTCACCAGGTCATTGATGTTGGCACACCACACAGCTCTCCACAAACCTCTGTCCAAGCGCAAGCCATCACCTCCCATCACGAAGACCACGTCCCCATGGACCACTGCTGAGATGCTCGCACATGGCACAGGAAGTGATGGTCCAAAGTGCCAGGTCTGTGTCTTACCATCAAACACTTGGACATCATCCGAGTAGTCCCCATCACCTCTCCCTCCCATCACCACCAGACCACCTCTACAAACACTAACTACACAGGAACTCCTACACCCTACCAACATGTCTGACATGAGGGACCACCTCCCTCCTCTCCACACCATCACCTCCTTACTATACGCACCATCTTTCCAACCTCCCACTGCCACTAACCTTCCACCACACACTCCTAGTATGGCCCCATACTCAATATCACCAGTCCATCTCTTCCACTCATCCTTCTCATACATGTACACTCCTCCTCCTCCCACACAACCCTACCCTTCACCTCCACTAGACCACCACCCCACCCTCGACCACCTAGAAACATTTTTATCTTCTAAAGAAAAGAAATTATTTGTAGTTAAATCACAGACAGCACCACCATCGGTGTTATTAAACAATTTGAAAATTTTTGTAACATACCTATCCTTAGGGGTTATGAGAGATGATCAATGTACAAGTATCACAAAGTACTGTATCCATAGCAAAGGAGATGTCAGCTGGCCTTTTCTCTTTATTGTAAACAACTTGTATGAGCAGAATCGGGGACTTCACTATTTAATGATTTCATATCACTCGCTATCATATCTGTGCACATGTACACTTGCCAAATTAGATTACTTCCCACACCTATGTCATTTGTATGTCAATAGCCCTCGCTACTACCTCACCTCGATGCTATCGTGCTTGCCCGGATCCCGCGATAGCATCGAGAGTATACTGTACCTTCATTCGTAATTACCACGGCTTGTAGTGAGCTCGAGAGCCGAGAGCTAGATCTGCTTCTAGGTTCACGTACTGACATTTCAATACCTTTCCACTCTAGAAAGCATTTCTTGCAGACGTATCCTGACATATCCTGACCTTAACTCTCGTTCTCTTCTACTATCTATGATATGATCGACAGCGATGCTACGACCCATAGCAACAATACCATCCCTGCAATATTAATGTTTTGATGACGCGCTTTCCCGGCCTGTTCTTGACTTGCAATACGGCGGAGCCACACACCTGACAGCGATTCATAATTGTGCGAAATTCCCGCATACATATTTGACGTACATACAACTACAACAAGTCACGAAAATGATGCCGCCGATCGAGCCAGGAGGGCTCGGGCATTTTGCCTTATCAAAACAGTGCCGAGGCGACAATACATTTGCATTTAGCGTTTCAGAATTGGATGAGTGGGAGTGGATGGCCAAGCGCCTAGCAATTCTTGATAATGTTTCCTTTGCAGTGGTTCCCCAGCCTCCATATGCCTCCACTACAAGAGGGAACCTCTTTCGAGACAACCCAAAGCATTGTTTTCTAATTTCTCTTGTTCACCCACTGCAGCTGAGGCACCTGAGGTCTGACCAGCATATTGAGGGGATGTCAGTATAACCTTGATGTCAAATGCTGCAGATCGAGACAGTGACCAGTTTGGTATCAAAATGTCAGCTGCGCGTGATCTGTCTTTGGCTGGACGTATACCACAGCCTTGCTCCAAAAAGAGGAGAAAGGTGGGCACGACGGCAAAAGTCAGCAATACAACACCACATCTCCGGCATAGCGACAAGTTAAAGCATGGTGTCCCAGGGGGTCAAACTGGCTAGACTGAACAATATGGGCATGTATCTTCCAAATTACAGAGAGGAAGGCCCAACCACCATTTCAGAAGAATGTGGGTTTCGTCAGGTTCAAGTGCTAGACCAAGGCCTGGGGATGGCACTGTTCTTAACCACACGTGAGCCTGTGGGACTGACTCTGCCAACAGTCGGGCTGTTGTAGCATTGTGTAAGAGGCTACTAAATGCAAGCTTCTCGACTTTCTCTGATAGTAAATGCTGCCTGGGTGGTGAAAGGAGAACTGAAACCGTTGTCAAAGCTTCGTCTATTTGACGTCAAAAAAATGTTCATACGTCACAATTGTTACGTAACACTACAAAGTGACGTCATCTGGTCTGGATGGATGGACACTCTACCAGCTTCTTCTAGAAATGATTTCACTCCCTTGTGCTGGTTTTGACGAAGGCTACAGTATCCCCGACTTCCCTGCCGCTCGCATAATGATCATAAAAGTCCAATTTGAGTACATATTGACCCGGTAGTGGGCGTAATTTAATAACTGCTCTCCTATCACTACCCACAACAAACTCAGTAAAAATAGTCGTCTTTGTTGCTCCTTTTGCAGTTTAAAACCAAAAGGTCACAAACTTATACTAAGCAGTATCCCATCACGCTCACCTCACAATTTCCACCGACAAAAACAAACGTCTACAAAACAGTTTCTCTGTATCTACCAACTATTTTTTAACGCAGAATGAACTGACGTAAGCGCCCCTTCCTTTATAAAGTTCAACTCTGTTTTGGCTAAGATGCAAGCTGCGTTTCTGCTTATTGCGATCTGCAATAATGTGCATCAGAGGCTCGAGGTGCTCCTATCACAGACCAACACACATGTTCAGTGAGGCCATCGATCTTTCCTGCTCAGAAAGCAGGATCTCCGATTGAACATTGAAATGCTTATCATGTGTCCATTTGTGATGTATTTGTGTGTTCATTAACAGATCACTGCACATTTTAAGGAGAGAACTGCGCATGCGCAACTTATCATCCGTTTGGTGCTTATTGTCTTTATATAAAAGTCATGTCATATCCAGAGGGGCGGTGTTCTTCTTCTTGATTTCAACTACTTTTGTGGTACGTACACTTTGCAGCTACGATTACGTAGAAATTCCGTCTCACTCAGCATCAGACCCAGCCTGCATTTTTCCGCTCTGTGGGCCCGCATAAACTTTGAAATGATCATAATTAGTACCATCATTACATCAACTGGTCAACAGTTAAAATTTTCACAACCGACATCGTGCCCTTAACCGCAAATTCATAATAAACGTCTTCAACAAATACGTATCGTCTGAGAAGTAAGAACGCACGTTCGAATAAACAACCGTATTTTTCCGTTTCCGGTTTTGTCAAATGTATGCCGTCGGGGCGGGGCATTTTGCTGCAAAGACCGCCGATAGGTTGTATCTGATCGTGATACTGTACTGACCATGGAGGAGGTTAGTTATGTTTTTGTCTTACTTCATGCTATCAGGGTGTGAACGCATATATAACTAGGACGGCTTGTTTTGTTAACCTAGAAAACAGACCTGGTAAAAGAGGGAGCGCGTGCGCTGGTATATCGTCTTGTTGGTACCTTTGTAAGTCTTGTTTCTGAGCAACAGTGGAGTAAGGATCTGACATCACTAGTAAGGGGACTACGCTAGTGATATCGAATATTATTTACACCTTGAATCGTTCGCCGATCGACAAAGGAGACGGATGCTTTCGATCCGGAAACAGTCGTAGGTATCGTTGACAGAGCGACACATCTGTTTCGGAACGAACCCAATGTTCTGTACATCCCAGCTCCCGTAGTGGTATGTACGCTTGGGTCCACACACACACATAGGACCCCCCGCGGTGTTCTGTGGCCACATCTCGCACTCTGCAGGTTGTGGGCGACATTCATGGACAATGCTGCGACTTATTGCAAGTCTTCAGACACACGGGCGGCTCCAGTCTGATCGAAGACAACGACGTAAGTGCGCGCCACGCGGACTCAGGCCACATGCGGGATGAAGCCCAGAAGTACTTGTTGCTTGGTGACTATGTGGACCGGGGCAGCTTCTCCTGCGAATGCATCATGTTCCTGCTAGCGTTAAAAGTACTCCACCCGACCACAGTGTACCTGATACGAGGTAACCATGAGAGCAGGTGCATGACGGCTACGGAATACCCCGACGGCGTCAACTTCCGTACCGAATGCGTGCGGAAGCTGGGCCCGGATATATACGATAGCCTGATGGACTGCTTCGACTGCCTGCCAATATGCTCCGTGGTGCACAGCGACATGGGAAGATGGTTCTGTTGCCATGGCGGTCTGGGTAAGTGTACGTCAAAGTGTTGTCTAACGCCCACTAAACCACAACCCTTTAAAGGACCCAAGGTGGCTACAATTGAGGAGTTAGATAAACTACCTAGGTGTACAGAGCCGCCATTGAAGGGCGCGCTGTGTGACCTCCTGTGGGCAGACCCCCTTCTGGAAGGTGTCCTTGGCTACAAGCTGTCTGATAGAGAGTATGAAGAGGTGAATAGTAGGTGTTTGTAGGGGTTGGTGTTTGTGGGGGTTGGTGTTTGTGGGGGTTGGTGTTTTCAGTTTGTCTATCAAAGGCATGATGTGTGTGTCAACTGTAAGAATGTTTTCACAGCTGAATGTTCCGTTTGTCTGCAGTTTTTGGAACTTGACTTCATGCCAAACCCACCCAGGGGCTGCTCACACCTGTTTGGTTATGCGGCCATCAAGCCATTCCTTGATGAGAACAATCTGATAGGCATCATCAGAGCCCACCAATGTAAAGAGGAGGTTAGGGCAGAGCCAGATTAGCACACATACATTACAGCCTTTGACCTACCCCTTACAACCCCACCATTCAGGGCATCAGCTATGAGTATTCCTCTAACAGGAAGAACACCTTTCCTTTTCCTTGTATCACCACTGTTTTCTCTGCTGCCAACTATTGTGGTTCCTATGGCAACAAGGGTGCTGTCTTAAGGTTTTCAGGTGATCACATTGAGGTTATTAAGTATTCATCAAGTGGTGAGGTGTGGATCGAACATGCTCCCTACACCCACACCCCGCATACTGTGGGTGTGAAGGTGGGGGAGGGGGAGGCTGCTCCCTGCCCACCAAAGCCCTCACCCACCCCATCACAAAACAGGTCCAGCAAGCTATGGAAGCATAGCTTGGCTAGGATCAAGGAAGGCCATACTGGGGAGGAGGGAAAGGCCACGCCTCGGTTCCAGGCCGCCTTGCAGAAGGATGCAAGGAATGAGGTCCACCCTGGATGGAGGAGTGTGCAGAGACTAGGGAGGGTGGTAGGGTAAGTGTGTGGGGTGTGTGGGTGGTTAATTGATCTTTAGAAAAACCAAAGGATGGTATGAATATTTGTATTTAGTTGTGTGGTCTGGGTGTGGTTAGAGAGGTGCTTCCAATTTTTCCAGGAAAATACAGCTTCTTCGAAAGCAAATTACTCCACCCACCTCCACATTGCCTCCAGTTAAGAACACCAGTCCCACTGGGGCGCCACACCCCCAAGCCCTCCTGGGGGAGGTGCCACTCCCCCAAGCCCTCCTGGAGGAGGTGCCACTCCCCCAAGCCCTCCTGGGTGAGGTGCCACTCCCCCAAGCCCTCCTGGAGGAGGTGCCACTCCCCCAAGCCCTCCTGGGGGAGGTGCCACTCCCCCAAGCCCTCCTAGGGGAGGTGCCACTCCCCCAAGCCCTCCTGGGGGAGGTGTCACAGGGTGATACCCATCAGCTAAGGGTGGTATTTGACACAATTGACAGGGACAAAGATGGTTTCCTGAGTCTAACAGAACTGGAGGAGTTTGCGCAAGATCTCAGGTATAGGGTTAAAGCATCAGAGGGTGTGGTGACTATACCTCCTCTCCAGTGTGCATTCCACTGAGGGTGAGGTCAAACAGCTCCTTCAAGCCATGGACAAAGGTGAGTCATTGACACCAGAGGGGTTACGGTAACACCAACTTCTCTTTCCCTTCCAGACAACAGTGGAACAGTCAGCTTTGAAGAGTTCACACACTACATGGCCAATTTGGCCATCAGCATGGACACCTTGTCACTGTGCACAGAGAACAAAACCACTTCTGTAATAGGGACCACACCCCTTGCCACACCCATTGCTCAACAACAATGAAAAGAACTGAATGAATCATGAATTGCAAAACGCTGTCAATAATATAAACACATATCATCTCATGTCATGTGTCCCTACAGATCCAACACTTTTCCTTTGTAGCTATATCAAGAGAACATGTTATCACAACAAAACTAGTTGGCAACACCTACCTAGATGTTGAATTGGACGCTGGGACCTTTGGAATCACCTCAAAGTCAGTCAAGCCCCCTGTGGGTATGTGTGGTGTTCCCTGCCTACTGGCAGGGGCTCCATCATCTCTGGGGAAGCTTACTGCACCTCCTTTGAGTGAATCACCTGACCCACTCAGTGGACCACCTGACCCACTCAGTGGACCACCTGACCCACTCCTGGTCTTAGAGAGCTGGGGGGACAGTATGAGAATAGCCAATGATGTCATCCATTGTAACTACTGATATAACCAATGACATCATTGATGACATAACTGATGACACCATCCATCCACTGCAAGCCAAACATGGTTATAACAAGTTTCTTTGCTAGCAGAAAACATGCTATAACATAGTTATACAGAGTTATAGAAATGGGGATAAGAGCACATTAGTTATCTAAGGATCTTATCTGTAGTTACCCCAAGGTTATGCCAATGTCTGTGGAAGTTGCTACACAAAATCTGTTATAACTAATGTGTGCTTTTCCCAGTTGTCATAACTTGGTATAACCATATCTGTCTTGCAGTGATCATAACATTTGACACATTTATCATAACTAATGACATCATCTACCATAACCAATGACATCATCCACCATTATCATGTTCAAAATATGTTTGTTTTGTTACAAGAAAATAATACCATACCTCAGTTACATACCCCATTCCTGGGACACCACCCAACCCTACCTGGTTATACACCTGGCCTGATCTCATTGCTGCCAGCTGTTGCCTTGTGTCCTCGTTCACCTTCCTCTCAGCAGCAAGTTCAGCTGACAAGGATGCGACCTGAGCACGACAACGAGATAGTTCCTCCTGTCTTAGCCGCTCTTGATCAGAGAGGTGTTGCAGCTGCAGTCTGTGTGAGGAGGCCAGCTGTTCTCTTGAGGTTAGAAGAGAGGCATGAGCATCCTGCAGCTGCTGGACCTACAAAAATGGCCAACGACACAACCTAAAGTTCAATGTGGCACACCCATGGTGCTATGCACACACCCCATGGTGCTATGCACACACCCCATGGTGCTATGCACACACCCCATGGTGCTATGCACACACCCATGTACACCTACTTCATGGTGCTATGCACACACCCATGTACACCTACTTCATGGTGCTATGCACACACCCATGTACACCTACTTCATGGTGCTATGCACACACCCATGTACACCTACTTCATGGTGCTATGCACACACCCATGTACACCTACTTCATGGTGCTATGCACACACCCATGTACACCTACTTCATGGTGCTATGCACACACCCATGTACACCTCATGGTGCTATGCACACACCCATGTACACCTCATGGTGCTATGCACACACCCATGTACACCTACTTCATGGTGCTATGCACACACCCATGTACACCTACTTCATGGTGCTATGCACACACCCATGTACACCTACTTCATGGTGCTATGCACACACCCATGTACACCCATGGTGCTATGCACACACCCATGTACACCTACTTCATGGTGCTATGCACACACCCATGTACACCTACTTCATGGTGCTATGCACACACCCATGTACACCTCATGGTGCTATGCACACACCCATGTACACCTCATGGTGCTATGCACACACCCATGTACACCTACTTCATGGTGCTATGCACACACCCATGTACACCTCAAAGGTGCTATGCACACACCCATGTGCACCTCAATAGTGCTATGCACACACCCATGTTCACCTACTTCATGATACTATGCACAGCTCATGCTGACTTGCACATTACATAATAATTACATCATTACCTGGGCTAGGTGGTCTTGGCGCATGTGGTCGCACTGCCTCTGAAGCTCCTCACCCTTGGCCTCCATGATGCTGTGTGCCATCTTCACCTCCTCATCCCTTCTTGCCTTCTCTTCAAGCTGGGTCCTTAGTGACTCCACCTCCTTCTGCTGGGTGGTGGTGACCAGTGTGGCCTCGCGCAGCTGCTCCTGGAGCAAATGGACCTCCTTTGCCTTTGCCTCCAGCTTGCGGTCTTGAGCTAATGTTAGGCCATCTCCTGCTGACTTGGACTGGATCACCTGACTTCTCAACTGTTCAATTACCTGTTATACAAGGAAACAGAATTATTAAAAAAAAACCCCATAAATTATAAAAAAGCTCCCCGGCCGGGAATTGAACCCGGGTCTTCCACGTGACAGGCGGAGATACTAACCGCTCCCCGGCCGGGAATTGAACCCGGGTCTTCCACGTGACAGGCGGAGATACTAACCACTATACTACCGAGGACTACGACTCAACTATATCAACCGACCGAACTTGACTTGATCGACCTACCGAACTTGACTAAATATAAGCAAACACACCTTCTGAGCGTCGCTGTACTTAATAGACAGCTCCTCTAACTCCTGCGTTCTGGCTTTAAGGTCTGCCTGCCTTTGGGCTAAGGTCCTCTCCAGCTGCAGCCTACGAGCAGTGACATCAGCTTGGTGGCTTCTAAGCATGCCATCCATCTCCAACACCTGGAGGGAAGGCATCATGGACGAAGGTCAACTGTACATCTGTGTAATGAGGTCAATTGGTATGTGGTATGCAACAAGGGATTACTGGTATGCGTCAAGGGATTACTAGGTTCAAGCAGTACAAGAATGTGTGTAGGAGTAGGGAGGCAAGTAGCTATATCCCTTCTCAGAAGAGAAGTTAAAATAAGAATGAATAGGGGCAGTGGGGTGAAGTGGAGGAAAGAATGAGGGAGGAGGAGAGAGACCATGTGTGTACTGGGAGGGGAGGGGAGGGGAGGGGAGGGGAGGGGAGGGGAGGGGAGGGGAGGGGAGGGGAGGGGAGGGGAGGGGAGGGGAGGGGAGGGGAGGGGAGGGGAGGGGAGGGGAGGGGAGGGGAGGGGAGGGGAGGGGAGGGGAGGGGAGGGGAGGGGAGGGGAGGGGAGGGGAGGGGAGGGGAGGGGAGGGGAGGGGAGGGGAGGGGAGGGGAGGGGAGGGGAGGGGAGGGGAGGGGAGGGGAGGGGAGGGGAGGGGAGGGGAGGGGAGGGGAGGGGAGGGGAGGGGAGGGGAGGGGAGGGGAGGGGAGGGGAGGGGAGGGGAGGGGAGGGGAGGGGAGGGGAGGGGAGGGGAGGGGAGGGGAGGGGAGGGGAGGGGAGGGGAGGGGAGGGGAGGGGAGGGGAGGGGAGGGGAGGGGAGGGGAGGGGAGGGGAGGGGAGGGGAGGGGAGGGGAGGGGAGGGGAGGGGAGGGGAGGGGAGGGGAGGGGAGGGGAGGGGAGGGGAGGGGAGGGGAGGGGAGGGGAGGGGAGGGGAGGGGAGGGGAGGGGAGGGGAGGGGAGGGGAGGGGAGGGGAGGGGAGGGGAGGGGAGGGGAGGGGAGGGGAGGGAGAAGGAAGTATTAAGGTGAGGAAGACTTAAGACATTAAAGAACAAAATACAAAATACATGTACCTACTACCTTCTCCAAGGGACCATCTCCATCCCTCACCATACCTACTACCTTCTCCAAGGGACCAACTCCATCCCTCACACACCATACCCACCTGCTGGGTACGCTTGGATAGTTCCTGCTGAAGACTCTCAAGGGCCTCCTCCGACTCCCTTTCCACCTGTCTGACCTTTGCCTCCGCCCCACTGACCTCTGCCCTGCAGGCAGCCAGCTGTGACCGCGCCCCCTCCAGCTCTGCCTTCGCACTCTCTAGCTTATGGCTTAACTCTTCCTGAAGGCCCAGTTTGGACTTTGCCTGCCCCTCAAGGGTACTCAGCTGGCTAGTGGCTTGCTCAAGCTGCCTGCGAACACGGCCCAGCTCTATGGTCAGGCTTTGCCTCTCCTGCTGGCATACAACAAGGGACTGCTCCAGCCCCTCCTTCTTCCTCTGGACATCCACAAGGCTCTTCTGCAGGCTGCTTAGCTCCGCCCTACACTGCCGCAGCTCAGAGCTCACCTGCTGGCTCTCCCCTAGCCACCCTGTGTACTTGGCTAGCTCCCTGCCAGTCTGCTCCAGTTGCTGCATCAGGGACAGTCTTGTGCCCTCACTCTCCTCCAGGCTATCCTTCAGCTCCCTCTCCACAACCTGCCAGGTGGAGCGCTGCTCATCAAAGCTGGCTTTGACCTCCGATAGGTCACGCTCCAGCTGGGATACCATAGAGGACTTCTGAGCCAGCTGCTGACGTGTGTGAGCAAGGTCAGCACTAAGTGATGCTATCTAGCCAGGGAAGGGGGGGGGGGGGGAGGAGGGAAGGGAAGGACAGAAGAAAAGAATAAACAGATAGGAGGATGGAAAGGTGGACATGTAGGTGTGGTGTGGTGTAAGAGCAGGAAGGAAGAAGGGGTGTGGTGAAGTGAGAAAGATTTAAAGAAAACTGAAAAGGACATTTCTACACATGTAAGATAATAACTCTACGTACCACCACATGACCATCACATGACCACCACATAACCATCACATGACCACTAAATCCCTTATTGGCTGACAGTTGCATACATATGTGCAGCCAGGAAACCAGCAAAAAATGGTTTTCCATTGTATACACTCAACACACCAATTAAAATAATTGCTATCTGCAGACACTCCAATCAGTACAATGACTAAGCAAGTTAGTAATTGGTCTGAGAATGCTTTCAGATATAACCTTCATTTATCATAGAGGTCTGGGGACCAGACCATATGCCCTTTCTACCTCCTTCCCTCCCACACTCACCTCTCCCTCCCTCCTCACACCCTCCTTGTCCTCCTTCCCTCCCACTCACCTCTCCTTCCTCACCCTCCCTGTTCTTCCCCCCCCCCACACTCACCTCTCCCTTCACTTGCTGCAGTGAGCCCCTGTGCTGTTGGTCAGCTTCTGTCACAGTGTTCATGTGTTGTACCAGCTTCTTCTGACAATCCTGCAAGGCCTCTTCCAGCCGCTGCACACGAGAGTTCTCCCCAGCTATCTGTGACTGCAACTGTCTCATAGCCTCCTCGTGTGCTGACCTCTCTTGGTCCAGCTGTGACACCAGGGAGTCCACTCTCTCCCCAAGGCTATCCTTCTCAGCTTGGCTTACTGCAGGGAGAGAGCCAACAGATAAGTCACATGTAGCACACCACCCCATCATCACATGAGCACACCACCCCATCATCATATGAGCACACCACACCATCATCACATGAGCACACCACACCATCATCACATGAGCACACCACCCCATCATCACATGAGCACACCACCCCATCATCACATGAGCACACCACACCATCATCACATGAGCACACCACACCATCATCACATGAGCACACCACACCATCATCACATGAGCACACCACACCCATCATCACATGAGCACACCCTATCATCACATGAGCACACCCCATCATCACATGAGCACACCCCATCATCACATGAGCACATCCCATCATCACATGAGCACACCCCATCATCACATGAGCACACCCCATCATCACATGAGCACACCCCATCATCACATGAGCACACCCCATCATCACATGAGCACACCCCTCATCATCACATGAGCACCCCCATCATCACATGAGCACCCCCCCCCCCCCCACTGTTCATCACCTTTCAGGTCTGCCCTCAATTGGCCTATCTCCTGGTCCACACCTGTCTTATCTCTCCTCAGCCGCTCCACCTCTCCCTCCAGCTGTGAGACCTTCTCTGCGTGGAGTGCCTTCAGACGTGAGGCCTCACTGGAGGCCCTCGCACTGATGTCTTCCCTGGCCATGGCAAGGCTTGCCTTCTCCTGGGTGAGGGAGGTCCGCAGCTTCATCACCTCCTCCACATGGGAGCGTGCTGAACGGCTCTTGTCAGCTAACTGCTGCTCCAGAACCACAACCTAAAGGGGTTAAAGTTAAAGGTGTAGAACAAAAGGTAACTAAGAATTTGAGCAACTCTGAGATCTGACCACACCTCCCAGACCTGACCACACCTCCCAGACCTGGCCACACCTTCCAGACCTGGCCACACCTCCCAGACCTGACCACACCTGACCCTTGGCATGCCTACAAAGCTTTTCTCTCACGTTTAGACAACATCATATGCCTCTTTGGCACAAACACATCCACCCCTCTCAACAACACACACTTTTCTCTATAGTAGCCAGATCTTGTACACCATGTACCATGTACCTTCCCCTGTAATTGCCCAGCCACACCACCTGTAGCTGCCCGGCCACACCCTCTGTAGCTGCCCGGCCACACCACCTGTAGCTGCCCGGCCACACCCTCTGTAGCTGCCTGGCCACACCCACATACCTCCCTCTGTAGCTGCCTGATTTTGGAATTTGCCTTCTCCAGTTCTTCTGTACTGACCTTCCCTTCACTGTGAAGGCCTGGTGGATAAAAGGAAGCATGCGATGTACTCCTATAGCCAGCAGGCCTGTGCAGGTGTGCAGAGGTCGGCTGTGTGGTAGCGTCCCTCAGGGACTGTGTGGACTTTACACTGTCCAGGCTTGTGTTGCTTGTAGAGAGGTGTTTGCTGGTGAGAAGGGTGCTGTTGGCTATAGGGGAGGTGTGCTGTGACAAGGAGGATAGGTTGGCTTCAGAGCTGAAGGTACGATTGGTTGTGAAGCCCTGCACAGAACTGGCCTGGGGAAGGGAGGTATGATATAGTTTGGGGACCAGGCTAGGTCCATACAGGGTGTTAGCCACCCAATCATGCTGCCCTTTGAATGAGGGTATTTGCCACCCAATCATGCTGCCCTTTGAATGAGGGTGTTTGCCACCCAATCATGCTGCCCTTTGAATGAGGGTGTTTGCCACCCAATCATACTGCCCTTTGAATGAGGGTGTTTGCCACCCAATCATGCTGCCCTTTGAATAAGGGTGTCTCCAGCACTTATCGCTGTTTGTATCATCTTTGAGACAAAAAGTAAAAGATACCTTTTGTTGAGTTATTATAAGTTAGTGTATCATAGACATTGTACATGAATCATGTTGGATATCAACAAACAAACCATGATTAGAAAGGTCTTATCATCATGGTAAGTTAATTAACTAATATCAAGCCCTCTAAATTCAAGTGGAGGCATGGGCACAACCCTACCCTGTTTAAAGATGGAGCCTGTCTCTCGTCCACCTTCCTTTCAGCCTGTGAGCATGCGTCTCTCAACCTCCTGGGGTGCACACACACACACACACACACACACACACACACACACACACACACACACACACAACAGCCCAATAAAACAAGACAACCATCACATATACATGTATACGCACACAATCACCACATGCACATCTACACACCACACACACAACCTTCACCACACCCCACACATACCACCACAACACACCCCACCACACATACACACACAGCCACCATCACACACCACACATACCTGCATTCCTCTTGCACATCACACAGCTGTCCATTGAGGGTACCTTGCTTTTCTTCCCACTCCCTGGTCTGCTTCTGCTGGTGAGATGCCATCTGGTCCAGCTTGTACTGGATCTCTGTACTCTAGTGTGTTGGAGGAGGACAGTGTCCAATCCCCCCACCTCCAACCCTCACCTCCCCCACACATACCCTGCTTATTCCCTTCTGCAGAGTTTTCATCTGGGCCTCCAGCAAGGAGAGGCGATCGGGCTGCTTGCTCAGGGCAGCTGGTCTGTCACCGGGCTGCTCTGATGAATGCCCACCACCCATCTAAAGGCAAAGGTGTGAATTATGTACGTTGTGTGTGTACTAAATATATTCATGTATGTGTTTCATGTGCGTGTGTGCATGCACATGTCCTATACCCTGCTTGAAGCCTGGGTGAGGAGGAGGAGTGGTAATTTAAAAGAACCTTTCCTTTCACTCCTTACTAAGCCTACCATGGTGTCGGCGGGAGCCTCAGTTCCAGGTATACCGCCAGAGCCTAGCCCCACGCGCTCCTTCCATACATAGATGCACAAGTCAATTGCCGGGTCTTCGGCTGCACGATCATCAGCTTACCACGGGTCGCTCGGGGTGGGCTTGTCTGCTAAATGTTACTTTAGGTGACCTATAACAGGTCACATTATCGGCAGTATGCTTGCTAGGAGGTGCCTTACCTGTCTGGCACCCCTCTCTTCGACGCTTCACTGAACATTGCATTCATATGTTTTAGGGTCCCCTCAACATTTGTTATGCGTCGTTAAGGGTTAAAATTGAAAATCATTTGCACAAGCGGTAGGCGTGGCTGCTTATTACCAAGAACCAACGTCGTGGTAACACTATGGCGACTTATCCCAAGGACCCTGCGAGGTCATTGAGCGCAAATGGGAGGCCGATGAAAAAGCCCCGCAAGATAATCCCGCCGCCACAAAGGTGGGGCTTCAGTTGCAATGCCTCGAATATAAACTTACAGAGCATGCTACGCACTCTCCAGCCCATCTGTCATCGCAGATAACTACACATTTGATAAATCCCGCGCAATTTCCTGGAAGCACCTAAGTAAGTAATAACAGGATGCATGAGAGCATGTCCACAAAAGCCGATTAGGTTACAAGTGTACACATGTGAAATGTGGTGACAGGAAATGCTGGTATTCACACTTCGCAGGCCCTAGGCAACGGCTTGAATCCCGTCCACCTGTGACGGCTGATCTGGAAGTCCCCACACCTTGTGCTTATGTTGCCCAGTTGCCCATGAGTAGCACTATATCCTGGAACCACATGGGACCAAGGCAGCCCAAATATCCCAGAGGTACATGGTAACCTTGTGTGTTTTTATTTATATAAATTATTCCCAGGTTTCCCTGATCAGATCTTCTACCATATTCCAACACACAACCGTGGACTTTCAATGTCAATGTTAGAGGCAAAGTGCGCTATCAAAAAAGTATATATACTAGTTTGTCAAGCCCACGTTCCTCCTCCCCCTCCACACACCACACACACAGACCCCAACTGTGTGTTCTTACACTGCCCCTAATGTATTAGGTAAGCACTGTCCTGCCAAAAGAGATGCTCCAGCTTTCACCATGGCAACCAAAGGACATTGTCACCAAGGGCAAACAGGTAGGGCAGAGTCCATTGGGTCCACATCTCAGAGGTCATGGCCATGCATGTGATAGGAACAGAGTTCCCAGGTCCTAATAGGTACCACCTTGAAAGTGCTACTCACATTGCCACAAGACACTTCCCGTCATTCAGCATTGGACTCAGAAGAGATAAACAGCATTCTGGTAAGAAGCATTGCGTTGAGCGCAATAAGCCATCTTGCACACAACAGCAAACAGCCCTGGCCCAGCTCACTATCATCCAAACTACATCATTTTACGTCCTCACAACCCTGCCTACACAATGAGAAGCAGGACTACATGAAAATATAAACATGTGCACTACCACCATGTGAATGTATTGACCACAACAACATAGAATATGGGGCAACATGAAGTTAGGGGACAGAAAAAACATGTCTGACTGCAAACTCAACGGTTATTTGCAGGGAGAGATGACTTGTCAAGGTCATCAAAATAGGAATGCTGCAGAGCTCCACGTGCAGACAGACGTTTGCCTGGATTATATATCAGCATTTCCTATTGTGGCAAACAAATGGGATTAACGTATTAAAAAGTTACACAACTTGGCTTGCCTTCAACAGACCACAGCCAAGATCCCCAATTTTGGGGCACAATTCGTTGTCAGGCTTAGCAGTCCATTTGGGAAAGGTTGGCTTGAAGTCAGGTAATTGAGTAACCCCAGGCCACACAGTCTCGTTGGGTGTTCCCAGAGTCCTGTATAGCCAGTGTAAGAGTTGCCATGATTCTTTGTACTGTACCTACCTGAATATCCTGAACAGTTGGTCAATTTCTGAGTCTCCGTGAAAAAGGGGCCTTTTAGTAACCATCTCTGCAAAGATGCAGGCTGCACTCCACACATCAACTGGACAAGAGTATCGTTGTGAGCCCAGAAGCACTTCAGGAGCTCTATACCACAATGTAACCACCTGAATACAAAGAGCAACTGAGTGACCACACATACTAATAATTATACGCACTGACTTCATGAGTGTAGGCTCTAACTGGAATACCAAAGGCTCTGCCTAGTCCAAAATCTGCCAGTTTGATCACTCCCTTCTTGTCAATTAGGAGGTTCTGGGGCTTCAAATCGCGGTGAAGAATTCGGCGACAATGACAGAATACTGTTCCTTGAAGTATTTGGTACGTGTAGCTCTAGAGAATGTTACGTGTTTTTAAAAAGCCTGCACAGCAAATCCCTAACCTTAATCAGCATTGGATCCATATCGCCTGGTATAGTGTCAAGGTACTTCTTGAGGTCCATTTGCATGAATTCAAATACTAGGTATAGCTTGCTATCTTGATGTAGAATGCCTTCTAACCTAAAATTGTGCTGAAGTCGTGACGTTATTAAAAGGCTATACTTACAGAACAATGTTCGGGTGTTCCAGCTCCTTGAGTAGTGATATCTCTCTCACGGCCGTACTGGGTACCCCTTCTTCTTCAGACTCGAGTCGAATTTTTTTAAGTGCTACATATTTCCCTGTCTTCACATGCCGCGCCTTGTAAACAACCCCGTAGGTGCCTTCACCTAGTTTCTCTTCACGAATGTAGTCGTTGATGGACATTTGTGTCTATTAGTCGGCCGCGAACCCTCCCAATTTCAAATATTCAGCGCATGCGCATGACTATAAATATAATATCAATAGATAGGCACTAACAAGAATTACACACATCACAGAAATACAAAAACAATGCACAATGCACCGGCACATGAATTCGGCACAGTCTCAGTTAGTTGGAATGAAGAACAGTGGGATGATAAGGACAAGAGACAGCACCAAGCACACTATACAGATAATCTGGCACTTATCTGTAAAGTAAATCAATATTAAATGCATATGAAGTATGGAGAATCAGGAATCTCACCTGAACTCTTTGCAATTGCTTTGTTCACTCGTTTAGTTAGTGTCTGTAGTCTAGACTCTGTTTGCTCCATCTCACGATCAAATTCTTCCAGAATACTACAGACAGAAAATTGGTAATATATTAAATACATTTGGTTTATCCTGTTACAGTAACCCCCTCCCACCCGTCTTCTTCTATTCCCACTTACACAGCCTGCTCATCCAGCTCGTCTCCAATGGCATCACCAATCTGTTTCAGTGTCTGAACGTGTGCCCCTACTTCATCTATGTGTTGGTCCTGTTGTGTCAGCATTGCCTACAGGTATGCGATCTTGCATATCACACCCTACTCATACTTTTCATTTTAAACATGCCTGTTGCTGTTGTCTCTGTTGATCAATAAAGTCCTGGTTGGATCTTACAAGTTCTTCTTCCAACTTGGCATACTTGCCACGAGGTTTCTTCTCTTCAGGGCTCACCGAAGCCTATTATCATGCAGACTATTACATCTATGCACAAACGCACACAGCACACTCATGTTTCTAATACACACAACCAACAAAACATGCCACATACCATATGCCCCCCCCCCCACACACACCACACATATGCATCACACACTACACACACATCTCACTTTCTTTCTCAACTGCTCCAGTTTTCTATTGGAACTGTCGCTGTCAATATGATCCCTGATCCTCTGGGAACAGAAATCATAATTGTGAACCTCCCAGACATGCCACAGAGTCAGCACACCCCACCCACATCACTGTTCACAGCTCAGTACCTTCACTGTGGCCTGTATGTCACGAATGAACTGTTTGCGTGACTCTAGTTCACTAGGGTCTAGCCGAAACTTGCGAGGGTTGCTTTCAGCAATACCTTGACATAATTAAGGCAACTAACATGTATAACAGACACACATACATGTATAACACAGGGATACAGACACACATACATGTATAACACAGGGATACAGACACACATACATGTATAACACAGGGATACAGACACACATACATGTATAACACAGGGATACAGACACACATACATGTATAACACAGGGATACAGACACACATACATGTATAACACAGGGATACAGACACACATACATGTATAACACAGGGATACAGACACACATACATGTATAACACAGGGATACAGACACACATACATGTATAACACAGGGATACAGACACACATACATGTATAACACAGGGATACAGACACACATACATGTATAACACAACATACATACAAAACATACAGACATGCATGCACAACACAGGCACAGACACACACATGTACATATCCACATGTACACAAGCATAACACACACAGACCGTAGACACATCCACATGTACACACACAACACAGATATAACATACATGTATACACACACACACACACACACACACACACACACACACACACAGTTACATCGTCTGGACACTAATTATATCAGAGGTTAATCTCAAACATAACAACGTACCACGCTACAGCTCACAGAACGCATAACCGTACGTGCGCGCGCACGTACACACACACACACACACACACACACACACACACA
Organism: Spongilla lacustris; assembly: GCA_949361645.1. Taxonomy (NCBI): domain Eukaryota; kingdom Metazoa; phylum Porifera; class Demospongiae; order Spongillida; family Spongillidae; genus Spongilla; species Spongilla lacustris. The sequence goes on from OX442424.1 coordinate 8,696,047, forward strand.
CACACACACACACACACACACACACCGTACTCGACACACTGGGATTGTGGGAAGCACACATACACACATTCACGCTATACAATGAGGATACTAATTGTCTGTTGTAGATCTTCCAGGTCCCATTCGATACTTTTAAAACAGTTCCTCAGGTCTGTCGCTACACTCTGTAATTTGGCCAGATCTTCGCCCTCGATGAGTGTTGACCATTGTGAATACAGGTTTTGGGCGTTAGCAATAGACTGTTTGACCTCGCTACACACGAGAAGGAACTCGCGCTCACATTCGCTAACAGTCCTCATAGTAACTTACTCTCTAACAACGAAGAATGGGTCCTCCAGTGACATCGCGGTGCGCACTGCTCTAACTGCTATATTATACAGAACACTAACTGAAATACACTGTCTCAGTGAGGTGACGACATAAATGATTAAAACCACACCCATAGCGTAACGTTACTATATAAAACACTGCGCATGCGCGATAAAATAAATTTATGCTAACCCACATGAAGTGTTCATATGGACAGAGGTATCAGAGATTCGCTGACTGTCAGTTCGATGGAGGGAGGGAGGTGTATCGCATTAAATAATGGTCAGCTTTCGTATTATTTTTTGGTTAGATATGTGCATCAGATCTTCATTTTCGCTATACAATGGGCGTGGGTATAATGAAGGTACCGAAGGCATGAACATCGTATGTGCTTAAATATATTAACTCTTAAAGCTGGACCCCATGGATAGCTCTGCGGGGTAAATCCGTATTTTGCTGTGCACGAACGTAAAATTAACTGTTACCGGGGTAACCCGCGCGGAGCTATGGCTTCGTCCATGGTGGTCGACGAAGCTGACGTACTGGATGCTGTAAGGGACTTTCTGGAACACAGCGGCCATGTCGAATGTATGCGCGTACTAGAAAAGTCAGCTGGGATATGCCCTCCGGACGTGTCCGAGGAAATGCGGTTTCTGCGAGAACTTACTTTGGACGGACGTTGGAAAGAAGTACGTGACTTTGTAGAGGTGCTGGCTGACACAGAACACAAGTACGCTTACAATGAGTGCCGCTACGAAGTCATCGAACAGCAGTATCTCGAAGCCATACAAGGAGCGCCATGGGACAAAACCCTTCTTGAGCAAGCGCTGCAACATCTCGAAGAGCTCAGGTTGACCAAACCGAGAGATGAAGTGTATTCGAAATTGGAGCAACTCCTGCCGGTTACCTCAGTAGACAAGAATTATACTGAGTGTGAAAAATACAGGAGCAGGCTGCGGTGCTTTCATCGCTTGCTGTCATCATTACGGACCGTTCTTTATCCCGGTCCGGCCAAAGCTGCTCCCAATCCGTTCCCGGCACCTTTGTCTCATGACCGGCTGTGCCTGTTACTGCTGAAGGGTCGCCTGTATGAGGAGTGCGAGAACACGTGTCGCGAGAGATGCGGGCGCGGGCTGCCCGCTGGAGCTCTCCATTTGGGCTCGTGGATCGGGCGGCTTCCCGATACAGCATTTAACCATGAACTGTTCACAACGATGTCAATGGCAGTTAACCCCTACACACCAGCACCAGAACCAGGTGGTCGTGCTGGGACACCCACCACAGACATGTTGCAGGCCATGGGGCCCTCAGACCCCTTGAAAGAGGATGGGCCCCCGTCACCACATGCACATTGCCCTGGGGAGGATGTGGTAGGACCTAACACACTGAAGACCACATCACCACCAGTGCACTCCAGTGTGTTACGCTTTGAAAATGATTTTGTCCAGGGTGTGGTGATCACACCCATCAATGCACCCCTTGGCAAGCACACATCATCCACTCCGAAGCATTTAATACCTTCAGCACCACCTCTCAACTCTTCCCCAGTCCCATATGTTCCTGGTACTCACTGGCTTCACGACACTCCCCACCTCTCACGTCACATGACCACCACCTCCAAGGATGCCCCAAGGGAGTGGCCATCACTTGCTCTAAGAGGCACTGTCACTGACACCCAGGTGAGATAAATGCACTGCACTAGGAGTAACAAGTTGGTCATTCTTGTCACTCAGGTGGTACGAGCGGTTGCATTTTCTGGCACTGGAGAGCTAGTTGCTGTTGGATCAAACTCTAGAATGCTGAGAATTCTCTCCACAACGCCCCTTCTCTCTTCCGCTAAGAGGTAGCTTTCTAATGCACGTGTATTCCACTTTAGTAAGTTCATTTCCTTACCATCCATGCAGTGTAGGTGAGCTGGAGCCCCTTGCAGTACTGAAGGCCCACCACAAAGGCTCCATCTACTGCCTAGCCTGGTTCCAGGACCGGATTCTGGCATCTGGTTCCAATGACCAAACCATCAAGTTGATTGAATGGGGCACCAGCCCTCTCCAGGCTGCAAGGCGGTTAGCAGTACATAATGGTACAGTGAGGGACTTGAATTTCTTGGAAGACGGATATCTGATATCTGGAGGGACTGGGGACTGTGCACTAAAGCTGTCCCAGTGTGCATCGCTGCAGTGCGTCCATTCCTTTGTGGGGCACACTGAAGAGATACTGGCAGTGTGTCCCCTCGGGGGTACCCTGGTGGCCTCGGGGGGAGCAGACAGAACCATACGACTGTGGGACACACGGCAGTGCTCTCAGGCTGGCACCCTGGGGCTGTCTGCTGGTGTGAGCTCTCTCTCTTCCTTCCGAACACAGCTGGCTGCTGCTACTCTGGGCGGTGAATGCCTTGTGTATGACCATAGAATGCCAAAGCTTCTGTCTACCATCAAACCTCACACAGACGAGTGCAGGTCTGTGAGCTACTCACCAGACGGCCACTGGCTGCTCACAGGGTCATACGATGGTCAGGTCTCATTGGTACACAGCATGTCCATGGAGTGGAAGGTGGTGTGCCATGAGGATGACAAGGTTATCCAATGTCGGTGGCACTCATCTCCTGAACTATTTGCAATGACAGGGGCACAGAAGAGGGCATGCTTTTGGGCACTGCATTGAGCAGGGCCACTTTAGGGTATATGTGCGTGCTCCTTATGTCAATCTGTCAGCTGTGTTGTGTGCGTGTTATGTCTGTCCAATCACATGCAAGTGAAAATAAAAACGATTTATTGTGAGACAGTTTTAAGTTTAGGATGAAGAGGTTTTATAGGAATATTCCTGGACAGTCCCACCCTGACTGAGTGGCTGAAACCAGCAGGTGATTTCAGCTTCAACTGTTCTGCAGAAACATGAGCTTTCTTGCCCCCTAGTGCAAGGTGGTGGTGAGAACCATGTCTCCCTATGAAATGCTTACCTGCAGGCTTTGCACTGGTACTGCTGCTTGATGCCGTGTGGAGCTTTGGAGTGGCTACTTTTGCACACACTGAAGGCGTGGTCACACCTTCTTCGCCTGAAGCCACACCTTCCTTACCTTCTGATGTCTTACTGCTAACAAGTTTGGTTATAGAGCCACCTCCGCTCAACATGTCTCTTTTAGGCTTTACGCTGTTCTCTTGATCCTCCTGCAAGGGCTCTCCTGGGTCGCTATCACCATTGCTTGACTGGTCACCAGATGAGCTGCTTCCAGTTGTCCCCTGCTGGGGGCCCTTGCTGCTCCCCTGCTGGGGGCCCTTGCTGCTCCCCTGCTGGGGGCCCTTGCTGCTCCTCTCAGCACATGCCTCCTTGCTGTTGATGCTGGAAGTCCTTACATGTTCTGACATAACAGAAGTGCTCCCCCTATTAATGTTCGCCTCTGCATGTTGCTTATGTGCAGAGGTGGTCTCAGTGACATGTTGCCTGCAAGTATCCTCTAATCCATCTGCAACACCAGGCAGTGCAGCCACAGAAGCTTTAAGAGCTCTGTCAAGCTCCTTGTTAAACTGCCTCTCCTCTCTTGATGACCTTATAGTGAATATATCTGATCTAATCCAGCTATTATCCATTATGCCTATATTTTTTGGCCAACCTTTTTCGGGGAACAGGGGCTCCGATAGCAGCTAACTTGCCTTTTTGTTTTTTTGATGACGGTACAAAGTCGTCTATGCACGTACGCATCATATCATGACGGGCTTACGGCATACATGTATAACCGGTATATGGTTACCTTCGCTGTCCGAGTTCTGAAAGTCTACACGATAATTTATTTCTTTCTTCTGCCTAGCTGTCGAGGAAGTTTGAGAACGCATTTAACCAACATATCAACACTGACCTATTTGACCGCCGCTCCATTTTAATCTACTGGCTGACACACCTATCTATTATTTACATCATATGTCACTGTAATTCTTCCCGCGCTTTCTTTTTGTCCATTGTAGGCGCTACATGTAACACTTTTTTTTTTTACATACTTGGAATGAGCAAAAAATAAGCATAGTGTAGAAGTGATAAGATGCAGTTATGTAAACGAATGGATATACTTCAATCACTGATAATTATGATGTCTTCAGGAAGCTCTGCTGGGAGGTGCAAACCTGTTCCTTGGTCATGTCCATCAGACACATGAGCTGTTTCCCCACGATGATCAGGTGATTGTGCACTAGGGACCTTCTCATCGGGTAAAATATCCAACACAGCACGATCAGCACCAAGTTCCATAATATCTTCACCTTCGCTGTCTTCACTACTGCCTTCATCAGTCTTGTCCCCATCTTTGTCCTGCTTGCTTGCAAATTCCTCACACACACGGGCCAGTTTATCCTCACCCTCCTTCAGCTGCTTCTGCAGCTGCTCGCTCAGTGTGGTGTCTTGGAGTGCTGGGTCACAAGACTCCTTGAATTGGTCAGTCAGGTGTGAGCCAAAATGAGCCACAAAGTCTCTGTGCCGGCGCTTTTTGAGGGCCTTCCCCACCTCCTTGAATACCTTGGTCGACAAGTGTGACCTTTCCTCCGCACTTATGCCAAGACAATGCTTCGTGTTGGCTCGTTCTATTAGCTGGACTATGTCAAAGCAGTCGGGAAACTCGTCCATTCGCAGCAACCGCTGTACCCGTCTGTTGATCTCGGGGTATGGCGTACCGGAATAGTTTTGTGTTTGTTCGTCTTCGATACCCACTTCAGGGTCAATTCCCTTCAGTTTACACAATTTTTCCCATGTGTCAATGAACTTCCTCTTCAAAAGGTGCTCCTTTATATACGCACTTGATGCTTCATTCATATCATCCAACGAAACATCTGCTTCGTTAAATCGACGGATTTGACGGTCGAGTAATTCAAGCTTCTTCTCCAAAGCCTTTACTTTGTACTTCCTTCCCTTCTTTATCCATTCACAATTCACTGCAGATGTCGATGGTTCAGCGGCAGGACTAGTCGTTGAACTCTCCTCCTGAGTAGCCATCCCGCTATTAATATGTAACCACGTGACGATAATACAAGTAGCTATTTCTAAATAACCAAGCAGATGCACATTGCTATGACGCAATAAATCTGCACGATATAAACAGCACATCAATAACAAAGATGCGATATACAGAACACCTCTCGTCGCATCTCACACCAGAATGGAAGAAATATTATGTGCACTACGAAGAGCTGAAGGAGATAATTTACAAGTTGGCCAAGCGGCAGGACTCAGAGGACGTAATAGAAGGTAAAGTACTCAGTACATGGAAGGACGGGCATATTGCACCATGTTGGAGGTGGTACGTTGCCGCCCTTACTTGCTAGGTCCCACCGAGGAGGACTTCTTTTCAAACGTAACGCGGCAGTTGCAAGATATGAATGTGTTTTTTAAGGGCCGTGAGCAACAGCTAGCGGGGAAACTGTACGAATTGGAGAAGGAGGTGGAAGAGTTTATGAAGCTTAAGAACAGTCTCACCGGACTACGCCCACGCAAGATAAAGAATCAGGAAAGCACTCTTAAGATGGCCTACAGCGAGCTCTACCTCGGCCTCTCGCTGCTCCAGAACTTTCAGCAGCTCAATTACACGGGGTTCAGAAAAATTCTGAAGAAGTTTGACAAACTAGCTGGCAGTGAGAGAGGCAAACAGTATTTCCTAGAGAAGGTAACCACTGCTGAGTTCTATGTGTCTCCCAGGGTTGCAGAAATGATAGCAACGGCAGAGCACACCATGATAGAAAAGCTTGAGGAGGGCAACCGTCACAAAGCCATGAAAACCCTGCGTGTGCCTCCTCTGGAGGCCAAGGGACAGGCCTCTCACTGGGACACCTTCAAAGCAGGGCTGTACATGGGCATCTTCGTCATCAGCCTAATAGTGCTCTGTGTGGCAGCTGCCCTGCGCCCACCGGAGTCATGGGGGGATACCACTGCCATTGTGAGTGGGATGAGGGGCATCCTGATCCTGGTGTGCTGGTTCTATGGCTTTGCCATCAACACGTACATTTGGAGGAGGAAAGGAGTGAACAATGTCCTCATCTTTGAGTTTGATCCAAGGCACAATTTGAACTACATCCAGTTATTAGAGGTAGGTGTGGCAGTGGGAGGCGGATACCTCCTCCTCAGGGCGTTCAATTTGTACTCCCTATACGTGTCATGTTCTCATAATACCATCACCCATAATTCTCCCTTACAAACAAATTTAATGTTTGTGTACCCCAAGTTATATGCACACACTGTGCAGTGCACACACTGATGGATGCTATGCAGTGTACCTATCATTAATGAACTTTTTAAGAATTGGTTTATTCGGATTAAATTAATCAGTTTTGTTTAGTTCTCACCAGGAAGGCACAAGAGTGTTCAGCTATCATATGTAACAGGTCCACTGGACCAGGTTTCCAACAAAAATATTATTACATAATGTTGCTTTTGTGTTAATTTAGTAAGGGAGAATTATGGGTAATGGTATGAGAACATGACAAGAATGAATGAGCCCTTCCCTTCTCACCTGTAGGTGGCTTCTCTGCTGGGTGTGTTAGGAGTCATTGGAGCCTATCTGCTCGTGTTTTCATATTGGATCGGCATTCCAGCCTTTGTGGGCCCTCTGGTCTCCTACCTCCTCATATTGGCCATTGTACTGCTGCCTTTGCCATTCTTCCGTTCCAAGTCTCGCAAATGGCTGCTGAAAGAACTGGTGAGGTCCCCATTCCATCTCCTCCCACGTGCCTCTCCTTTATCACCCCTCCCACGTGCCTCTTCCCCAGGGCCGGATTTGCTGTGCCCCTTTCTTCTTCGTAAACTTTCCAGACTTCTGGATAGCAGATCAGCTAAACAGCCTGTCGACAGTCTTCCTGGATGTTGAGTTTTTTGCTTGTTACCTCTTTTTCAGAAATAGCTCGCAATGTAGCTCAGCCAAATATGGCATCCGAGCAGTTGTGGCTGTCCTCCCAGCATGGTTCAGGTTTGCACAATGCCTGCGGAGGTTTTACTCATTGAAGAAGAACTCAAAGAGGAACTATGAGCATCTGATCAACGCAGGGAAGTACTCAACTTCCTTCTTTGTGGTCCTGTTCTCTTCCCTGGCATCAGGACTCTCTGGTAAGAGAGGAGGAGGGTGCTGACCACCATTATGTTGCCCTGACCTTACAGTTTCTGATGCTAAGGTCCAACCTCCCCACTACTATGTGGCCTTCTCTCTGTGGATCCTATCAGCTATGGTCAGCTCATGCTACACATTCTACTGGGATATAAGGAAGGACTGGGGACTATTTGAGGGAAAACACAAGTTGAGAGAAGAACTCATATATCCAAGAGTGAGTGTGGTGTTAATTTGTGGAGATGCTGGAGGGTGTGGTTGACCTTACTCTCCACAGTATATATACATACTGGCAATAATTGAGAATCTAGTATTAAGGTCTTTATGGACACTGAACATCAGTGTGGGACAGTTGGGTCCCAAGTGGCAGGCTACCATTTTAACAACAATCCTGGCATTGATGGAAACGTTCAGGTCAGGAAGAGACTATGTGTATGTGCAAGTTCGCTCACACTTTCACCCATACAGACGAATTGTTTGGAATTTCTTCCGACTTGAGAACGAACATCTAAACAACTGTGACCAGTACCGAGCAGTCAGAGACATCTCCATTCGTCCCATGAAGTCAGTAGCTGCAGAAAGGAGTGAACCAACTACTGTTACTACTGAACTGTGAAGGTTGTACCACCAGTGGAGTACACAACATTAAACTATACCCTACTCCATTGGTGTTGCAATATTTTATTACTACCCTGTTCTTTTTAATTCAACCACACCCATTCATATTAAATACATTAGGATTCTTGGCTTCCACAAACATTTTCATCAAATAACAGACGCTTTTCAATTGTCCCCTTCCTGCTGTTGCTGCTTGAGGAATGATTCTTTCTTTTGACGAACACGATCCTTGCGCTGTTGCAGAGACAGCTTTGATGCGTTCCATCTGAAAAGGTGAAGTCAGAGAATCAGCACAAGGGAATCAAGTGAATGTGTACTCTCCCCACTATCATATTATGTCCTTAATAAGAATGAACACATTTAGTTTCGGTTCATCAATGTATATCAAGCTATTGTGGTTCAGCTTCTCCATCCATTCTTCTGTATGTACTCACAAATATGTAACGTCACATATAATTAGCTATAGTGTGACATTGTGAAAACTCATACCATTATATGATACAAAACTAGTGTATTTAAATGTTTTGAAGTGTTGCAAATTAATCTGCATGACTAATTATTAAAGTATAGCTGGAACAAATGACTTCAGGTAGATAATGCTTTTAAAACTTGTTGTTTGTTTATGGTCAGCAATTCCTACCCGTTCTACCACAACAACAACATGGAGGCTATTCATTTTATAGTTGTGCCAATAGTGCTAAATTTATTTAACTTGCTCGTTTAGGAAAAGCATGCTGTCCCGAAAAATGGATTTTGCCCTGGAAATTAAAATGCAATGGGCCTCAGAGATCTTGGTGGCTCAGGTTCATCATGTGATGAGGCATCAAGAGTAGCAAATAATGTACATCACAGGCCCCTTAGCAATCCATTGCCACACTAATGTAGCCATCACACTCATTTCAAATATAAACATTTTACTTCAGGAAATGAAATCCTCCTCCATGACTATATATGTAAGCAGTCAAAACCAGTTTCACACTTATTACATAGAATATGGTATGCTATATTTGCACACGTTCAATATGTACTAAATCAATAGCCTCAAGAAAATATCGCAGGCCAGTGTATATATTGCATGCCATATTTCGTACATTACTGTATCGCCCATACCTTTTCTGCTTTAGATCCCCACGATCTTTAGGAGTCTTCTTTTTGAATGCTGGATTCTCCCTGATCTTCTTATGTACACTCTTCAACAACGCTTCCAACTAAGACGTTGTTAGAGGGCATCAAACCAACCAATTACACACCCCATGGCCTCAACCCCCCTCCCCCCTTACTTTGTCAGCAGTAATGCCAGCCTTGATATATGTAGCAAACTGCAGTTTGTACCTATCCTCGTCCTCCTCGCTAAGGTGACGCATGTAGCCAGCAATGTGGCTGCCAAACAGAGCACTTCTCAGCTTCTTGGCATCCAATTCCTCCTTCTCCTTATCGTAACCCACGAAGCGCTGCACACTGGAACGTGGCCAGCACATGAAGAAGTGTCAGACGACCGTTAACTTACCCATGGGGTACCTCTATCCCGCCATCTACAACTCCTTTCATTGCAGCAAACACTCTGTTACCAGTGGTGGTCCTGGTAAGGCCCACGTCCAGGTATGCTCTGAAGGGTCTGGGACCGTCATCTCCCGCCTCCACGTTGTAATCTTCGCCGGTCACGTTAACCTGGCCCTTGTACGTATCAGCAAGTCCTAGGCTTTGAAGAACCTAAACCACATCAAACAATACTAATGTTTTGAAGGCGTAATCTCCATGTCCCTTACTCGTCTAGCCAACAACAGCCCGGTGCAATATGAAGCTGCATAGTTCTTGTACCCAGCTGTCAATCCATAATTAAGCAGCTCAGTTGATTTGGCCTGCCCGAGCACGTAGTCCCCGTCGATCTTAGCGTAGACGATCTGCAAAGTGTGCGAAATCCCAGGTCAACGTACTACCCCTTAATACGTTCATCGACCTACCTGACAGATAACTTCTGTGTTAGTGAAGCGGACCACCAGCCTGTACTTTGGACTGTTGTACTTATTCTTGTCCTGCGTAATAAGGCGCCTCCTGGCATAGTAGTCGGTCTTGCCCTCTGCATACACACAGTTAACAGCCGAATCAGCAAACTGCATTAGCCACAGTACCTCTCCGCCTTCTGAACTGCACTTGGTACCTACTGAAGTAGGACCTGTTCTTAACTAGTTTCACAAACGGCTGCCCGAGTATCGCACAATCGAAAAAGGAAACGATTTCATTTGGATGTCAGCATGCAAAGATGGGCAAAAGCGCGGTTATAGAGTTATACTTTACCATACTAAAGCCTTCGATCGCTGCAGATGGAGTGGATTAACTTTCCTCCTCCACGTCCTCCACGAGTTAAGTCGAAAAGGAAGAGAAAGCGCATGCGCATCAAAGACAACTAACAAGTGCGCGCTTATTGGAGTGAAGAAATGACGATTTATAATCTTTATATTTTCGATCGAAACTGCCAGTGCCTATATTACAAGGAATGGGTTAGGCAGAAACAGGCAGGCATATCCAGGGACGAAGAGTTTAAGCTAATGTATGGAATGATCTACTCTCTCAAGTCACTTCTATCGCGGCTTTCTACCACGAGTGCTAAAGATAGCTTTACCAGATACTGCACGTCAAGCTATTCCTTGCATTTTTTCGAAACACCTACTGGTCTAAAGTTCGTTCTGAACACTGATAAAGACTCGGTGGGTGTTCGAGAAGTGCTGAACAATATTTACAGCAAAATTTACGTCGAGTATGTGGTCCGCAACCCTTTGTGTAAGCCCGGAGCGTGTATCGATAGTGAGCTGTTCACCAAACAGCTCGATAGTTATGTTCAAACTCTTCCGTTCAAGTAGCTCTCTTGTGATTTATTGTGTGTGAGTTGTATCAGCGTACGTTTTTTTTTTTTGTGGTACATATAACGGTCCATGGCCTATTTCGTGGGGTGAGGCGCGCAGGCACCAACTATAACCCCGCGGTGAAGGTGGTGGTAAGCAAGCTATAATTCACTTGAGCAAGTTAATATTACACAACCAAATCGCTACAAACTGTAACAGATCTGGTTGGCATATCATTCTGTAACAGATGCGTTGTACATTCGCCCTACATATAGTTTTCCTGTTACAATTTGATATAACATAATGCTACATTATGTTGAGTATTGTTACAGAATGTAAAGAAAATGTGTTACAACTACTTCAAACAATCAGTTACAGATTATTCCAAAAATATGTTACGGTTTGATGCCATATCTGTTACACTTCAATTATACGCGTTTATCTTTTGTACGACGCACGTGATATGGCTAAGTTTACTCAGTTGCAAGGTGGCATGGAGAATTGGAGATCCATTCCTGGTTGCTTTCACGCTCTTTGCACGCCCCCTAGTTCGGACCCTTTGCTACACGGCTGAGAAGCAGGAACACACCACTGGCTGACAAGGCTGTACACTACGCGCCGCCGAGAAGGCTGATTACTACAAACCGCGCCGAGAAGGCACGCTACACACCTGTGAACCTAAATCTGAACGCGTACAACTGAACGCTACACACCTGCGAGAAGGCTGAATACGAACACCGCTACACACATGTCATGTGAGTAAACGTGTCTCGTACCCAGACCCTGATTTCTCACAGCTGATGATGTTTTTACGATGCATGGGATATGGCTACGTTTACTCAGTTGCAAGGTGGCATGGTGATCCTGGTTGCTCTCACGCTCTTTGCACGCCACCAAGGCTGACGAGTGAGAAGGCTGAACGCTGCACACGAGTGAGAAGGCTGAAAAATGCACACGAGTGAGAAGGCTGAACGCTACACACGAGTGAGAAGGCACTATTGGCTGCTGTTGTGCATTGATGTGTTGGCGCTTTGATCTAGATACAGCAGTGGCTCAATATCATGTGCAGTAGATGTACGTAAGTTATTTCATTTTGTGCATGTCTAATCTACCGATTTTACTTTCTTAGTGGGATGTTCCATGGAAAAATATTTTTAAGACTGTCTCATTTACACGGTGACCTTGTGAAGGGAATGGTCGTGATGTGTCGTGATGTATTGTCACAAGGTATGTGAAGTATGTAAAAGATACACATGAGATACTTCATTTCACCTTCATTGATAGGGCAACTCACAAGATGTGCAGGACTAAATGTACTTGCCAGATAGGGACTAATGAATGGTATGGTGCATCTAATTGTTTGATAATGGTAGTAACAAAATAGATGTTCTGCGGACTGATGTTCAAGTTCTATCCTTTGATGTTGAAAAATATGACAAGATAAGCCATCTACCAGCAAGGCATACACAAAAGGTAATTTTATTAATGGGAGGGACCAAATATTAATGTTTCTTTTGTATCATTTTTTTGTCAAGTTTACCCCTTTGTGCTACATTATGGAATACCAACAAAGGATGAAAATGGAGGCAATAGTCTGATGACTCATCCACGGAAGACATGCATGGTATGAGAACGGTTCACACAAGTGCAACCAGTGATATTTAATTGTATCTCCTGATGCTTTGCTAGTGAATGTTGGGGGTCTATCATATTGAGTGGACTTAAGTTCAGCTTATGATCAGGTGAGCTCAAACACATGTAAGTGTATATGTTATTTTGGTTTTCAAATGTTCAGTGAGTTGGTGGCAGTATTCAAGTCCTCAGCTGGTGGTGTTCTACAAGGCAATGCGCTTATACAGCTGCCCATCTTGATGTTGTCTTGCAACTTCCAAAGACCACATCGTGCACATCCATGAAAGAGACAGCAGTAACTTCACAAGACAATTGGAAGTGAAGATATTTCATCCGACACTTGGACACTTTTTATGTATTTTGTGTATACAATGCAATATAAAATTATATGCCTTATAAGGAATAAGAATCCATGGTACGGATATGATACATATTAGTAGCATATATGTTCATCTTTTTGTTACATTTTGTTGGTACATTCTTCTACATATTCCTGCCGTACGTACACGTACCAGATTGTATTTACAGATATGACAGACATATATGGTAACATGTATGCACCATAAATGTATCATGTCTGGTACATAAATCCGGAATTGTCTGTGTACCATAACGCCCCGTGAAAATTGAAATGAAGAGATTGCCATGTGGAGATGCTCTATCTTCCCTTATCATTGGCAGTAGAAACGGGCTGAAAGTGGCTATCGACTGCAGTCTTCAAGAGCATATGTCGGATAAGGTATATTTGTTTTCAAAATCGTTTGTACTGAAGGCGACCCAGCTAGCATTCCAGGAGATAATGATGGCAGCACAACAGACGCAGTACGCTTTTGCCGCAAACTTGCGTTCTCCGGCTCCTCTGTCTCTCCACATCACTGGGCTGCTCCAAGGCACCAGGCTGCATAGAGCTCTGCACGACTCGTGGCGAGGATTTAGCAACCCCGCGGTCAGTGCGCGGCGTCACGTGCCGATATCCTGTCCATTATACGAAGCCCAACAGATATGCTTTCCCGTACTAGATGGGTATAAGCGAGCAGCTGCACCACGAAATATATCCTCCACGCGACATTATCTACCTATCCCCTGATTCTGAAAACGGTGCAGCACGTGGTAATATTATAGATGATTGCTTCACACACACACACACACACACACACACACACACACAGTACTTGACAGCCTGGATTGCCGGAGGGTGTATGTTATTGGCGGCCTTGTGGACCTCACTATCATGAAGGTAGCAGCACCTCCAGATGATGCATGCCCAGGCTGATGTGCTGTGTGCCTAGCGCCTCACCCAGTTCAAGGCAGCCCAGTTGGGTCTGCACACTGCCCGTCTTCCAGTCAAAGAACACATGAAGGTCTCCTCCAGTGATGCCCACCACATCAACTTACCGATCAATTTAGGTGAGGTGGATTGGGGCATTTTAATCAACTCCCTTACACCTTTTCTCACAGTGGTAAAGATATTATTGTCAGTAAATTCTGGTAACAGCTGGGCACTAGCACTCCACGAGCACATTCCTAAGAGAAAAGGCTACTCGTTACAGCAGGACCTAGTGTGTAGGGCAATGAATTAGGCCTTCCTCACAATCCCCATGACAACCATTACCTCACATATGCTGCTATTAAAATTGGTGAGCAACAGTCACCCTGTTGTTACATCATCACAAGTTATTGAATGGGGAGGGGGTGTGCTTGAGTGTTGAATACCCACTTGTCCAATGGGAGTGGCATGTTGTCAGAGAACAGTAGAAACAGATACTTTAGTGTCTCAGAGAGAAAAAAGCTTTCCATTCTGTCCTTGTATGAGGGGGGGCCTTGCACACGCACATCCAGTACAGATGAATACCCACCAGTGGGTATAAAAGTGACCTTTTCAAATGCTTGGAAGATGTCCCAGGCCCAATCCATGTACTGGCTATTACCAGTCACTTGATATAGCACAAACAGTGATTCAACTGCCTCAGGGCGAAGGAAGTTCTGCATGTCCACCCCTTCATCCTGTTAGTATATCCCATGGTATTTGTATGTTGAGTCATGTGCATGCAAAACTGCACCTTGATCACAAAGTCTGGCCCATCCCTACTCCTCTGGTTGAAGTAAACTCCCTCAGGAGCTAGCCCGGTGGGAGTCCGCTTATACAGTTGATAGCAGGTGAGCATCAGGTCCCTGGCCAAGGAGAGGTGTGCGCTGGGGTAGCCATGCATGTGTCCAAGGGCCAACACAGCTGGCAAGAAGCATGTCACATGCTCCATGTAAGGAATGAAGATGGTGCTGTTCGTGATGCCAACAAATGTCAGATTTGATGGTCCAGAGTGGCCGATGAGCTTGTGGGTGATCTGCCTCACTGCAGCTGTGTACCATTTGAGGAACCTGATTGTTATAATCAGTGTTAGTTGTACCCCTTGGAAGTAAAGCCACTTACTTTGCCTCTGTCTTCCCAGTTTGCAAATGTTGCTTCAAAAGATATTCATAGTAGCTGTCCACACCAGCTCCAATGCTGTATGTACCCAAGACAAAGTTGCCCGTTGCCTGGGTCACCAGCCTAGGGACCAGTCCATCCTGTAGGCGGGACTGTAACCCCTGCATAGCAGCATCCACCACCTGCCGATACCTGCGGTCTCCTGTGGCCAAGGACAGGTCCCTGAACTCCAGCTGCAGTGTGCCCACCTCTGAAACGAAGATACGGCCTGACGTGGGCGCGGCAACTTGGCCTGTTGCTAGGTTTACTTCAGGGAAAGGGACGGTGGAGGGAGCGGAGAAACACGGCATAAGACGATTTCCTAGCTCCGTCTTGCGAGGATGGGGGGGGGGGGGGGGTTGTGAATATGTTGTTTAGGAGCAAAATGTCATGAAAGCAGCGTAGCTTACCGCCTTTTGGAGGAAGAGGCGGTCTCCAGTAAGGTGGTATGTGCTAAGCAGTCCTCCAAGGATGCGTATTGTGACATCGAATAGGTTAACAAGTCGTGACTGATTCAGCTCCAGTTTCTCGGCCACCCATTTTCTGGCTTCGGCAAACTCGTCTGTTAATTCCATCAACCACAGTGTGTCGAGTGAGTCTACTAGCGTGGTCCCCAGACCAAGCCACTCGTTACTGGTACGACTAACAGGCTTAAACTCGTCTTTTCCCCACGCGTATTTTCTATAGCCCGACCACGCGTGCCTAAAGGCGTTCACCACAGCCTGCCTCCGAAAGGCTTTTGTGTGCATATCCACGTTCGGCCCCGGATCGATCCGCGTTCCTTCGGCCTTATCCCTATCAGTACGGCTCCAAGCATAAAGTAGCGCGAGTACGTATATGACCAGAAGGCAACTTAATATGGATAGACATCTCTTCAATGCGAGGCTATAATTTGGCATTTATATTTTTTAATAATTGTAATTTTGTAATCCACGTGATCTTATTTGTAAACATGTGAGGGATGGTTATTACAACTTACAATGTTCAAAAAAAATAATAAGCGCTCCCAGCCACATCGGTTTATTTAACAAGATATTTCGGGGATAGCTTTCCTTGTGCTCATCCCAAAGGTATTTCCATATTTGTATTTTTCACCTGCGGTGCAACAAGAGAGGTGGTAAGTATGCGAACCTGATGTATTATCTCTGGCGAACGTCCCTCACTAACCTTGAACATGACCAGTATAGTGCGGTATAAGTCCAACTTGATGTGTGCGGTGCAGAGATGCGGACTGTTTAGTTTGCTCGAGTGGTCGAGTGAGTGTGACCGGCTCGTTCTGTGATAAGATCTGCCGTCTCTTCTCGCTTGCCTGTTCTTTCAATGCTTGCATCGTTATGACGGGATACCCTTCGCCAATGTACCGTCTGGCTTTGGGTACGAAACCTGTGTAACCCGACATGAACGCCTTGTCGGTTTGGAGATGGAACGGTGGGATGTGTGTGGAGAGAAATGGCTTCGCTTTGGGGGCGATTGGTTCCAGACCTTTAGCCGGGTTGGCCGAAGGATCATTCTGGAGTGTGGTCAACTCCTTTCGATTGCCCTCGATCCGTTGTTGGTCCAGTTCAAAGGAATTGATGGCTTGGAGACTGGTTTCAGCATACCTCGATCCGAAGTAATGCTGATTCTTCGGAATAAACCCTGAAAGGGTAGTGTGCATAGTGGTAATAGCCCAGAGGAATACACATCCTACCGCTGTAACCCGGGACCATAACGGAGCTGTACTTCTGATCGCCCCAGCTCGTAGTACGGGAGAATTTGGCGGCCTCCTTGCGCTGCACCAGGTGATCGGGAGGATAGGTCTCACCGAGTACCGAGTTACCCGAAGATGCAATAGTAGAATCCGTAAGCAATGCATGTGTATGACCTCCGTAAGTCTGACCGATTTGATATTTATACTGTGGTACGTATCCACAGTACCTGCAGGAATAGTTCCAGGTAGTACCACTTTGGCCATGCACTCTCTGCTACATGCATACCCTGGTGTGTGATACGGATCCGGGGTCATCAAGATCGACTTTTTCGCCATCGCTTCCAGCTATAAGCGTCTCCAAGTCAACAAGCGCATGCGCAAACAAAAATAGCACCATTAACGGATGAATCTGATTAACTGACGGTAGGTTGACTTTTGCAACGTTTGTGGCTAGGCTTTTTCTTCGGCAGAGGCCTTCCTTTTAGCTCCATAATGTGCGCATGCAGCTGCTGACTAATAACTACAAGAGTCTGATATTTATTCTCCGTAGCCTAGACGTGACGAGACGGTGGGTGGGGGTAAAATTAGGTATACATGTATGTAGCCAATACCTTTATCTTCTCATGACATTGTGCCTGCATGTTCTGTGTTTCCCTCAAGAGGGTGCCAATCTGTTTGTCTTTCTCACCCAGTCTCTGCTGCAGTTCCCTCACCTGCATCTGCATACCCCTGAGCTCTCCCAAGAGGGTCAGCATAGAGGTCTGGGCAACTGCAAGAGGGGAGGGAGGAAATTTGAAGCTCAAACCAGTAATACATGAAGGTCTGCATACATATATGAAGGTCTGCATACATATATGAAGGTCTGCATACATATATGAAGGTTTGCATACATATATGAAGGTCTGCATACATATATGAAGGTCTGCATACATATATGAAGGTCTGCATACATATATGAAGGTCTGCATACATATATGAAGGTCTGCATACATATATGAAGGTCTGCATACATACATGAAGGTCTGCATACATATATGAAGGCCTGCCTGCATACATATATGAAGGTCTGCATACATATATGAAGGTCTGCATACATATATGAAGGTCTGCATACATATATGAAGGTCTGCATACATATATGAAGGTCTGCATACATATATGAAGGCCTGCCTGCATACATATATGAAGGTCTGCATACATATATGAAGGTCTGCATACATACATGAAGGTCTGCATACATATATGAAGGTCTGCATACATATATGAAGGTCTGCATACATACATGAAGGTCTGCATACATATATGAAGGCCCACATATATACGCAAACATGTAACAAGGCCTACCTACTTACCCAGGGACAGTTGCTCCCCTTTAATGGACTTACTGTCTTTCTCCCTAAGGAGCACACTCCTCTCAAGGTCCCACTGGTGGGGGTGTGTATCTTTCCTCCTTAGTGCAAGAGAGCTGCGCAAATGTTGGTGGGCCTCCCCTAACATCAGGAGGTCATGGGACAGCCGGTCAACTTCACTCTGAAGGTGTCTGGTGGAGCGCAGCTGTCCCTCCGTGGAGCAGAGCTGGATCTGCAGGGAGTACAGCTGGGCGTGTGTCTTCTGCAACTCCTACAAGGATTGAGAATTGGGTAGAAGAATGGTTACCATAATATATAAACCAAACTTGGTCCTAGATAGCTACGTAAGCATTATTGCTTGTAGTACAATACTACATACAGAGCGTGGTAACATGGCGGAAAGATTTTAGTGACTGAGATGTCCCCATGTTATAATATTTGTGTTGCCACTGACAATCACTTGCATCACATTATCGACACACTTGTGTGCCTAGTCATGCCAATGGAGCCTAGGGGAGGTGTGTGTGCCATTAAGCAAAGAAAGGAGACTTGAACACAACCAGTCGTAACACCCTTAGATCGTCAAATACATAAGGCATAACAGAACAACTGTTGGGTAAGCCTTCACAGCCGTGCTTGGATTGGCATGCACATTGGGACATCCTAACCATGTGCGGAAAATCCTCCCACCCATGATGTCATCATGTATCTCTACCTGGGACAACTCTGCATTCATCTTTTCCAATCTCTGGACCTCACCACCTAGGTACTGGCTCTTTGATGCCAAGCTTGTATTGACAGAAGCCAAATGTCTACAGGGAGATATTACTGCTCATCCCTTGATCACCCCTCATCCTCATCCCTTGATCACCCTCATACCTTCATCATCCTCACCCTCATACCTTCATCCCTTGATCACCCTCATACCTTCATCATCCTCACCCTCATACCTTCATCCCTTGATCACCCTTCATCCTCATCCCTTGATCACCCTCATACCTTCATCATCCTCACCCTCATACCTTCATCACCCTCATACCTTCATCATCCTCCCCCTCATACCTTCATCACCCTCATACCTTCATCGTCCTCACCCTCATACCTTCATCGTCCTCACCTCGTACCTCCATCATCCTCACCCTCATACCTTCATCGTCCTCACCCTCATACCTTCATCGTCCTCACCCTCATACCTTCATCATCCTCACCCTCATACCTTCATCGTCCTCACCCTCATACCTTCATCGTCCTCACCCTCATACCTTCATCATCCTCACCCAGTCCTCCTTACCTGTTGCTATCCTCCATTTTCTTACACTGCTCTTCCATCTGTATTATCCTGGTGTTGTAGTCAGCCTGCATTGACTGAATCAGCTCCTTCTGACACGAAACTTGTTCTTTCTATCAAACACACAAACGCACACATGTGCACACGTAACTGGCAGATGATAGCACTTACAAGGTCACCTCATAGCACTTCAAGTTCACCTCATAGCACTTCAAGGTCACCTCATAGCACTTACAAGGTCACCTCATAGCACTTCAAGTTCACCTCATAGCACTTCAAGGTCACCTCATAGCACTTCAAGGTCACCTCATAGCACTTCAAGGTCACCTCATAGCACTTCAAGGTCACCTCATAGCACTTCAAGGTCACCTCATAGCACTTCAAGGTCACCTCATAGCACTTCAAGGTCACCTCATAGCACTTACAAGGCCACCTCATAGCACTTCAAGGTCACCTCATAGCACTTCAAGGTCACCTCATAGCACTTCAAGGTCACCTCATAGCACTTCAAGGTCACCTCATAGCACTTCAAGGTCACCTCATAGCACTTCAAGGTCACCTCATAGCACTTCAAGGTCACCTCATAGCACTTCAAGGTCACCTCATAGCACTTACAAGGCCACCTCATAGCACTTCAAGGTCACCTCATAGCACTTCAAGGTCACCTCATAGCACTTCAAGGTCACCTCATAGCACTTCAAGGTCACCTCATAGCACTTCAAGGTCACCTCATAGCACTTACAAGGCCACCTCATAGCACTTCAAGGTCACCTCATAGCACTTACAAGGCCACCTCATAGCACTTCAAGGTCACCTCATAGCACTTCAAGGTCACCTCATAGCACTTCAAGGTCACCTCATAGCACTTCAAGGTCACCTCATAGCACTTCAAGGTCACCTCATAGCACTTCAAGGTCACCTCATAGCACTTCAAGGTCACCTCATAGCACTTACAAGGCCACCTCATAGCACTTCAAGGTCACCTCATAGCACTTCAAGGTCACCTCATAGCACTTCAAGGTCACCTCATAGCACTTCAAGGTCACCTCATAGCACTTCAAGGTCACCTCATAGCACTTCAAGGTCACCTCATAGCACTTCAAGGTCACCTCATAGCACTTCAAGGTCACCTCATAGCACTTACAAGGCCACCTCATAGCACTTTAAGGTCACCTCATAGCACTTCAAGGTCACCTCATAGCACTTCAAGGTCACCTCATAGCACTTCAAGGTCACCTCATAGCACTTCAAGGTCACCTCATAGCACTTACAAGGCCACCTCATAGCACTTCAAGGTCACCTCATAGCACTTACAAGGCCACCTCATAGCACTTCAAGGTCACCTCATAGCACTTCAAGGTCACCTCATAGCACTTCAAGGTCACCTCATAGCACTTCAAGGTCACCTCATAGCACTTCAAGGTCACCTCATAGCACTTCAAGGTCACCTCATAGCACTTCAAGGTCACCTCATAGCACTTCAAGGTCACCTCATAGCACTTCAAGGTCACCTCATAGCACTTCAAGGTCACCTCATAGCACTTCAAGGTCACCTCATAGCACTTCAAGGTCACCTCATAGCACTTCAAGGTCACCTCATAGCACTTACAAGGCCACCTCATAGCACTTCAAGGTCACCTCATAGCACTTCAAGGTCACCTCATAGCACTTCAAGGTCACCTCATAGCACTTCAAGGTCACCTCATAGCACTTCAAGGTCACCTCGTAGCACTTCAAGGTCACATCATAGCACTTCAAGGTCACCTCATAGCACTTACAAGGTCACCTCATAGCACTTACAAGGTCACCTCATAGCACTTCAAGGTCACCTCATAGCACTTACAAGTGAGGCCACCTCATAGCACTTACAAGGTCACCTCATAGCACTTCAAGGTCACCTCATAGCACTTACAAGGTCACCTCATAGCACTTACAAGGCCACCTCATAGCACTTACAAGTGAGGCCACCTCATAGCACTTACAAGGTCACCTCATAGCACTTCAAGGTCACCTCATAGCACTTCAAGGTCACCTCATAGCACTTCAAGGTCACCTCATACACTTACAAGGCCACCTCATAGCACTTACAAGTGAGGCCACCTCATACACTTACAAGGCCACCTCATAGCACTTACAAGTGAGGCCACCTCATACACCACCTCATAGCACTTACAAGTGAGGCCACCTCATACACTTACAAGGCCATCTCATAGCACTTACAAGTGAGGCCACCTCATACACTTACAAGGCCACCTCATAGCACTTACAAGTGAGGCCACCTCTTCCTGCGCCTTGTCCATGCACCTTGACTTGCATAGCAACAGTCTGCTCCTCACAGCGTGCTGCACACATTGGTACCGTTCAAATAACAGCTGGCTGTGCAAGAGTGCCACCTGACTCTGCATAATGCCCACCTCCTCAAGGTGTGGGCAGCCTCCAAAGTGCATCCAGTCCATCCCTTCAGTTTCAGTGATGGGGATGCTGTCTGCAGCACCCCTGTGCACCATCTCTCCTCGCACCAGGAGCCGATTGAGGAGTTCAAGGGGAGATGGGTCTGGGCAATGCACACAACCTTGTGGGTCCCCCATCAAGACACGTCGATAATGTGGCCTGGGGCTGAGGTCTGCATTAAGATGGTGGGCTGAAGTTATCCCATGACTCCCTCCTCCTGACGACAGTAGATGGGTTGTGGTGGAGATAGGCCTGGCCACGCCCCCACCAGTCATGTCTCCCACCCCACTGGTCACTTGCATGTCTTGCCGTATCCTCTTCAATGGCCTCTCTCCCTGACCTCTCTCTGTTCCTGTGGAATTCAGACCTTCATACGACCGGCCATGTTCCACTGATTGAGTATCTTCACCATCAACCTCAACATGGTAACACTTCTGGTTGCTATGAGCGATTTCAATACCCAGGTCTTGAGCATCATAAGAATAATTATGAAACTGGTCACCCTGATCATCATGGGTCTGGTCACCCTGATTGTCATGACTCTGGTCACCCTGACCATCATGACTCTGGTCACCCTGATCATCATGGCTCTGGTCACCCTGATCATCATGACTCTGGTCACCCTGATCATCATGACTCTGGTCACCCTGATCACCATGACTCTGGTCACCCTGATCATCACGACTCTGGTCACCCTGATCATCATGACTCAGGTCACTCTGATCATCATGACTCAGGTTACCCTGATCATTTTGGTGATCCTCCAAACAATCTTTCCCCACTTCTGTCTCTGTTGAGGAAGTTGTTGGAGTCGCCTTGGAACCATAAGACAGCAAGCCATTGAACAGCTTCTCAATGTTAGCCCTGAGGGAGCCTTGTGGTGGTATGAATGAGAGAGAAACCATTGAGCGAGCAGGCCCAGTCGCAATAACTGGGAGGGTCTGCACGGATATTTCCCCTAGAGAGGCAATGTTGTCTTTAGCAGAGGCATGGCCAACAGAGGCGTGGCCAACAGAGGCATGGCCAACAGAGGCGTGGCCAACAGAGGCGTGGCCAACAGAGGCGTGGCCAACAGAGGCGTGGCCAACAGAGGCGTGGCCAACAGAGGCGTGGCCAACAGAGGTGTGGCCAACAGAGGCGTGGCTTCCAGAGTGTGTGACTTGCCTGTTTAGCAGTGACTCTGTGTCACCCACAGATGCCGTTGGCGAATAGGCCTGGGCCTGAGCTGCTCGTTCATCACTGTTCGCAGGCTCGGAGGGCGGGGAGGCTGGAGTTGTCACAGCAACTGAGGAGCTGTTGGAATGGGTGGACAATCCAAATGTGTTGTCATAGCCATGGTGTAGCTTGCGACACACCTCCTGCAGCTGACTGCTAGTGAGCACCCCTGAGGTGTGGCCACACAGTGGAGTATCTGAAGGGGGAACAGGTCGACTGGTGCCCACAGAGACGTCTGCAAGAGGCACTCCAACAATATGCTTGGTATTAGAACTGCCTGGCTCAGGAATGAAGACTGTAAGGCCTGGGCCCTCGTCAGAGTACGAACAAGGTTTCCTCAGTGTGTCTCCTCCGCCTATGTCTGCCCCTCCCCCTATGTTTGCCCCTCCCCCTGTGTCTGCCCCTCCCCCTGTGCCTTGCAGGGAAGGGTCCAGGGAGATAGACAAGCCAAGGGTGGCGATATCATGGGGCTCAAGAGAGCGCCATCTGTGTACAGTGAGAGGAGAGAGTGGGAGGGTGAGGGTGGGAGGGAGGAAAGGGTGGGAGGGTGGAGAGGGTGGGAGAGGGTGGAGAGGGTGGGAGGGAGGAAAGGGTGGGAGAGGGTGGAGAGGGTGGGAGAGGGTGGAGAGGGTGGGAGAGGGTGGAGAGGGTGGGAGGGAGGAAAGGGTGGGAGAGGGTGGAGAGGGTGGGAGAGGGTGGAGAGGGTGGGAGGGAGGAAAGGGTGGGAGAGGGTGGAGAGGGTGGGAGAGGGTGGAGAGGGTGGGAGAGGGTGGAAAGGGTGAGGCTTAAGTACACTCGAAATCCTTTCTTTCTAACCTCTCCTTGCTTGTTTCAAAGGCTAAGCCAATACCAGTGACTAGGTGTGGGTGGAGCTGAACATAACGGAAGAGAGGCTGCAGAAGTGGTCAGGGGGAGGAGCCAAGGTGAGGTCAGGGGGAGGAGCCAAGGTAGGATACAGTGATAACATGTAATGGTGACAGATGAGTACAGGAGAATGGCTCACAGCTATGTGTTCCTGGAAGTTATGGAGATGGATGGGCACCTGGACCTTCTGTTGCAGGCTGTGAACCAAATTAATAGGAAACAGGGAATATAGCTGGATGAAGAGGTAATAGACAGCTGCATCCAGGTGTGGGTACAGCTGAGAAGGAACATTCTCTGTGAAGGTGGGAGATGTGTGAAACATGCCCATTGAACCACCCCCACCCCCACCCTTACCTAAAGTATGTGTTGCCCTGATGGTTGCAAGGTTATAAAAGATGTCCATCAGCTCCCCCAGGCGACCTCCAAGGTAGGAGGGGATTAGGGGGACCAGCGCAGCAACAACAAGGGCACTTGTGGTGAGTACCACAACGTCCTGACTCTCCTGTGGGAAGGGACCAGGTGCAACATGCAGGTGTGCAGTGGGTGCCCAGGCCATTTATTGCACCAAATTTTGTTTGGAGAGTATATACGTACCCGGAGGTATTGTAGTATAGAGCTGAATAGCGGGTGCGCGGACAGCTTGTATAGCCAGCTCATCTGTGGGTTGAGATATCGACATCATAGCGGTATACTTTGGAGGTGACGACTTTTGATACATGCCACGTATTCGAACGCTTTCTTTTGAGGGTGGGGGGAACGAGGCCCTTACCTGCGAATTAAGTGCAAAGGCAAGCAGCCGTAGTACTCCGAGCCGAGTGGCCTTCACATGGATACATTCGTGCAATTTGTCAAAAAAATCCTGTTAAAGTGCGGTAAAAAGGTCCCAGCTGCGACAAGGATGAAAGAATATGTTCTTTACCTGAGCGTGACTTGACTTAAGAGTAGTGAGGATCTTGAGTGCTCCCTTGGAGCCTTTTGATAGATAATAGTCAATAAGAACTCTAAGCAGGTCTGGGCTCTCCGTATTGTCAAGTGCACGCTTCACACGTTCAGAGTGCTCGGAAGCTTCGCGTATGTGCACGGCATCTATTAAACTAATATCTTCCATCATCGCATGAACATGAACCGACTTGTACTTTTAAAAGATTGGCTAATTAAAATATACACGGCTACGTGACCACGTGATCAGTCGAGAATTAGTCGAGAATTAGTTAGCCTAGCGCCTCCAGACCTTTCTTAATTGTAATTGTTATTAACGCTACAAAAGTTATGACACGTGCATGGGGGCCGGGGGGTGGGGGGCCATTTAGCTAGTTAGGGGGGCGTACCTTAGGTGGTGATCATTTAGCGCCGCCCCTTACATGCCTGGGTACGTGACCAATCCACACGTGTAATAGGGCCTATAAATAATATGACGGACGTGGAAAGGCTTAGTCGTGTGGAGAAGAGAGCGAAAGAGGCAGAGCTAACTCTTGAACAACTCAAGAAGTACGTGGAGGTTCTGAAAAACAATTCAGGTAAATACTTATATATCTACTTATTTCGACGTATCAATAGGCCTACCCCCGCGCAGGTAAATCGGCTGTAGAGTCCACAAAGGTTAGTAACTGCAGTATT
This sequence comes from Spongilla lacustris, assembly GCA_949361645.1. NCBI lineage: Eukaryota > Metazoa > Porifera > Demospongiae > Spongillida > Spongillidae > Spongilla > Spongilla lacustris. Next base: position 8,721,456 of record OX442424.1, read on the forward strand.
TTTAATAGTCAAAAGACCTTGTGCATACTTACATAGGTGGAAATACAGCACTTAAGCGAAGAAAACCAGAAACTCGAGAAGGAAGTGGAGAGACTTCGCGCAGCTCTTGTGACACTCGAAATAAAGAATGGAGGTAGACACGGACGTTGAAAAACGACTCAGGAAGCTAGATTTCCTTCCGTAGTTGTACAGGTACCGCCTCCAGGAGAAGTTAAGCAGCAGACAGCCTTGCCTGTTCCCGCCATGGCGGACGCCCAGGTGACACAGAGCAAAGATCACGTGACAGACTCGGAGGAGAGCACTAAAAGGAAGGGTTCCAAGGAATCTACGCAGGATAAAAAGAAGAGTTCTGTGGAAGAAAGCAAACCAAGAAAGAAGTCGGATGATCCCACATCCCAGAAGCCTGGGGAGGAGGACAGTGAAACTGTGGACGTATCTAAACTGGATATGAGAGTTGGGAAAATACTTAATGTGATGCGTCACCCTGATGCAGACAGCTTGTATGTGGAAGAAGGCAAGCAAGGGGAAGAGGGACCACCTGGTGATGGGGAAGAGGGAGGGTGTGGGGAAGAGGAAGAGGTGATGGAGTAGAGGGAGGAAGAGGTGACCACCTGGTGATGGGGAAGAGGGGGGGATGAGGGAGGGAGAGGTGACCACCTGGTAATGGGGAAGAGGGGGGATGAGGGAGGGAGAGGTGACCACCTGGTGATGGGGAAGAGGGGGGATGAGGGAGGGAGAGGTGACCACCTGGTGATGGGGAAGAGGGAGGAAGAGGTGATCACCTGGTGATGGGGAAGAGGGAGGGAGAGGTGACCACCTGGTGATGCATACTGACTATGTCCAACAGTGGACGTAGGAGAACCAAAACCTCGCACGGTTGTAAGTGGACTAGTCAAGCATATTCCACTGGAAGAAATGCAGGTATGTTGTCATGGTCACCTTGTGTAGCATTGAGCACTCCTTGCAGAACAGGATGGTGGTGCTGCTTTGCAACCTGAAGCCAGCAAAGTGAGAACATGTCATCCTATCACATGACCTATCCTATCACGTGACCAAAGCTAATAAGCTGTGGTAGCCTGTAACCCATGATGACATCACTGCTAGGCCTATAATAACTGTTGTTCTTATTCCCTAGGATGCGTGGGGTTACTTCCGAAGCCATGGTTATGTGTGGCAGCTCTCCAGAAAAGGTTGAGATCATCGATCCTCCCCCTGGGTCAGCTCCAGGAGACAGGGTCACTTTCCAAGGCTACCCTGGTAGGTTTCATTTGTGAGGGTGTGGAAGGTGGGGCTATGGAAGGTGGTGTGGGTGAGGGTGTGGAAGGTGGGGGTAGTACTGATTGTTCTCAGTGATGTGGGCTTGCATTGAGCCTGATGTATGCTTTATTGTAGGCACCCCTGATGTATGCTTTGTTGTAGGCACCCCTGATGTATGCTTTGTTGTAGACATGCTTTGTTGTAGGCACCCCTGATGTATGCTTTGTTGTAGACATGCTTTGTTGTAGGCACCCCTGATGTATGCTTTGTTGTAGACATGCTTTGTTGTAGGCACCCCTGATGTATGCTTTGTTGTAGGCACCCCTGATGTCCAGCTGAACCCAAAGAAGAAGATCTTTGAGCAGGTGCAGCCGGAACTAAGGGTATCTGAAGAAGGTGTGGCTTGTTACCGTGGAGTTCCATTTACTGTGGAAGGAAAAGGGGTGTGTAAAGTGATTAGCATGAAAAACAGTGCAATTAAGTAAGCACACCCCTAGTAAAATGTTTCCCCTTCTATACAAAATGATCAAATGTGTATGGTGTGGCAAAGGTGTATTATTCTGTCAGTTCATTCATTGGTTCGTTATAATATTCATCCTGGGGCTAACGGTGGCGATCTTTTATCATGGGGTGAAAGCACACAAGTAGATATCCATGGGTGTAAGGCCATTGGAGGGTGTAAGGCCATTGGAAGGTGTAAGGCCATTGGAAGGTGTAAGACCATTGGAAGGTGTAAGGCCATTGGAAGGTGTAAGGCCATTGGAGGGTGTAAGGCCATTGGAGGGTGTAAGGCCATTGGAAGGTGTAAGGCCATTGGAAGGTGTAAGGCCATTGGAAGGTGTAAGGCCATTGGAAGGTGTAAGGCCATTGGAGGGTGTAAGGCCATTGGAGGGTGTAAGGCCATTGGAAGGTGTAAGACCTGTTGAAAGGCAATGACATGTGGCCTTATCAGTACATACCTACAAGTCACTTCAAACTACATATAGGCCAAACTAATTTTAAAACGATTGTAATGAGCAAATCCAAATATGTTGTTAAAACATGTGGAAGGCAAAAGAATGGATGGCTGTGGCTGGAGTCACTACGACATCCACTCCCTCAAATATGTACTTCATAATCTCCACTGCCCTGGTACACTGTTTCTGTGCATAGATGTACATGTACTCGATTGCACTGGTATTAGCTCGTTGTTATGAAAACAGTGTTTCAAGGTTAAATAGCAGGTCAATGGCAGCCAGCCAGTAGGGCACATTCTATTTCTGCGGCAAAGGATACCAAGTGGACCACCCAGGTCTCCTCCAGTATCACAGTCTCCTTCACCTCTGCCCTAAGGGACTCCACAGGAACCCCATCCAGGAGAGATAAGCTTTTCCTGCTTCCAGCGCTCAGTAGATGCCTTGGTATCTGAGTCCACAATCCCCTTTAGGGGTGTGTGGCCGAGTTAGCATGTTTAATGAAGTCCACTGCTCTCATGGCTACATCAGTGGGAGTAAATGTACCTGAGCGAAAGGGTATTAAGCCCTAAATGTGTTGCTCGAGACGGGACGGAGAAGGGTGGCCGGCGTACGTACATCATGCCAGGTGTAGCTAGCCGCATTGAAACCGTCGGCAGTGCGCACACATCTCAAATCTGCAGTCATTGGTTACAGTGTTCACCTGCATGGTCAAGTATACTAGTACCTAAGTACGTAGCGAATAGAAGGTTTGACTCAACAGACTCGCGTCCAGCGAGGAGTGTGGAACAGGTGAATCAGATTTAAATTTTCGACACCCACTGACAGATATTAGCCTTATATATTAGGTCTCGTTCAATAAATGATCTGGCTCCTGAGCTTCAAATGCGTGCATGCATCATGAGAACGTAACCTCGGTAACAATCTGTGTGACACATGACTTAAAATATGCTTTTTGGGAACTTCCACATCAATTGTAATTTAGTATCTCATCTTAGCGATTGAGATGTGTGTTATATTTGCACACAGACACAGGCATACCATTTATGACAGCTACAATGCTGTTACGTAATGACTCGTAATGGTGCCCTTAGGGTTAGGTACATCAAGGTGTTTATAACAGCTGCCCAAGGCACACATCCACTTAACAACTTTCCATTGTGCTGTGAAAGACAACTTGCAGAATACATGTACAAGGCTGCTAAGCAATCACATTTAAATACATTGTCCCTTTCTGAAAAATTAAATATATTCACGCTACGCTTGTCTCCAAAAGATCATATGACACTTGTGGCTTCTTGGGATGGAAACTTCCACTGTACTCAAGTGCCCATCCAGCCTGAAGGAGCACGTGTTCCTCGTGCCACCGTCCCATTAGTTGCACACCAATAGGCAGACCACCCTTTGTGTAGCCCACTGGTAACACAAGACCTGGGATCCCCGTGAAGTTGGCAAGAAACGCAAATCGCATGAGTTGGCCACTGGCTGTGGCGTCTGATATTCCTTTGGGAATGGCAGCTGGTATGATGGCTGGGGCAGGGATGGCTGTGGCTGGGGTGACTATGACATCCACCCCCTTAAATATGTGCTTCATAATCTCCACTGCCCTGGTACGTTGCTTCTGTGCATTGATGTACTCAATTGCACTGGTATTGTAAGAAAATGCTAGCAGCAGCTGTGTCTCCAAATTAATTTCATCAAAGTGCCGATCGACGTCAGCTAGCAGAGCAGTTCCCATCTCAGTAGCAATGGTTACAAAGTGGGCCACCCTGGTCTCCTCCAGCTCCGGGATCACTATCTCCTTCACCTCTGCCCCAAGGGACTCCATCTGCCCCACAGCAGCCTTGCACGCCGCCACCACTTCTGCATCTGCATGCTCAAAATACTTCCAATAAACGCCCACCCTAAGTCCTGCCAATTTGCTCACTCCTAGCCCTTTCAAAGAGGCCATCTTTCTATCTGATTCATGTGAGATGATGTCTAGTACTATTGCACAATCCAGTACAGAGGCCCCCAGGGGTCCATGGGCCCCCACAGTGTAGGCAACAGGGAGTATGCCTTTGTCATCCAAGGACCTGTTGGTAGGCTTTAGCCCTACCACCCCACACACTCCTGCAGGAATCCTGATGGAGCCGCCTCCATCTGATCCTAGAGCTACGGGGCACAGACCTGCAGCCACACACACGGCCGAACCAGAGGAGCTGCCTCCTGCAAAGTGACCAGGGTTGTGAGGGTTGCGGGCATGGAGGTGGTTTGTGTTTGGATTGGAGCCCAGAGTGCCCGTTCCAAACTCATGCATGTTGGCCACTCCAATCACCACTGCTCCAGCTTTCCTTAGTTTCTCTACAGACCCACCCTCCTCGATACCCCGGGACAGCTCTGGGATGAAAGATGAACCACCGCGCAGTGCATACGGCTCCACCCTGAACTCTCCCTTCACTGCCACAGGAACCCCATCCAGGTGAGAGAGAGGCTTTCCCTGCTTCCAGCGCTCAGTAGATGCCTTGGCCATGGCTAACACAACGCTTGTATCCGAGTCCACGATCCCCCTCAGAGGGGGTGTGGCCGAGTTAGAGTGTTTAATGAAGTCCACTGCTCTCACGGCTACATCAGTGGGAGTGCATGTACCCGAGCGAAAGGCTTGGACGTAGTCCGCAATGGTTTTGAGGTGAAAACCATCGGCAACATGTATTCTGCTATCTATTAGTGGTTGTAGTACGCTTCTGTTGGCTTCGTGGTTGTCTTGATCCGATCGAGGGACGTCCGGGTAGTACGTAGGGTCTTCTGGAATGTAAAGATGAGTTAGAAGGTCCAAGCCGCTGGTTTTAGCGAGGAGTGGGACCAGTATGGCCTTTCCAACACGTGTGTACGCGATCCAAAGTAGGAACTGGAACAGAGAACCGGTGGCAGGGAGATCGAAGAGGTCCTTGCAATGGTAGGTGACCGTTTCTGGGTTGTCCAGGACTACGCGAATTGGTGGTGCTACACGAACGCGTTGGGTTCCTCTATGAGGCCTGGGAGCTCTGAACAGGTAGTACCCGAGCAGGGCCAAAAGTACCAGCACCAATGCTAACACAAACATGCTCGACCGCGCTTTAGCTACAATAATAATTATAACGGTAGGAGTAATTTTAAAATTAGGTGTTGTCTCACAGCCCTTTGCGACTGGACAAAAGGGTCCATTATTAGACAATACCGTAAACCAAAAAAATCCATTGCGGCTAGATGCGCCATGGCCTCATTAAAATGGCGTTTTTTGAGAGAGCCGTATCTTGTTCATTTTACCATCGAATACCTTTTCATCCCTCCCATTTAACTGGTGTATCATCGTAGTAGAGACTATACCATATGCGCACTCTTCATATCGCAATCCTTAATAACGCGCAGCCAATTTATATACGGATATCGTAAGGGAGAGGGGTAGCTTTAGGCTGAAAACACCAAGCACAGACAAATTCTCAAGACGGTTGGTATGCCGCATCGTAAACTACACACAATTAGGTGTACAGAAACACCATTCAGATGGAGCCATACTTTTTTTTCATCACACAATAAACGGTTTTGCTTGGCTATTAATAATGCGGCTTCAGTTGCTTTGTTCGGTCACTTAGCCTACCACAGAGACCAGCTCCAGAAACGTTGCAGAGTCTATGGAAGCCTTTGGTGGCTACAGGGAAGAAAGGGAGGGCATTCTATCAATGTTCAGAGTTACCATAAGTATACACCCCCTGATGGCACCCACTGGAAGTGCCATTCGGTGCTTGTGACGTGTATGAGCAGTACTTTGACAGTGTAGTTATAAGTGTATAAGGAGAATTCTGTCTAAGCTGGCATTAGTGTAGCACAGTAAATAGAAGGGAAAGTGTAACAAGGTAGAATGGGTGGGAGGGAGGAGAGTGAGGGGGAGGGAGGGGAGGAGAGGGGGAGGGAGAGGGGAGGAGAGGAGGAGGGAGAGGGGAGGAGAGGGGGAGGGAGGGGGAGGGAGAGGGGAGGAGAGGGGAGGGAGAGGAGAGGGGGAGGGAGGAGGGAGAGGAGAGGGGAGGAGGGGGGAGGGAGAGGGGGAGGGAGAGGGGAGGAGAGGGGGAGGGAGAGGGGAAGGGAGAGGGGAAGGGAGAGGGGGAGGGAGAGGGGGAGGGGGAGGGAGAGGGGGAGGGGGAGGGAGAGGGTGAGCGAGGGGGAGGAGAGGGGGAGAGGGGAAGGAGAGGGAGGGAGGGAGGAGAGGGGAGTAGAGAAGGAGGGAGAGGGGAGGAGAGGGGGAGGGAGAGGGGAGGAGAGGGGGAGGGAGAGGGGAGGAGAGGGGGAGGGAGAGGGGAGGAGAGGGAGAGAGGAGAAGAGGGGGAGGTGGAGCAGAGGAGATGAAAGGGAGGAAGGGGGATGGGTGGTGAGGGGAGGGAGGGGAGGAAGGAGGGGAGGGAAGGAGGAGGGAGGGAGGAGAGGGAGGGAGGAGAGGGAGGGGAGGGAGGAGAGGGAGGGGAGGGAGGAGAGGGGAGGTAGGAGAAGGAAGGGAGGAGAGGAGAGGGAGGGAGGAGAGGGGAGGAGGGGAGGAGAGGAAGGAGAGGGAAGGGAGGGAGGGAGGGGAGGGAGGAGAGGGGAGGAGAGGAAGGGGAGGGAGGAGAGGGAGGGGAGGGAGGGGAGGGAGGAGAGGGAGGGAGGGGAGGGAGGAGAGGGAGGAAGGGGAGGGAGGAAGGGAAGGGAGGGCAGGGAGGAGAGGGTAGTAGAAGAGAAGGTACTACTAATGGCTTCACATTTATACCCATTAAGTTAAATTGTCCCTAGTCCATTTCCACTTAGAATGCTAAGAACAGGAACAGCTGGAGGGACCAATGGATTGGGGTCAGAATAGTAGTCACTTCCTTCCCATAACATATGGGTAGGCACATCTGAGAAGTGTAGGTAAAGGGGGATGCAGTCTCAATGATGGAGACACTAAGAGGATCAAGGGTTGTCTAACACATGAGGCTACTTGATGATGGCTAGGACATTGATCTTATCTATAACAATGGGCAAGGTGGACGGGTGCAGGCTTTGGTCTACTTGGTTAACAGGGGGTAGAGTCTATCCTGACTATCCATGCCCACACAGAGAACTTATCAATGTATCTACAACAAGGTCCACACCCCTCTCGTATTGTTCAATGCAAGAGCACAGGCTATCCATTGCACCCCGGATTGTGGAAGCAATTCCACCGCCAAACAAAGCAACATAATCGTGGATAGGCATTCTATCCCTTTTCAAACACGGCCATACGCACATGCACTATTAATAGTTACCACGGCTCAAACCACAGTATACTTCACACGCGTATACCATCGCGAAGAAAAAGTATGGCTACAGTTCCATACTATATGTTGTAAGTACCTTCTGTCTCCTTTTGTTCTGTGCTTCCATCTGGGGAGCAGAATTTGTCTGCGTGGTCGAAAAAGTACGTTGAAGTCGATGGGTTCGTCAAAAAATGGCCGCTTGTATGAAGCAGTGGAGAGAAAACTAGGCCATGTAACATTGGCTACTAATAGAACAAAGGTACTTCATTCCATGTATGGCCTTTAAATGGCGACAAGTTCAAACATGTTAACACGTAGTGCAAAGTTTGTAAGGTTGTCGGTTGTCAAGGGTGGTTGCTAAGGCATTACGCCACTTTTTCAATATTTCTATAGGTATGCCTTTTGTCCACAAAATGTATGGCCGCATAGGGCTGTGGTCTGCGGACTACAGTAATTAACACCTCAGCTTACATGGAAGGCGCCAACTAGATTGTCTATTGCTATTAGCCTTTCGTGTAAATAGAGCGGGCAATTACGTACAATTGCCCATTGTTAATGTTGTCGGTAATCACCCGCTCTATTTACCTGAAAAGCTGTCACCGCACCCTCGTTCCCGCTCGAACCTAAACAAGTTTTCCCCCGCCCCCTACAGGTTCATAGCACGTGCACCGCCAAAGTACCACGTGGTGTGTTTACCTTGGGATGGAAGACAGCGACTTGTTTTCTTCATGCCTCGGTAGCGACAGTATAGACTTCAGAGACGGCTTCGAAATAGAGCACTGTACAGCAGCTGCTCTGGAATGGATTGAATGGGAGGAGAAAGTCCACACGCGCTACAACCTGTTTAGCGACAGCCCCACATCGGCATACTGTGAGAAGACTTCTGAAATGACTTCTATGGACATTGATAGTGGCAGTATAGTAAACTTGGCACCATGCACTGTTTCATCGACTACCACAGCCATTACACATCCTTGTCGATCAGATAGTGTACAGACAAACCCGCCTTCCGAGAGTGAACGCTCGAGCGAGTTGGCAGCTCCTGAAAACGAGAATACGGAATCTCTGGAAATACTAACGTCGAAAAAACAGAGGTGTTACTTCGATTCAGATACTTTAGCTTTGAAACACAACCCGAAGTAAGCAGTGTAACAAATTCCATTTAATAATCGTGGGAATATGACGTTATCCGAGGATTAGGGTTATTGGAATGGAATAGCATATCCTCGTCTCCTAGCCTCTTACCTAGCCTCTCTTACCTCATACTTAGCTACCAGCAACTGCTGAAAACTCTTGCATTGTTAGAAGCCCAAAAGATGCAGGCCATTAAGGTAAGTGGCTTTATCACCATGTCAACCATTGGTCACCTCTCCATGACCTCCTCAACCATTGGTCACCTCTCCATGACCTCCTCAACCATTGGTCACCTCTTCCCCACACCTATCCTGTCACCTCTCTGTTTGAACTGAAGGACATAGATGTTCTCACCACTGTTAAGTCACAAGCAGAACATGATCCTGTGGCCTTTGTGAATGCACTCAAGGAGGGGGTGTGGTCTCTTACATTAACTAAAGTTGTTTTTTTATTTAAAATCAATGTTCTCTGGCCTCTAGGCATTGGGTGCTTTGCCTGTGAGGCAACGTGTGGCAGAGATGCCAGTCATCAACTGGAAGGCTTACATTGACAGCTTGAATGGTGTCCTGAAGCAGTCTACAATGTACTTCTCCACACGTCGACAGGTGGCTAACAGACCTCACCAGCAGTCAGACAAGAGACATAATGTATGACATAATGTATGACATAATATATGACATAATATATGGCACTCACTGTGCCTCACTGTCCCGTCCACACACACCACTGCTCCACACACACCACTGCTCCACACACACCATACTGTACCTTGTCTTTACACAGAACACACACGACGCAAGGTCTAAGCCTTCCTCATATCGGCAGCCATGGTCCACTGAAGAGCAGGTGGGTGTGGTCTGTATTAGGTTGTGTGGTTTTGTGGCCATGTTCCCTCCTCCCTCCCTCCTCCCTCCCTCCTCCCTCCCCCTCCCTCCCCCCCTCCCTCAGGCTCGGTTTGAAGAACTGTTGCGTATATATCCTCCTGAGGCTGTTGAAAGACGGAGGTTTGAGAAGATCTCCAAGGCACTGGGAAGCAGAACTACCCAGCAGGTAAGAGGGGGAGGGGCACAATGCAGGGCTCCTGTTAGGAAACAGCATCATAGTGCTAAGGTTCACAGGTACAAGCATCATAGTGCTAAGGTTCACAGGTACAAGCTTATAATGCACAATCGAACACTTACTGATGCATATCTACTCCTAGTAAAAGCAATTCTCAACTTCTACACGGTCATCATCTTATTCTTTCTTTTACTTGTTCTTTGTGATCTGCATTTGGCTCAGAGTGCTGGGAGCTCCTCCTTACTAGTATAGCTGTCACTGTACAGTACATTGGGAGCTCCTCCTTACTAGTATAGCTGTCACTGTACAGTACATTGGGAGCCCCTCCCTACTAGTATAGTTGTCACTGTACAGTACATTGGGAGCCCCTCCTTACTAGTATAGCTGTCACTGTACAGTACATTGGGAGCCCCTCCCTACTAGTATAGCTGTCACTGTACAGTACATTGGGAGCCCCTCCTTACTAGTATAGCTGTCACTGTACAGTACATTGGGAGCTCCTCCTTACTAGTATAGCTGTCACTGTACAGTACATTGGGAGCCCCTCCCTACTAGTATAGTTGTCACTGTACAGTACATTGGGAGCCCCTCCTTACTAGTATAGCTGTCACTGTACAGTACATTGGGAGCCCCTCCCTACTAGTATAGCTGTCACTGTACAGTACATTGGGAGCCCCTCCTTACTAGTATAGCTGTCACTGTACAGTACATTGGGAGCCCCTCCTTACTAGTATAGCTGTCACTGTACAGTACATTGGGAGCCCCTCCTTACTAGTATAGCTGTCACTGTACAGTACATTGGGAGCCCCTCCTTACTAGTATAGCTGTCACTGTACAGTGCATTGGGAGCCCCTCCTTACTAGTATAGCTGTCACTGTACAGTGCATTGGGAGCCCCTCCTTACTAGTATAGCTGTCACTGTACAGTGCATTGGGAGCCCCTCCTTACTAGTATAGCTGTCACTGTACAGTACATTGGGAGCTCCTCCTTACTAGTATAGCTGTCACTGTACAGTACATTGGGAGCCCCTCCCTACTAGTATAGTTGTCACTGTACAGTACATTGGGAGCCCCTCCTTACTAGTATAGCTGTCACTGTACAGTACATTGGGAGCCCCTCCCTACTAGTATAGCTGTCACTGTACAGTACATTGGGAGCCCCTCCTTACTAGTATAGCTGTCACTGTACAGTACATTGGGAGCCCCTCCTTACTAGTATAGCTGTCACTGTACAGTACATTGGGAGCCCCTCCTTACTAGTATAGCTGTCACTGTACAGTACATTGGGAGCCCCTCCTTACTAGTATAGCTGTCACTGTACAGTGCATTGGGAGCCCCTCCTTACTAGTATAGCTGTCACTGTACAGTGCATTGGGAGCCCCTCCTTACTAGTATAGCTGTCACTGTACAGTGCATTGGGAGCCCCTCCTTACTAGTATAGCTGTCACTGTACAGTACATTGGGAGCTCCTCCTTACTAGTATAGCTGTCACTGTACAGTACATTGGGAGCCCCTCCCTACTAGTATAGTTGTCACTGTACAGTACATTGGGAGCCCCTCCTTACTAGTATAGCTGTCACTGTACAGTACATTGGGAGCCCCTCCCTACTAGTATAGCTGTCACTGTACAGTACATTGGGAGCCCCTCCTTACTAGTATAGCTGTCACTGTACAGTACATTGGGAGCTCCTCCTTACTAGTATAGCTGTCACTGTACAGTACATTGGGAGCCCCTCCCTACTAGTATAGTTGTCACTGTACAGTACATTGGGAGCCCCTCCTTACTAGTATAGCTGTCACTGTACAGTACATTGGGAGCCCCTCCCTACTAGTATAGCTGTCACTGTACAGTACATTGGGAGCCCCTCCTTACTAGTATAGCTGTCACTGTACAGTACATTGGGAGCCCCTCCTTACTAGTATAGCTGTCACTGTACAGTACATTGGGAGCCCCTCCTTACTAGTATAGCTGTCACTGTACAGTACATTGGGAGCCCCTCCTTACTAGTATAGCTGTCACTGTACAGTGCATTGGGAGCCCCTCCTTACTAGTATAGCTGTCACTGTACAGTGCATTGGGAGCCCCTCCTTACTAGTATAGCTGTCACTGTACAGTGCATTGGGAGCCCCTCCTTACTAGTATAGCTGTCACTGTACAGTACATTGGGAGCTCCTCCTTACTAGTATAGCTGTCACTGTACAGTGCATTGGGAGCCCCTCCTTACTAGTATAGCTGTCACTGTACAGTACATTGGGAGCTCCTCCTTACTAGTATAGCCACATGCCTCAATAGGATGGGAAGAGTGCACCTGTGCATATAGGCTGCTGTTAGTGTTACTTCAAAGGCAGCTTACAGACCTGTTAAATAAATTAGTGTGCTAATTATGTCATCAAAGGTCCAGAGGACACCAAAATCACACCAATTAGTCACCTGTGCATGTAGGCTAGCAGTGTACAGACCTGTTAAATATGATTATGTCATCAATGGTCAGAGGACACCAAAATCACACCAACTAATGTTACTAGTCACCTGTGCATGTAGGCTACAGCTGTTACTACAAGGGCAGTGTTTGTGTCATGTGCATGTAGGCTACAGCTGTTACTGCAAGGGCAGTGTTTGTGTCCTGTGCTTGTAGGCTACAGCTGTTACTGCAAGGGCAGTGTTTGTGTCCTGTGTGTGTAGGTTACTACAAGGGCAGTGTTGTGTCATCAAAGGTCAGAGGACACTGAGATCACAGCAACTAAATGTTACTAGTTGTTTTTACATTTGTGTTGCATAGGTCATTCCCCTCTTCCTTGCAGGTGGCTAGCCATGTGCAGAAGTACTTCCTTAAGCTTGCAAAGGCAGGACTTCCCGTACCAGGAAGAATACCAAACTTGGCAAATTATGTCAGGAATCCAAGGCGGGTGGGTTGTTGTTGTTGTTGTGAGCACTTATCCCTTAACTGTCACACACGTGCACACACATTCTCAGGGTAGCAAGAGGCATTTCAACAGACCTTCCACGTTCTTCTCTGCCCTAGCTCCTAGGGTATTGATGGGCGGAGACAGTGGGGCTTCTAGCCAAGATGGCACCCAGCAAGACAGCTCTGATGATGTTGACGACGACGACGACAGTCTCTCTGACCTGCTGGATGGTCCTTTAGATGATGATGTGGATGATGTTGGCTATCCCGTTAAGGTCATACATTTTGGAGTGTCCTTGGCACCTTGGTTTACCCTCCTCCCCCTCCCTCTGTCCCTCTCCTCCCTCCCTCTGCCCCTCCTCCCCCTCCCTCTGCCTCTCCTCCCCTTTCCTCTGCCCCTCCTCCCCTTTCCTCTGCTCTCCATTTCAAAGTGTGTCAGCTGCAGTCACCAGGTGTGTACAGGAGTATACTGGAGGTGTGCTGAGTGCCCTGCTGACATGCCCACCATCCTATGCCACAACTGTGTAGACAGGTATTCAGAAATAGTATCCAATTGTGTTGGATTTTAGTGAACTTTTGTTCCAGTGACTACAGCTGTGGAAGCCACAACCCTTCTCATGAACTTGAAGAGGTGGTCATAACCCAGTCATCCTTCACAGACAAGGATTACACCACTTTTGCTCCGCACGCAGTTCACACCTCCTACAATTATCTCGATCCAAATTTTCATCCTCCCGTGTAATTTTGTAATGATTTTACAATTGCGCGCCACGTTATGAAAAGATTGCACGTAGTACTCATTGTGTTAGCAATATGGTCAGTATTGTCTGTTGTGCTTTTGAACAACATCTTATGGGAACGTGACGCTTCTAGTGTAGGCCAACGTACGCAGCAAGGATCTACTGCTGCCATTTGGGGGACGTCGCAATGGCGTCAAAATACCTTGCGGCCAACTTCAGCAGAGATAGCGATAGCCCAAACGTTCCTTAACGGTGGTGTCGAAGATGGCATGCAGGGATACTTAAGCAAAACCTTTGCCGCGCATCAGCTGAACTGTTACGCTGGTAGTGACGGAATCATGCCGATACGGCTTGAGAAGCTGCTGAAAGCTCTGAAAGACTATAGTTGGCAGCATACGCAAGACAAAGATAGTCGTGTGCTGGTTTGGATGTGCACTACTGTAGATTGGTGTGGGGGCCTCGCGGATAGGCTGAAAGGGATAACGTACTCCCTCCTGTTGTCCCTATTCACCAGAAGAAAGCTCTTGCTCACGTGGAACACGGCTGAGCAGAAACTATTGGGTCACAATGCGCTTAATTGGAGCACAAAAGCACGCAACTTGCAGGAATATGGTTTGCCGCTGTCTTTATACAGCATTACGCAAGGTTATGGTATCGATAAAGAACCGTCCCTTGCCAAGAAAATCATGGAGTACATAAACGGTCCTCATAAAGTGATATACTTCTCCACTAACCTTGAACCTAGCGCTTTGATAAACAAGAACAAATCCTTTGGTATGCAATGGATCTCTCGTGGGCTGCAGTCTGTAGGGCTTGCAGACTACACAGGAAAGGAGCTGGACACACTAGTTGGACTAGTGTTCAGGTACTTGTTTGTACTGGACAAACAGCTTATCACAAAACTGAGAGCTGTGAAGCAGTACCTTGATATGGAAAGAATTCAATATGTTGGGGTGCATGTGCGAACAGGGTTTGCTGGCACAATACATGAAGAACGCTCTGACCATCCAAAACTGCTTCGCCTCAGGCATCAGTGGGAGGCGGTCCTGGACTGTGCTGTTACCATGGCAGACAGGCATCTTGGTAATGACAGTCTAATCTTTCTAGCTAGTGACTCTCTGTTGGTAAAACAGATGGCTTCATTGAAGTATGCAAGACGTATGAAGTCACAGGACATCTTGCTTGGACACCTTGATAGTCTGTCAAAGAACCCAATTGGTGACACTGGGGGGGAGGAGGTGGAGAGTTCCATCGTAGAGGGCATGTGGACAGACCTACTGTTGCTAGCAGAGTCTTCCCTCCTTGTGATAACAGACAGTGGGTTCGGTGCCCTAGCAGGACTGCTGTGCGGACTGCCTCCTAACAGGACCGTACACGGGCTTACCTGCACATATACATGATTTTTAAAAATATATTTTATTTTGTACCCAAATTTGCATGTCTATTCAAAACTGTCTCCTTTATGGGTTGTGCGCAGCCACAGTGTCGTGGTTCTTGTTATGAACATTGGCCGCGGTATGTCAAGCATGATGCAAAATTACCCATTTGGTGATTTCAGTCGTTAAGCTTAATGCCTAGGGACGCAAACTTCGCATTCCTGCAGCTAACAAGGCGTGAATTCGATTGCTCGTTACAGTGTAGATAGCATCCTGCAAACGTCGAACTCTGAGAGCTAGCTAAAGAGAGATAGAACAGGACGCTCAGCTAGGAGGGACCTTTTTTTTTCTTTCAAAAAAAAAGCAGGTGGATCTTGACGTCACGGAACAGCTGAAGCATGAATACAATTGACCAAAAACCGTCTCAAAAGCTGCGGTTCAGCTTTAGGAGGAAGAGTAAGATTGAAAGAAATAGCAGACAGATGGCTACTGATCGTGCGTGCGCGGATCTGGCGCTCAAAGGAGAGCAGCTTTGCCGGCAGGAGCAGTGGGAAGAGGGTGTCGCCTGCCTTGAAAGCGCTATTCGCCTGGGCACCTCTGACCTTAAGACGCTCAGCGCTGTGTATAGTCAACTTGGGAACGCGTATTTCAATTTTCAGGATTACCACAAAGCGCTTGAGTACCACCAGCAAGATCTATCCATAGCGCGCAGCATGGGGGACAAGCTTGGAGAAGCGAAGGCCTGCAGCAATATTGGGAGCGCGCTTAAAGCGCTCAATCAATTCGACGAAGCAGTGGCTTGCTACAGAATACATTTAGATATTTCCAGAGAACTACAAGACAAGGTAAACGTGACTGAGCTTATACCACTAGCAGATGGATGCTATAGAAGACTGCATCACGCATACGTAACGTTCACAGTTTGGGGTGCAAGGTGTAATGTTTGCTTACATCTCTAACCAAACACAGCACGATACTTATTTAGTACATATTTATATATAACAAAAACGTTGCTTTGTTTGGTTAGAGATGTAAGCATAAATAGTTGTCCCGAGCGCGCACGTGTTCAAGTCCCCTCTAATTCAAAGGTGATGGAGAGCCGAGCTCTCTACAACCTGGGCAATGTCTACCATGCCAGAGGCAAGCACGCTAGCACTGCAGGGGTCAGTTACGACCAAGATGTGGAGGACTGCGTGAGGTCATCTCTAGAACAGGCGGCGCGCTATTATGAGTAAGATATTATTTACATATTATGTATTAACTTGTGGTTTGATGTTTTGTAGAGCCGCTAGCAGTTCAAAGTGATTGTTGTAGGATATGTCTAATATTAATATTCCTAGTATATCTATATATCCGGATCCCTCACCACCAGTTGTTACTTTCATAATGACAGTGTCCTCTTGTTTCCTTCTCATTGTGTATCCTACAACAGCCTTCCTCCTCTCCCCTTTCCTCCCTCCCTCCCTCACTTTCTCACCTGATTATATACATGTCAGGCAACAGTTAATAATAGTTAATTAACCACCCCATGAGCGGATTATGCTTCTCTGATATGAGTATCTTAAAAGATAGGTGACAATGAAGCCACCCCCACCCCCACTATATGATTGCCCTAGCAGTGATGACAAACATGTGTACCTGGTCATGGCAATGCTGCCCATCCCTCCAGTTGTACCTGGTCCCCATCCCTCCAGTTGTACCTGGTCCCCATCCCTCCAGTTGTATCTGGTCCCCATCCCTCCAGTTGTACCTGTATATTATATATATATTATGTTTTTCATGCTCATCTCTTTACATCTAACCTTGAGGGTGGCAGGTCCCCAGGCCTTTAGGGTGGCAGTCCCCAGGCCTTTAGGGTGGCAGTCCCCAGGCCGTTAGAGTGGTAGGTCCCCAGACTCAGATGAACCTTTTCTTGAAGCCGTTTGCAGTATTTTTTTTAACCCAGGCTTCTATTTTAGTATCATTATCTATCTATGTATAGAAAACTGTACTAAGGTACCAACACCTTACACACAGCACCTTACACACAGCACCTTACACACAGCACCTTACACACAGCACCTTACACACAGCACCTTACACACAGCACCTTACACACAGCACCTTACACACAGCACCTTACACACAGCACCTTACACACCACCTCACACGCAGCACCTTACACACACCACCTTACACACAGCACCCTAGAAAGCTGCACAAACCAAAATACCTGGTCCAGTCACTGATCTAAACATTACTCTACAGCTGTAACACTGATATGGAAGAGTCTTCACCACATGCACACACACACACATGGAGGTGGGCGTGTACTACATCACATGTGCACTACATCACATGTGCACTACATTACATGTACTACATCACATGTGCACTACATTACATGTGCACTACATCACATGTGCACTACATCACATGTGCACTACATCACATGTGTACTACATCACATGTGTACTACATCACATGTGCACTACATCACACATGCATCACAGCATGCTAACATGCTCACTAATTACAGGGCAAATCTGAGACTTGTACGTGACTTTGGTGACCAGCTGTCCCAAGGGAAGACCATTGGTAATCTTGCTAACACCTACTATCTCCTGGGAAACTTTAAGAAAGCCATCAAGTACCATGAGGAGGTATGCTGATAATCACATTGGTGGCATCACCTTTATCTTGTGGTCCCAGCGCCTCACCCTGGCACATTCACTAAATGACCTTCAGGCCATTAGGAGGGCACTTAGTAACCTTGGAAACGCACATGTGTTCCTTGGAAAGTATGCAACTGCGGCACAACACTACCAGTAAGCTAGAGGGAGGGTGTTATGAGGGGAGGGTGTTATGAGGGGAGGGTGTTATGAGGGGAGGGTGTTATGAGGGGAGGGTGTTATGAGGGGAGGGTGTTATGAGGGGAGGGTGTTATGAGGGGAGGGGTGTTATGAGGGTAAGGTGTTATGAGGGGAGGGTATTATGAGGGGAGGGTGTTATGAGGGGAGGGTGTTATGAGGGGAGGGTATTATGAGGGAGGTGTTAGAAGGAATCATTGCTAAACAATGTAATCGGTATCTCTTCCCCTCGCCACATCCTCCTCCCCTCTCCACATCCTCCTCCCCTCTCCACATCCTCCTCCCCTCTCCACATCCTCCTCCCCTCTCCACATCCTCCTCCCTCTCCACACCCTCCTCCCCTCTCCACATCCTCCTCCCCTCTCCACATCCTCCTCCTCCTCTCTCCACATCCTCCTCCCCTCTCCACATCCTCCTCCCCTCTCCACCTCTTCCTCCCCTCCACTCGCACAGGAGTGCTCTGGCGGTTGCCAAGGGGATGAAGGATAGTGCCTTTGAGGCTCAGTCGTGTTACAGCCTTGGGAACACCTACACTCTAATGGAAGACTACCAACAGGCCAAAGAGTACCATCAGCGGCACTTGGAGTATGCCATCCAACTGCAAGACCGTATGGGAGAGGCACGTGCGTATTGGAGCTTGGGGAACGTGTGTGCATCCATGGGGGACCATCAGCAGGCATTGCAGTATGCTAACAGACACTTGGAACTGGCAAAACTGGTATGAAGGAGAATGTGCCTCTCCCAAACCTATTGCTATTTAATCTATCATCCACCATCCCTCCCTAACCCATCACCCCTCCCTAACCCACCATCTCTCTCCCACTCCCACTCCTCCCACTCCCACTCCTCCCACTCCTCCCACTCCTCCCACTCCCACTCCTCCCACTCCCACTCCTCCCACTCCCACTCCTCCCACTCCCACTCCTCCCACTCCCACTCCTCCCACTCCCACTCCCACTCCCACTCCTCCCACTCCCACTCCTCCCACTCCCACTCCCACTCCTCCCACTCCCACTCCTCCCACTCCCACTCCCACTCCTCCCACTCCCACTCCTCCCACTCCCACTCCCACTCCTCCCACTCCCACTCCTCCCACTCCCACTCCTCCCACTCCTCCCACTCCCACTCCTCCCACTCCTACTCCTCCCACTCCCACTCCTCCCACTCCCACTCCTCCCACTCCCACTCCTCCCACTCCCACTCCCACTCCTCCCACTCCTCCCACTCCCACTCCTCCCACTCCCACTCCTCCCACTCCCACTCCTCCCACTCCCACTCCTCCCACTCCCACTCCTCCCACTCCCACTCCTCCCACTCCCACTCCTCCCCCTCCCACTCCTCCCACTCCCACTCCTCCCCCTTGTCCCATCTCTGCCTAACTAGCTTGGTGATGGAGATGGCATCCAGACAGCTAAGCAGAACATTGAGGACCTGGGCACCATGTTAGAGTTGAGTACCAAGTAAGGGTCTCATGCGGGAGGGGGGCACATCTGGGCTACATGTACTTCTTGTTTCATTCAAGATTTGAGTGTGCCAGAGCTCCTGCCTTGAAGAAAACTGAGTCCATTGGTAAGTGGTTGTTGAGTGAGTGCTGGGATGGTGCTATGGTGACTATGGGATGGTGCTATGGTGACTATGGGATGGTGCTATGGTGACTATGGGATGGTGCTATGGGGACTATGGGATGGTGCTATGGTGACTATGGGATGGGGATATGGTGACTATGGGATGGTGCTATGGTGACTATGGGATGGGGATATGGTGACTATGGGATGGTGCTATGGTGACTATGGGATGGTTCAATGTAACTATGGGATGGTGCTATGGTGACTGCGTTATAGTGGCCAGAGGTGTAGAGGGAGGGGGCTGGCCCCTTCCCGCCCAGCCAGGGGGGTATGGGGGAGTGCTGTAAGCTCCCAGGGGGTATGGGGGAGCGCTGTAAGCTCTCTCATCGAGAAGCTTTGCAAGTCTTACAACTTTTATGTTCAAAAGCCATATGAAATTTGATCACTTTTGCAGGCTTGAATCATTTATGAAAAGAATGCAATTATGTGATCAAAGTGCTATATTTCAATCTGTTGACAGAAATGTTCTAAAATTAGCTTCTCTGCGACTGGAATCTTTTATAAATTCATTCCAAACTGAGCTGATCTGCTGATCTGTATAAAGATGGTTGTAAATATGCAGAAACAAAAATGCTCGTAGTTAGTGAGAATTAGTGGGAGGTAAGCTCTCTGATTGGTAGCTGACCCTGAACAGAATTTGCACATCGCAGCTATTTAACATGGCAGCTGTAAAATGAGGATTTGCCAGTGCAATAGCAACCTTTCAATATCAACCAATATATAGCAAAGCAAGTTTCTGTTCAATCACAAAAATGTATGCTCTTACGTGCATATACGTGCATATACATGTATATTGATATACCCGGGACCCTCGAGCGGCTATTGTACATACATGTATGCACTCCAGCTGTTACATGGCAATCGTTTATATTTATTTTAAAAAATTAAAAAATTAAAAAGATCCATAGAAAAGTGTAGCGGCCATGACCACTACAGCCACTACAGTTCCTACGCCACTGGTGGCTACTGGCATGTACACCAACGAGTGTTATTTATGCAGTCATTTGCTGCACTAGGGATCCAATGATGTCATAGTACAGGGGTCCAGTGTCAGTGCAGGGGTCCAGTGTTATAGTGCAGGGGGTCCAATGTTATAGTGCAGGGGGTCCAGTGTTATAGTGCAGGGGTCCAATGTTATAGTGCAGGGGGTCCAATGTTATAGTGCAGGGGGTCCAATGTTATAGTGCAGGGGGTCCAATGTTATAGTGCAGGGGGTCCAATGTTATAGTGCAGGGGGTCCAATGTTATAGTGCAGGGGGTCCAATGTTATAGTGCAGGGGGTCCAATGTTATAGTGCAGTGGTATAAGAAGCAGTTACCACGTAATGCCAGTGTGTAAGCTTGTTGTTTTGGGAGGAGTGTAACACATACATGGGCATGTTTCTTCACAGGACCAACACTATTGTTTGTGCGTTATGGTAACTGTCTACTTACATGGACTGTTTGCTGTGTTTGCTGTCATGCAGCAATTCTATGTTAAATATGTTGCCATGGTGCCAGCCTGTTATTGTACACACACCCCAAATACAGCGTCCTTTGGGAAGTCAGTAAAGAAACGAAGCAAATCTGTGAACAGTGTGAATGCTGAACACACTAGGACAGTGAGTAATGTGTGTGTGTGCATGTGTGTGTGCATGTATGTCCATGTGTGTGCACGTGTGTGCATGTGTGTGCATGTGTGTGTGCATGTGTGTTTGCATGTGTGTGTGCATATGTGTGCATGTATGTGTATGTACATGTGTGTGTGCATGTGTGTGCATGTGTGTGCATGTGTGTGCATGTGTTGTGTGCATGTATGTGTGCATGTGTGTGTGCATGTATGTGCATGTGTGTATGCATGTGTGTGCATGTGTGTGCATGTGTGTGCATGTGTGTGTGCATGTGTGTTTGCATGTGTGTGTGCATATGTGTGCATGTATGTGTATGTACATGTGTGTGTGCATGTGTGTGTGCATGTGTGTGTGCATATGTGTGCATGTATGTGTATGTACATGTGTGTGTGCATGTGTGTTCATGTGTTGTGTGCATGTGTGTGTGCATGTATGTGCATATGTGTGTGCATGTGTTGTGTGCATGTGTACATGTACGTGTGTGTAATGATGGGCAGAATGTAGAGGAGTTTTTGATGTACTTGTTTGCTGCTGTGTCAGCCACATGTCATATGTACACACCTCATCTTTGACATGTCATATGTACACACCTCATCTTTGACATGTCATATGTACACACCTCATCTTTGACATGTCATATGTACACACCTGACCTTTCACAAATTCCATATGCTCCCTCCGGTACACACATGGGCCCTCCATTGCCCTTCAGTTATAAATACTACTTGAGAGTACTGATTTTAACCCCATTTATACTTTAACCCATTGAGTGCTTATGTTTTGCTCCGCAGAGTAGCTCACATGGGGTGGTGTCTCCATCACCTGACAGTGGTGTTGAGCAGGCGTCTCTGGACCCATCTCCCCTCCCTTTAAGAAAGGTATTCAGCAGGTCTATGCACGCACGTGTGCGTATAGTATGTATGCGCATAGGAGGGGTGGTGTGTAGGGCATAGGAGGGGTGGTGTGTAGGGCATAGGAGGGGTGGTGTGTAGGGCATAGGAGGGGTGGTGTGTAGGGCATAGGAGGGGTGGTGTGTAGGGCATAGGAGGGGTGGTGTGTAGGGGATACTAGTATTTTGTGCTGCTGGCCAAGGAGGTTTGATGGCTTTAAAACGTAAATTTGCTTCTTAATTTCTGAAAGCACGATGTTCCTGAATACGCCTATTGTCAGACTGTCTGAACTTTGCCTGTTGTAGTTTTCTGGTTAGTAATACATCGCACATTTCCGTATATTGATATTAGGGCAATGTACCGTAAGTGAACGTTGTTTTGGGAACTCTTGTTAAAAATTCCTGCGCTGCGCAGTTGGTGTAATATAAAAGCGAACGCTAAATACCAAAGGCATCGTTCCTTGTAAAAGTGATTACCATGGCGTGCCTGGTGGAAGCACTGTGTTTTGTAAGAGCCACGTCTTATACCAGTCTGCAGTCTTATGTAAGTGGAGTACCGGGCAGAGGAAAGGCATCGTACTAGTACTGTTCACTGAGTTGACAAAGTGCCTTTATCTTTGTAGGGTGAACCGGGGATCGATGAATCGTTTTTTGATATACTTGCGAAGGTACAAGGGCAGAGAATGGACGACCAGCGCACCACGCTCCCCCCTCTAGAGGCTAAAGCGAGTACACTTGCCGACGACGATGACTTGTTTGAAGTCCTGTGCAGAATTCAAGGAGCACGGTTGAACGACCAACGCGCAGTGCTGGGTGTTGCACCCCGCTTAATGGCGGCCAGCGTAGAAGAACCGGAAGGTGAAAACGTTCAGGAAGATGTATTTGGTCAGGTGAGTCGCTGTACCTCAGCCGCTAGCAGATGTCGTGGCCCTTTCGCAGTAGCCATGGCAAGGGTTGTTATGGCAGGTGAAAATACTGTTCCAACACCGCTAATGCCATAGTAGCGACACTCCCCAACACCCCTGACTCTGAGGAGTGACGTTTCAACGCCCCTAGTTCCCTCCCAACATCTACCCTAATAAGAGCCCCACTGCATGTACACACTTACCTAATAAGACATTTACAAGTGTCCTGAAGCCTGTTGATACCAGCACTTGGTGTGTAAACTACATTTTTCAGGAACCGCAAGTTAATGATGTGAGATCACCTGACCCCATGGCATGCAGGAGAAGCACTATGCCTAGTGAGGACTTCTTTAACCTGATCCAGCACCTGCAGTCCACAAGAATAGAGGACCAGAGAAGTCCGTTGCCCATGCCCCTGATGGCCAACTAAGCGAGGTGGGTAGTCACAGAAATCCATGAGGCACATGTCTGATATCTGGTACACCTCACCTCCAGGTCCACCTGTTTTGGCCACAAGCCAATGGCGGTCCTCTTGTGTTGGGACAATCCTTTGATGTGTGTATGCATACCTGTCTTCAGTACTGTGCAAGTGGCCATCTTGCTGTCTCTACTATTGTGTTGTCATGTGACATAATGATGTACTCAAATGTACTATTGCTTAATAACATCATACATGCTGTTGACAAAGTTGTGCCTGTGACTACCTAGAGTGAGGCTACTGGGACACACACATACACCACACAAGTGATCTACAGTGACTGATGCCAGCTCTGAGATTGCAGTTGTTCAATGTTCTTTGTACACCAGTACTGGTGCAGAAAGCCGTGAACACTCTTTGGCACTGTGTACTGTCCAACCTGAAAGGGGGGTGGGCATGACATCACCACATTACAATAATACCATTAATGGGCAGATAACACATAATGTCAGATTGGGATACACCCCCTCCTCCCCTGATGGGATACACCCCCCCCCATTGCTCATCTCCATGGTTACACCACCAGGCACTCACCTGGACCAGAGGCTGGTGACGTAGCTGCACACCTGCACCATGATGGCCCTCCTGCCCATGGTAGGTCCCCTGTATCGCATTAGGTACCACGTGTTGGTGCAAGCAGTCACTGCCCATGTGTGATAGCCTCTGTGATGGTTCTGCCCCCCTCTGTGATGGTACTGCCCCCCTCTGTGATGGTTCTGCCCCCCTCTGTGATGGTTCTGCCCCCCTCTGTGATGGTTCTGCCCCCCTCTGTGATGGCTCTGCCCCCCTCTGTGATGGTCCTGCCCCCCTCTGAGGCTCTGTGTGTCTGCACCACTCCAACTGTTCACCTATGTGAACAAAAAAGCTATAGTGAGGTTGGGCTTAAAATGGTGGAAAGATAGGTGGGTGGGTACATACAGGTGGTATGGGTAGGTGAGGGTCCCACATCAGCCAACATATGGCTGGGGTAACAAGGCTAGAGTTTGCTCTTTGATCATTGTGAAACAATTATCATTGTCAGGTAAAAAAATGCATGCAATCTATAGGTCCACACAGCTCCACACAGCTGCCTCTAGAGGTCCACACAGCTGCCTCTAGAGGTCCCCATAGCTGCCTCTAGAGGTCCACACAGCTGCCTCTAGAGGTCCACACAGCTGCCTCTAGAGGTCCACACAGCTGCCTCTAGAGGTCCACACAGCTGCCTCTAGAGGTCCACACAGCTGCCTCTAGAGGTCCACACAGCTGCCTCTAGAGGTCCACACAGCTGCCTCTAGAGGTCCACACAGCTGCCTCTAGAGGTCCACACAGCTGCCTCTAGAGGTCCACATAGCTGCCTCTAGAGGTCCACACAGCTGCCTCTAGAGGCCCACATAGCTGCCTCTAGAGGTCCACACAGCTGCCTCTAGAGGTCCACACAGCTGCCTCTAGAGGTCCACACAGCTACTTCTAGTGGTAGTTATGTGGATCCCCAAGAGATAACAAGGTACTTACCCACGGAAGCCGCAGCAGGATATGGATAAACACAACTGGCTTCTCTGTTTGTCAACAGATGCTTTGGAGAGGAGCCTCCATGCTGAGAGGTGTGGCCAGGAGGAGGGCGAGGCCGAGAGGTGTGGCCAGGAGGAGGGCAAGGCTGAGAGGTGTGGCCAGGAGGAGGGCGAGGCTGCTGTGACATGTGGGGGGCAGGTCTGGTATCTTCCTCACTGCTGGTTGGAATGGACAAGTGCAGGCAGCTATCAGGGGTGCTGCATGCAGAAGAGTACAGAGCTTCTGAACTGAAGCTGTGATTGGCATCAGCCCCCACAAAACAGGAGTCACGAGTTCTTGGCAGAGTCTGGGAACCAGCAATAGTCATTGGCATGGTCTGGGGACCAGTATTGGCAATTGGCAGGGTGTGTATCCAGTCCTGGAGTGCAGCAAGACATTCCTTAGAGCGTGGGGACACGACATAGCAGTCATCTGACTCCATCAACTGTTCTAAGGCATCCTGCTGTGTGCCTGAAATGGCAAAATCTGTGGAATTGAGGTGCCTCCCATCATTTGTCTCTTCACTGTTGCTCTGAGCAACACTTCTCAAAGGTATGTGGTAATCTTTATTAAGGTTATTAAGGTTATTGGTCCTCTGGTCAATTTCTGTGACTTCACAACGTGGCATTACATAACCATCCAGAGAGCTGTCCGACAGTCTTCGGTACATTGTGGGGGCGGTGTGTTCCAGACGCTTGTCTGTGCTATCAATTCTCGTAACATGATGGTTGCCTATGGTAACAGGATGGTTGCCTCTGGTAACAGGATGGTTGCCTATGGTAACAGGATGGTTGCCTATGGTAACAGGATGGTTGCCTATGTTAACAGAATATGCACTGGTGAGAGATCCAGAATCATTGTGACTGGCGCAGGACTGATGGTCGGCCATACTGGTGTGGTCTGGCAGTACCCCCACATTGGTGGGCTGGACTTCAGGTCCATCGCCAGTCAGACCCGCTCCTCTGGGTCCAGCGCCAGTTAGACCTGCCTCTGAATGTGGCCCTACTCTGTCTCTCAGGGCACTGTACCTCTCTGACTGGATCTGGGGGGTGATTGGAAGCATGTTCAATGGACATATGTTCCTTATTACATAATGTGGGCACTAACCAGCTCTGTGGCAGGTGGGCTAGTGTGCTGCCTCACCGCATCTCCCCTCCCTCCCTTATCCACCACCTCTGCCGTCATCTTCTCTTTAGGCCTTGCTGTGTGGCTTTGGTGAGCATCTCCTTTCAGGTAGGGAGGAAGGTAGGTATCTTCATAGCCAGATAGGGATAGCATTAGGACACTGAAACCTTTCCAGCTCTTAGGTTTCTCAGTGGTGTGATGAAGGTCCTGCCACACTGTTCTCACCAGTGAGGCCACACCCGTGATGGCTTTGTGGCTCTTCAGACCAATGGGTGTGGAGTAAGTATGTGCTCCCACCTGACAATCTTTGACAACAAGTATCATTTCTGATTTGGCCCAAGTGTCCGACAAGACCACAGCCACTTCGTAGTTCTTCATAACCACGCACCGCATTCTCTCTCTGCACCCTCGCAGCGTATCCATGCAGTTTTTGAACTCAGCTTTGATGTGATACACACCATCCGAAACCAGTTCGAATGTAGTGCCCTTGAGCTTAGGGTCGTGCAGAAGGGAAACTTGCACACCGCTTGGCTGCGCCGTTTTCATAAGAGCAGAGGCTAGCCACCCGGTGCCTTGCATATCTAAACGTTAATGAACGGAGTTAATCTTCATCAAAATCATCGATATACATTATTAAACCAGCAATAAAAAGCGCGTTTACTTTACGCATGCGCATTGTATTTTACTGGAGATTGAGAGCGCGTGGCTAATATGGAAGCGTAAGTGCTTTTTGGGCGATGATGATTCCATAGTTCAAATGACATGGCTTTAAGCCTTCGATTGAAGACAAAATTCGCCCCTATCTGATGCCCATCCGAGAGGTCGAATGTTATCTTATGTTAATTTGGTTCACAGTGGCGATTAGCGCGAAGTTTAGCTCTTGTAACAACCAATGTGTAAGTTATTCCCCCCCCCCCCCCCCCTCCATTTTTTTTTGGGCGATGATGATTCCATAGTTCAAATGACATGGCTTTAAGCCTTCGATTGAAGACAAACTTCGCCCCTATCTGATGCCCATCCGAGAGGTCGAATGTTATCTTATGTTAATTTGGTTCACAGTGGCGATTAGCGCGAAGTTTAGCTCTGAAGTTTAGCTCTTGTAACAACCAATGTGTAAGTTATCCCCCCCCCCCCCCCCCCCCCCCCCCATTTTTTCTTGGGCGATGATGATTCCATAGTTCAAATGACATGGCTTTAAGCCTTCGATTGAAGACAAACTTCGCCCCTATCTGACGCCCATAGTTTTGATCGCCAAGTGCACTTATATTGCTTTTATCCACAGTGCCGTCGAAGGAGCCTGAGGTTCTGGGCTTCTGGCCAGCTAATACCGTACGTAAGTGTTATTGCGGGGCCGTGATGATCCTATAGTTCAAATGACTCGGCTTGACTTCCAAGTCTGCTGTTTGGCTGAAGACAAACTTCGCCCCTATCTGATGCCCCTTAGTTACTCAACTTAGTTACTCTAAACTATAATTTTTACCATTCTTCACAGGTGCAGCGTGTGCAAAGTTGTGAGTATCGCTGCTGCGTCCTTTTCATGCAAGGACTGGACGTCTGTAATATTCTTGTAATGTGAATAGATTTACATTCTGCAATGATGAATACATGTGATTGCTGGTGCAAAACCATCTGTGCAGTGGTCCCATCTGCGTGGAGCTGGGCGGAAGTGGGGTTTGTCCAATGGCATGGGGAAGGTTAGGCATGTCGATAAAAATTCCACCGGAATTTCGGCATTTTTAGGCACTTTCTAATTGAGCAAACTGCCAGCATTTTTCTATTAATAGACACCGGAATGTGGCTGTTTGCGGCTGGACACTAGGTTTATAATTAGACAATACGGTATACGCCCCTAAAGCTGTAATGTTCGTATACATGTCGTTTTTGGCGATCCATATACCACACGTGTTGTAAGCAATTCTGTTGAAACAAATAGCTCCCGCACACACCCTACCAGTCTAGTCAACAATATGATAAACGCGCAACAGCTTTTGATTTGAATAATAGTTATGCGCAGCCCGTTTTTAAGCCTATGTAATTTTGGCGGGTCTACTTCAAGCTTGGTGTACGACCGAACCAACCGACAGAACAGGACGGTAAGCAAGAACACTAAACAACACACATGGGAGAGCATATATACCATGTTCACAACTAGCCAACTTTTTTTTTTAACACCGAACTGGACATGAGTATTTTTATGAATAATAGGTGTGGTTTTGGATGGAGCACCACAAAACGACAGTCAAAGAGCTGCGTGGTCGCTTCTTGGTGGAGGCTAGGAAAAAGAAAACAAGGAGTTCATACATCTGCCAAGGTTGCAGCTCATTTGTACACTGTCTTTGCTATTAACACCAGCAATGACATAGTTAAAACTCACCCTCCTTGCTTCTACAGCAGTTCTGCTATACTGTTGCAAACTTGTGCTGCCTGCTGTTGACTGTGGGGGATAGTAGTAAATTGTGTCACCTTACATTCTGATTTGCCATACATTATCACCCTGCCTGCAGTTGTCCACAGCCCACAGAAGATCATTTTAGGCATGCATGCAATAGCCCCTCCCACTGAATCCTTGCTGGCTGACCACTTAATGGCCAGCTCCAACAATCCAGCAATCCTGGAGCAACTACTGTGTCCCATATACCTGAGGATTTTACACCAGCCTCTGGAGCTCCCATGTAGGGCACTGGTGTGCACTGCCTGCATGGTCGAGTGGTTCAAGGTGTTCAAGGTGTTCAATTGTAGTGGGTCAAATGTCCATGCTGCTTCATGGATACTCCACTAACTGCACCACAGCTAAAGGCAGCAACACTATTGATCCAGGCACTTCTGTGTCAAACCTGTAGGAAGGACATTAAGGCTTGTGAGTATGGCACACACACACACACACACACACACACACACACACACACACACACACGCACACACACACACACACACACACACACACACACACACGCGCGCGCACACAAACACCAGTGCAATGGTGAACCAGCGAAGGCTGACCTGCAGAAAGCAGGAAAACGCATGTTGGATTTGGCCTCCTCGGAGAACACAGGGGGCTGAATCCATACATGCAAGGTTCAACGGACTACAAAGGACGTACCATTCAGTTCCTGACAAAGTTCGACAATTGGTGCTAATGGTAAAGGAGCATCTACTCTCCGTGGCTCCACAAAATGTGGCAGCGACACTCCTACCAGCGATGACATGATCGCTTTTCTCGCGTAACTTTGGTATCAAAAATCCCTGGCAAAAAAAAAAAGTTGGCTTTTAGCACATACAATTATAAGCTAGTACCTTCTAAGTCCTTCAAGATTCAGCTTTGATTTCGACTTTCTATCGGTTGGGAACGAAGATAATTCGCTTCGAATAGGGGAGGTACATCGCGAGTTACCCGCTTTCACGACCTATAACGCGCCGTGGCAACGAAACTGTAGCATGAGGTAAGCACTGTAAATAGAAAAATGATGCTGGCTTTATTTCGTGTTTTCAAATGGTGACAATAACGAACCTGTTTTGTGCTGGCTCACGTTTTTGTTCAACCCTGGGGTTGTCATGGGCGTTGCTAAGGCTCTAAGTAATCATTTCAATATTTCGGGTAAATAACCTAGTGTCCACAAAATGTATGGCCGCAAACAGCCGTGGGAATAAGGCTATGTATCGATCACGCCGCCACATTTAGTGCGCACGTGCCGATGAGAATGGTATATTCCCGAAGTGACTCGTCGCTTATATGTATTCGGCTGCACAGGTAGCAGCCTAAGATAGCTACGCATGTGGGTTGCTATACCGATTTTGCGCCATCATATTTCTACGTACCCTCCTACTGGTTATTTCATAGATGCAAAGTAAACCACCATGGTTCTTAATCAATTTTAGACCATCGATAGTGTAATCGAACACCCACCGTAGGCACAAATAGAATTTCCCTGACTTCAGCCACTAATCTATGACGATTCTTCCTAAAATGTAATCCTTAAAACGTAATTCCATTTATTACACACACACACAACCACACCACACTTCCTACAGTCGGTAGGTGCCATCTATTAACTGCTGATAGCGCCCAGTATCCAAGGGTACGTACTTCTTCTCTGGGATGTCTAGAACATATAGTGGGTCTGTCACAGTGTTGATGTTAAAACCTTCACCTCTCACGCGATTCTTCTGGATCTTAAATGTACCTGTTAGATCAACACTTGGCATGATTCGGACAAAGATAGGAACTGCATAGGCAGGCAGTGCCGAGTAGAGCTTCTGTGCTAGCTGCGACACATCCAGATTCTTATCTCCAACAATAGCTACCATTCCTGCCTTGCCCTCCGATCCAGGCACTTCAACACCATAGACACAGGCATCACGGTGTTCCATGGTGTTAGTGACAACAGACTCCACCTCAGCAGTGGAGACATTCTCTCCTTTCCACCTGAAGGTGTCGCCTGTGCGGTCACAGAAGAATAGGTATCCTTCCTCATCCATTCGCAGAATATCGCCCGACAAAAAGTAGGCATCTCCTGGTGTGAAGACATTACGAAGGACCTTCTTCTCAGATGCTTGACTGTCATGGTAACCATCAAACTGTCTCAGGTGATTAGATTTGTCAATTTTTCCAACTATTTCACCAGGTTCATTGTATGAGGCTTTAACACAAAATCCATTACTATCCCGGGCGTAGAGGCCTGTTTCAATGTCCACTTTGAGCAAGGTGACAGGGTACACAAATGGTAGAATAACAGACAGGTTGCCAACAGCCCCCTCCTTGCTGGTGGTGTTCACGATAGTGATGTTTCCTTCAGTCGACCCATAGAACTCTCCAATCTCAGCAATGTTGAACCTTGTCTTGAATTCATTCCATATATTAGGCCTAAGGCCGTTTCCTGTGGCCATTCTTACACAGTGCTGGGCATCTGTGGGCCTAGGGGGCTGGGCCAACAAGTAGCGACAAATTTCTCCAATGTAATATACCACCTGCAATTAGAGCAAACTTTGCTTAACCAAAGACACTCATGTGGTCAACTACGTACCGTACACTTATATTTGATACAGTCCACCCAGAAACTGCTGGCTGAGAACTTCTTGCGCAGCACAAGGGTGCAGCCTCTTAGCAACATACTGCCCAAACAAACCACACCTCCATTGGAATGATACAAAGGCAGAGTGCAGTACAGGACATCGTTGGACGTTATGCTGAGGAAGAGACTGTGGCCCCATGACATGTGGAAGAACCTACAAGAGAACTGTTTCAATGGTGTGGGGGCATTAATTAGCATTCCTTACCGTCTATGCTTGATGACTACAGCTTTGGGCAGTCCTGTGGTCCCAGATGTGTAAATGTAGCACAGCTGGTCTGCACACACCATAAGATAGGGTTAGGGGTTAACTAAGGTTAGGATGGTACATAAACTCTCACACCTCTAAATACATGTACACCTCACATGAGCACAGCTCCCTACACACCTCACATCAGCACAGCTCCCTACACACCTCACATCAGCACAGCTCCCTACACACCTCACACCAGCACAGCTCCCTACACACCTCACATCAGCACAGCTCCCTACACACCTCACATCAGCACAGCTCCCTACACACCTCACATCAGCACAGCTCCCTACACACCTCACATCAGCACAGCTCCCTACACACCTCACATCAGCACAGCTCCCTACACACCTCACATCAGCACAGCTCCCTACACACCTCACATCAGCACAGCTCCCTACACACCTCACATCAGCACAGCTCCCTACACACCTCACATCAGCACAGCTCCCTACACACCTCACATCAGCACAGCTCCCTACACACCTCACATCAGCACAGCTCCCTACACACCTCACATCAGCACAGCTCCCTACACACCTCACATCACCTCCTCTAGACACACACATATCCTTTCTACCTTCAAATCCCTTGTCCTTCAGAGCAGGGGGTGGGCTAGTAGGACAGCCATCCAGTTCAATCTGCAAGTCTTTAGCTTGCTTAGGCATATTAGGGGAAGTCCCTCCCTTCTTCACTGCAAAGCACCTGTCTTTGACACCTTCATCCAACTGAGAGAGGACAGCCCCCAAGGCTTCCCCGAGCGAGGCACCAAAGACAATGGCTGATGCCTTGGACACCTTGATAGAGTGGGCCAACACCTCTTGCCTCAGGTTGTAGTTGATGAAAGCAGACACAACGCCAATCTTGCCCAGGCCAACCCACACACCCACATACTCTGGGCAGTTCTCCATAAACAGGGCCACCACATCGCCTTTCTTCAGGCCCAGGGCAAGGAAGTAACCGGCCACCCTATTGGCATATTCATCCAGCTGCTGAAAGCTCCACCGCTCATCTTCAAAGATTATGGCTGTCTTCTGAGGATGTCTGCGAACTGTCTGTTCAAAAAGGTCAGCGATGCTCACTCTGTTAGCTGCATTGGCCCTCAGAGAAGAGTTTAGTGAGAGGAGGCGTGTCGCTAACCTGCCAAAATAATAATAATGTATGCACCCAGACCCAAACGACATAACTTACAGTACATGTATGTGTGTGGTTGTGTGTGTGTGTGTGTGTGGTTGTGTGTGATTGTGTGTGTGGATCATTGCAACAAGTGAAGTGAGCAGGCAGCCTCATGTGGTTAATGATAAACTAAATATTCACGTACAATGTACATACACCCCCTTTCTGTATCACTGTATGGGAATCATTTGTAGTAGTTGATAGCTCTAATGAATGCACACCAGCACAAATGTTTGTTGCATAGCCCAACCTTGTCATTTGTCAGAAGGTTGGGTATCAAGCCTTGTGGACTATTATCACATATTGCCCACATATGCTATCAGATGGATACAAATCATGGTACATGTATAGTATAGGCTTGATATACACCCAGTATAGGCTTGATATACACCCAGTATAGGCTTGATATACACCCAGTATAGGCTTGATATACACCCAGCTACATAAATGTTGCATAAGACTACATAAAAGGGAAGGCACCAGTTCCCAGACCGTCAGTAATCACGTACTTTAGGGCTGGGTACAAGACCACTTTAACCCTCTGAGTCAATGAGGCTGGTGTGTACAGTGGGACTGGTGTACAGGTGTGTGTGGGAGGGGGGATCCATATGCATGACACCATTCAATAGGCTGCACCATGTGCACATTACACTTTAACCTTAATCATAGTTGGGCGTAGCCCGACCTTCGCGTATTGGCGG
This sequence comes from Spongilla lacustris, assembly GCA_949361645.1. NCBI lineage: Eukaryota > Metazoa > Porifera > Demospongiae > Spongillida > Spongillidae > Spongilla > Spongilla lacustris. The sequence continues at coordinate 8,754,344 of OX442424.1, forward strand.
AAGGTGGTACAAATCTAGTTGGGCGTGGCCCTCCCTTCGCGTATTGGCGGAAGGTCGGGTTGCAAGCCTATACCAAGATTTGTTCTGGAGTGTTATGTAATATCGTTGTGAATATCGTTATGTTATTGCACGATTATTGAGCGTTAGATTACGTGGCGATAATGTGTCTGCAGAGCAGCTGCTCACATGTATTGTTTCGGGTGCGGTGTCGATGAGTTGGGCATGGCCCACCCTTCGCATTGTTGTTCAGGCTTCATAGTAGCAGGGCAGCGCAACTCTTTAGCTGCCTCTGTAACACATTCGCAAACAAAAGCAATGTTTGTCCGCTCCATGAAAATTCATATACATGTAAGTTAAATGGAAGGAACAGCTGCCTATCATTACCTCACATCAGCCGCTAATTGGGTGATAATGGGACCCACTTGAACGCTGCAATCCGATTGGACTGCAATCCCCGTTGCAGCAGAACAAATCCAGGTATAGGCTTGCAACCCGACCTTCCGCCAATACGCGAAGGGCGGGCCACGCCCAACTAGTACAAATCCAGGTATAGGCTTGATACCCGACCTTCCGCCGATACGCGAAGGTCGGGCTACGCCCAACTACCTTAATCTGTTATAAGCAAAATGGAGGTAGTGTAACAGTATAGCATGGGGAGAAGTTTTAAGTAGTCTTTGAAATGTCACTGATCCACTCCCCATACCAAAAGAATGTTTCTTCTAGCAGGAAACTTCGCCAAGTTGCATCATGCCCCATCAGTATACCGAACTCACCGAGCATCTCTAGGGCCTGTCTTCACCACAGCTTTCACATAATTCACTCCTCCAAATCCTAGAAACCATAGCAGCAGCACTCCAAGCACCGACCACGAAGACAGTCCAAATAAGTATAGCACGGAACCTGTGCCCACGGCTCCTATTAAGATTGGTTTCATCGGCGCCATTACAGTGGGCTTCTATTGGAAAAATATTTGCGCATGCGAAGAGCGCTTTGTCACGTGTCCAGTGGTATAAAAACGATCGTCTCGCATCTGCGAGTCAGGTTGCGCGAAAGGTTCGCTTCTGAGCAACTTGCGGGAGCTTGTCTCTCTATCCAAATGCTCAGTGGAAAGTCTCCGGACCTGGAAGCAGAAAGTGCTAGCTGTAAGCGCCAAAGCCTGGCTGTTTTTGACAGACTAAGAAGCCGCATGGCTGAGTCCTGAGAGCAGCCAGGGGCGTTGTCGAAGCACAGTGATGCGAAGGGCAGCTCCAGCTGCTAACATAACGGAGCTTACTCTTCGTGCAACCTCACTTTTTTTTGTTGTTGAAACAATGTCAAACAAAGACAACACATTTCATATTAGAACAGCGCGCTGTGTATTACTGCGCTGATGAGGGTGTTCCAATTAAAGCTACCTACACGTGCATAACAAACGAGTATCTGATTCTCTTAATATACTGCCAATATGGGGCATTATCGGTTACGCTATAATTTACTGTCACGGGTAGTTAAGCTTCCCTCACACTTCAGCAACAAAGGAAACACCACACGCCGCGTTGCCAATTAGGGGCATTCTCGTAGAGCAATTCCGCTTTTTGACTTGTCTCGACTGAGCAAAAGCACGACTGTCACACGGGATTATTATTATGAAGAGAAATGAGCATACTTTTTGACATGGTTATAAGATGTCTGCAGACCTAGCTACAAACCTTGCAGCATTTTGCCAAGATCTTTGGGAATCTTGACAATAACAATAACTTACCAAAACAGGATAAGACTTGCCAAGGCTTGCAAATTTTTTTTACTAGGGCTGCACCAGCTGTGTTTACACGAGAGAGCTAGTTAGGGGAGGTTCTCCCATTACTTGATATCTGACCTAGCTGTGTTCACACAATAATAATGGCATCTTGTCATGTTGCTGTTACAACATGAACATGTTTACACATATGCTACACATACTGTTTGTCATAGTGATTAGTAACGTTTTGCCTTTTTTTTATATTTATCAAAATGGTAGTCGTCGGTGGCCATCAGTGCCTGCTCACATGGCTTCTTCTTTGGAGGCTCATGGCTTGAAGCCAACCTTAGCTCAGGTTCATTCTCCCCGACCACAGGAATGTAGGCTGGTACCTCAGGCTCCTTTGGTGGTTCCCTTCTTGGCATCATGGATTTGTCTTTGTAAACTACATGGGTATGGTCACAGCAGGATGACATGCCACTTCCACATAGGGGTCCCCTCACATGAGGATCACACACCACCCCACAAGGATCATAACCATCCAAAGGGATCACACCACCACAGACCATCCAAAGGGATCACACCATCAAAGGGATCACACCACCAAAGGAATCACACAAGACCACATGGTCACAATATCCTCAGTGCAACTCATCAGGTCAGTTTTATAGTCAACACACAATGACATTATTGCTGGTGTCATTAATTACAGCAGCCTTATGAAATTCATCAATACATAGAAATGCGATTTAATTTTGATGCAAAAGTTGAGAGCTCACAAATAGCTACCATTTTCCAAATAATTAGCTGTTGGGCCATGCTGGGAATTTAGAAGTGTTTACCAGCTATCACATACTGGGGCTAATCTTGTCATAAAATTGAGCCAATTTCATGGCCCCAGTATGTGATACTAGCTGATTAGTTTTGCCAAGTTTCCATGGTGATGCAAACAACAGTGATGCTTTGATAACTTAACTGTGTGAACCTTTGAGTGATGAGGATGCCCAGCTGTAGAACACCTGTACAAGATGCCCAGCTATAGGACACCTGTACAAGATGCCCAGCTGTAGAACACCTGTACAAGATGCCCAGCTGTAGGACACCTGTACAAGATGCCCAGCTGTAGGACACCTGTACAAGATGCCCAGCTATAGGACACCTGTACAAGATGCCCAGCTATAGGACACCTGTACAAGATGCCCAGCTATAGGACACCTGTACAAGATGCCCAGCTATAGGACACCTGTACAAGATGCCCAGCTATAGGACACCTGTACAAGATGCCCAGCTATAGGACACCAGATGCCCAGCTATAGGACACCTGTACAAGATGCCCAGCTATAGGACACCTGTACAAGATGCCCAGCTATAGGACACCTGTACAAGATGCCCAGCTATAGGACACCTGTACAAGATGCCCAGCTATAGGACACCTGTACAAGATGCCCAGCTATAGGACACCTGTACAAGATGCCCAGCTATAGGACACCTGTACAAGATGCCCAGCTATAGGACACCTGTACAAGATGCCCAGGGCAGACACAAAATATGACATGAGATACATGTGTAGGGCACATATTGTGTCCTTGTGGTTTACATCATAAGATGGCTAAGGACCAAGTAAGACCCAACCAATGGGTGTGGCCATCTAAGGTCATAGCAACCATACAACTTACACCTCAGACTGTGCAGAGTGAAGTTAGAAGCTATATTGGTGGGTACCAGAGATGTTCCTCCCCTTTTCCTGTAAAGGAAGTTGTCAGTCTCAAGGGCCACATAAACCACACCCACACCACACCCACTTCTTCCTCTGCTCCTCAGCAAGTCTTTGTTTGGCTTCTTCAGTCTCTTCAATATTCTTAAACTTGGCCCTATTTGGTAGTAGATCATGTGACCCATCACATGTTATAGTACATCGCCATCACTCACTCCAAGCCCAAGTCTACTTCAGGGATTCCAGACAACATTTGATTGGACAACATCTCCTCCGTCATCAGAGAGTTAATCTTTATGTTCAATCGCTCTGGCACAGCATATAGTGCATTGATCCTGGCCTCAAACCTGTTGGTTGTGACAAGTCAGAGATTTGCTTACCACAAGAGAACAGCCAGCTGGCCACTCCCCCAACAACCAGCTGGCCACTCCCCCAATAACCAGCTGGCCAATCCCCCAATAACCAGCTGGCCAATCCCCCAATAACCAGCTGGCCACTCCCCCAATAACCAGCTGGCCACTCCCCCAATAACCAGCTGGCCAATCCCCCAATAACCAGCTGGCCACTCCCCCGACAACCAGCTGGCCACTCCCCCAACAACCAGCTGGCCACTCCCCCAACAACCAGCTGGTCACTCCCCCAATAACCAGCTGGCCATTCCCCCAATAACCAGATGGCCACTCCCCAAACAGCAACCCCCCCCCCAACCTACTGAGAAACTTCTTCAGGTTTATCAGATGATCCCTTCTTCTTTGCAAGCTCATCCTCAATGTACTGCAACCTGAGGGAACAGCCCAACATGGTTACAAGCACAACAGATACCCCTAGCACTAGACACGCCCACAGGTACACACCCACAGGTACACACATGTGGGTTTCATCATCTCGTGTGTTTGTTTCAGCAGAGAAAGTACTGTGGAGTCGCTTCACCACCTCGTCCTCCACCCTGCATAAGAAACACTGTCACATCTCCTCACTCTCGTCCTTCTGCACCCTCACCCTTCAACATCAGAACCCTTGATTTCTTTCAAGTCCACTAGCCCTCCTGACTTAAGCTTGAACGGATCAGGCTGCGGGTGCCCAGTAATATACTCGGCTAAATACCTTAAACGTTACTTACAGCAATTTTCTCTTCATCCGAGAACTTTTTTCCAAACGCCAAGCCAACAGCACTATACAATTGTTGATAGGGTTTCTGCCACAAATTTTAGCAATACGCGCGTACCTTACCCCCGCTGGCCTCTTACGAAAGCTCTGTATTTGTTTTGCTTCCTCCAACTTTTTACTGTTAAAGACAAGGACATATAACCTCCTATCAGGTATATCACTGCTCCAAGTACCTCACATCGTCCTGCTCGTCTTCAGCTTGTTCCTCGTCTTCCTCCACCACTCTCTTTTGGCGGTACCTGCGGGGCATTGCATTAACAATATTGCATTTAGTTGTCCGCTAAATTAGAAGCAATTTTAAATATTATGTCTCTGGGTTTTTTTTCTGGAGATGTCTCCAGCTCTGAGTCTGATGACGACGAAAACGAAACCGCCTCCAAGTTGGAAGAAAACGAAAAGCCAGAATCAGATAACGAGAATAAACTGCCTTCTCCTGACACATTATTCGCTACTGTTGGCAGACCGACCTTTTTGAACGAATCCGGCCAGTTTCATGTAGATTGGGACAAGTATGCTAAGTCATTGGACCCTCCTACAGAAGAAAACGTGCACGAACGAGGACATTACGCAGCAATACCGCCTCCCTCCTCTGATGCCACCCAGGTGTCGGCCCCTCCAGTGAGATACTCGCCTCCTCCCGAGAACGACGGAGGACCTGTCAGTCCTGTGTTGGGCGAACCGTCAACGGGCAAAAGGCCGTCGCTGGAAACTGATAGCGCAAGCAAAAAGAAACAGAAGGTGGAGACCTTTAAACAGAAGGAGAAAAAGAAGCGCGACCTTGGTATGTCTTCTCGCGGCAAGAACTATGTTGAAGAGGAGAAGAGAGTGCTAAGAGAACAGTATGGTCCGCTGGGCGTTGGGGATTAGAGATGCTCTGTGTATCTGTTGTAAACAGTGTTATAATGGTTGTGTATATAAAACCTGGCTACGTTGCAGACTGCTTAGGAATAGGATTCACAAGGATAGACTCAATGCACTCTGCCACAGTGAGTGGGTCTTGGTCAGCATTGACGTGCTGAGCCCAGCTGTAATAGTCCATCAGGTCCTCCACATATGCCTGATATGTAGCAAAGGCAGCTGTGACATGCTCCTCTGTGTCATGGAGGTGCTGGGTGGACATCACAGTTTGGTCAAGCACAATGTTACCCACCACCACTCCCTAACCGTCACAAGTCTGGCGCTGATCTCCTGTGAGAGAGGTGGTTTGAGAAGCATGTGGTACCTACAGAAGAGATAGCTGGGCAGGGGTGGAGCATGGCTTGCCAGACAACACACCTCTGTCCTGTCACGGGGTCAATTCTTCTGAGGGTCAGACGTTCTTTCACAGTGTCCTCCATGATGTTCATGAAAACCACCCTGTAGACAAGCCAGGCATGTTTGTAAGCTAACCTGGGTTTGAATGTGTTGCCAGGGCCATGTTTGAATGTGTGCCCCCATGTTGGAATGTGTGCCCCCATGTTGGAATGTGCCCCCATGTTGGAATATGTGACCCCATGTTGGAATGTGTTGGAATGTGTGCCCCCCATGTTGGAATGCGTGCCCTTACCTGTTGGGTTTGTAGCCCACATGAGCTAAGAGCTCAGCCTGGTCCCTGTTGAGTGGGTAACCATGGAGTACCCATCCCTGACTGGTGCAGTCCACTTGACTGAGCCTCTTGGTAACACACTGAATCACCATGTCATCAGGGACTGGCAATAAATGGTGGCATAAATCAGCTACCAATGATGAGATTGGGGAAGAGGTAGGGAGGATGGGGGAAGGTGGTATGGGGAGGAGGGACTCACTAAGCATCTTCTTGTTATAGAAAGGTCTCATCTGCTCAGCTAATTTGGAGCCTGACACGAGGGTTTGTTTAAGAAGTTGATGACAGTCCACTTCAAAAGAGCAAAGGGATTTTTGTAGCTGTTTGCATCAGATGCTAAATGCCAAAACGTACCATCCACCAAGTGATACTTCCTTGCAAGCTGTGCTGCCTGTAAGCTTTTCCCACTACCTGTGGGCCCAAGCAGCAGTACCCGAGGTGTGTGGGGGGCAGCAGAGCGCTGCTTGGTGCACAGGAAACCTTGCACTGGGGGGAGGGGGGAGGAGAAGTTTAGTCATGCCTAAGCCCAATGGACACCAACCTTGAGATAAGATATCACTGAGTGGCTGGTCAGCATTGAACTTTTTGGCCACACTTGCATAGCACACTAACAGATCTGCTGAGTGTCTATGGTAGAGCTCAAGCTTGCGTCTGAGGTTGACCTCCTCCCCCCCTGGTTCCTGGACCAGCCTGCTAGCAACCTCAGCACTTGGTGGTGGGTTAAAGACCAGATGATACACGTCTGGCAGGAGATAGTTGGAGGGTGGGGTTAATGCTTGCTGCTTGTAGACAAAGCACACACCTCCTGTTACAGAGTCTATCCGTTTCCCAGCGTAACGTTCAATCAGAACCACATCTGGAGCTGATAGATGTACTGCATGTGTATTTGTCACAGTGTAAAGGCATGTGCATTTCCTTCATCAAGGCATACCAACGTGATGGGGTATCACTCCCTTGGCTTGGAGCTCAAGAGCCTGTTTACATGTTCTCAATAATCACATCATCCTAACAATTGGGAGACTGCTTTTTGAAATTTTTACCTGTAATCTTGTCAATGGGAAGCCCTCCAAAACCCAGCCCTAGGAGAGCCATGTTATTGAATAATTCAGTATTATACTAAATACCTTAGCTAGGCAGTCTGCCTGCTTCACTCGACAGTGTATCAGTTCTGCCCACAATGAAGGAGTAATTTCCTGTGCAGATAAGAAAAAGGATGGAACGAGAATGGAATGAAGTTTTCCAGCCCACCTTGCCACTCTTCTGCCACTCTCTAGCTTGCATTGCCTGGGGCGAAGAGTCTTCATCCAGCACCCTTCGTGGTTGCACGTGCACCACTCGCAACTTGCGAGAAATTAGCTTGCTCTGTGGAGAGGTGACCGCTCAAGCCTCGCAAGGGTCGGAGGTTATTACAGTAGCTCACTATGGTATGCTGGCCAGAGGCCGGAGGTCCGTATACTATTATCCTGGGTACTGCATTGAATCAAAACAGTCCACTTCAATCACTGCCCACTCTTGTGGAACGTTCTAAGCACGTACCGTCATCTTCTGCTCTCTCAAGATAAGCAGCTAAGAAGGACAAAGGGTCGGAAGGTCGCTCTATTAGCAGTGCTTCAAGCATTCGCTGCAAACAGAAAAGCCTTAAAACTAAACTGAAATATTTATACTACTTAATATTCACACTTGGTAGTGCTCGAAGATCTGCTTCTCTTCAGCGTAGTTACTAAATTCCGGAGGAATCTTCAGCGGTGTCTTTAGTTTATCCATTTTTTCCAACGCCTTGGCAACGGCTCACGTGATTGGAAAGAAACTCGTGGGCACGAGCGCGTGCTTAATTAACATGACCGGCTCTCTAATACAGATTCAAACAGTTCTAGTGCTAGCCGGGCGGGCCCTACCACCGCGTTTGGTCGGGTGGTAGTGTGGCAAAATGCAAAACTGTTATGCAATATTGTTGTAAATATCATTATGTTATATATACACATTTGGTGTTAGGTCACGTGTACACTTCCTAGAAGAATACATCTCTGCCTCAACAAACGCTATTGCTATATCTTGCTTCGTTCGTACTTGGGTAGTCCAACTCTTCAGCTGCCTTGGTAACACAAATCGCTAAATTATTTTAACGTCTTCGCTCCAGACTAGGAAACCCATAATCATCTCACATCAGCTGCTGATAATAAACCCACTTTGAACGCTGCAATCCGATTGGACTGCAATCCCCATTGCAGCAACACAAATCTTGGTATAGGCTTGTCACCCTACCAACGACCAAAAGCGGTGGTGATAGGGCCCGCCCGACTATTCTAGTGCTTTGGCAAAGAAGCCACCAAAGCAAAGAAGACAGAGCTTTCGGATTCCTACTAGCTAATGTAGGGCTTCCCCAGGAAGTACTGGTATCCTCTTCTCCTGGAACTGCTGGAGAGCACCAATTGGTCTTCGGCTATCCAAATGTCCCAATGCTGCAAAATCAATACAGCATGTGACAGCAACAGCGGCGAGAATAATTGCTCGTTTGAAGATAAATCACGTGACCAGGTAAAGTCTTTTTCTTATAAAAAGGATAAAGTACATGTCCATGTTTTTTCTCTTCGCCTACACGCAAATTAAAAATTCATCTTGTGTGATTTCTGTTTTCAATGTTTGTCCTCGCTCGCCCACTCTTAAGGCATCTCAAAGTTTCATGGAAATACGTCCAATCACGCGTTACTCGAGTTTTGGCACCAGAGCGCAGTGTTACCGCAGTGCAATGATGTTTTTGCATAAATTTAATCTGATAGTCTAAGTATAAATAGTCCGTCTCTTGAGGTTTAATCCAATACAATTCTTACCATGTGCAACGCAAAGGCAAACAGGTGGGTGTGTGAAAGTTTACACAACGCGGCAGTGCAGTAATTATCGTATTTGCTCTACACAGGTGGTTCTCCTTTCTTCTAATAGCCGCAGCTGCACAGCGCGTTGCGGTAAGGCTGCTTTGCACACAGACGGCAGCTCTGTTTATCATGCAACCACCCTCCCTCCCTCCCTCCCTCCCTCCCTCCCTCCCTCCCTCCAAAAAAAAAAAAAAAAACTTGCGCAGGTGGTACCGCTCCCGCCAATCCAGGATGCGAGCGCAAGCGATTGGAGTTCGTGCCGAACATGTGGTGTGGGTGTTTCTGTGCTGAAAAGCCAGTGTTCTCCCAAGTCAGTTCGCATTGTAAACACGATAGGCCTGTATTAATCGTAAAGTTTTCAAAATTCATCTCACAGCGACGCCTGTCTGGGTGCAGCCGTGCAGTACCGCTCGTGCTTCATCAGCGTATGTTTGTTTATCCTTGTGGGATAATTTACCAACCCTCTTATCATTTTTATTTTCCCATTAGGAATGTCCCGCCAACGCTTCGTCATTTCGTGACCTCCAATGCGCCGCGTTCAATACCATTGGTCCTTCTCAGAATCAGTACACGTGGACGTCAGTGAAATCTCGTAAGCAAAGCTAGGACTATGAATCACTAAATGTGACTGCATTCGCCTGCGCTGCTTTCAGATTCTTGTCAACTGACATGCGCACAAGACGGAGGGTCCGGGCAGCTAAGCATAGCAGCAGCCGACGGAACGGACTGTTCGTCGACCACCGGAGGCCGGGGAGTGTGTGCGGGAGGCAGCTGCATGGTAAGTCATGAGTGTGTATGCTCGCGCGGGGGGAGGGGGGGGGGGGAGGGGCACGGGCCCGGCATGAATTGTTGAGGGAGAAGCCGTACATGTACGATCGGCACGCGTGTGCGGTGCAGTCACGTGTATTCCAAGCCAAAATTGTTGTGTCTTTGCAAATAATGACAACATGACAACAAAAACGTTGGAATGGTACTTGGCATCCCTGTGACATGCCTTAAATACTCCTGAGCTTTGCACAGTGACCCATGGCTGTATGCCCCCACACAGGTGACGGGCTGTGATGGCATTCTTGGGTCAGGGAAGGTACTGGATGAATGCAACAGGTGCCTGGCCCCAGGTGGTGATGATGGCAAATGCGTAGCATTCTTTGGCTCCATTGGGGGCACAGTTGGTGCCACCCGCACACAAGAAGGTAAACACCATCACCGTAACTGCCACTGGTATGAGGAAGGGGTGTGTTGATGGTTACCTGTGGGTCAAGGGTGTGTCTTTACCATTGTGCAGGGAATGATACAGTTGCTTTAATACCTGCTGGAGCATCATCCATCAATGTGACCTACGTCAAGAGGCCACATGAGACGGGCTTAGGTAAGCAGGTGCCTTTGAATAGCCTGCTTACTGCTGCACCATCCCAATGCATTCTATGTAGTTCTTGCAATGTGAGATATGTGCCTTGATCCTGCTGCTTCAATGAGTCCTATCATCTCGAATAGTTTACCCACCCCACTCACACATAAATTGTCATTGATTGTAATAATAAATGCCTTCACTCCCTGGTTGAATTTTCTCATGAATGAATGCTGTTCATCCCTCCCCTCTGCACAGTGATGACCTCAACGCTAGGGCTGTACATCTTCTCAAATCACACACCCGGAGACCTCCAAGTGTTTGGTGTGACCTTGCATTATGCCCTTACACTGGAGCTCACTTATGATGTGCAGACCTTGCTCATCCCAGGGCCACTTCCAACTGACATTATATTCCAGGTCAGCTAGCTCACCTTTGTATCAATATAATTTAAACCACACAGTGCTTATATGTATTCATGAGTTAGAGGCCCACCCTAACCCACCCCTCAACTTTTGATAACCCACCAGACCAATGGGGCAGGTTGTGATATCATTGAATTCCTTGTCCACCGCAACTGCCATGAATCAAATATACAGGGCTAAATATCACTGTGCTTATAAATATACAACTGTGCTGACAGATAATTAATTTAAAATGTTTTGTACCTTTTTCAGTTCTTACCAAATGCCACCACCTCATCTGGGGTTTATCAGTACTACATGCTCTACAATCTGACAAGCAACGTTGGTTCATCTTCATCTGCAGACAGCCAGGGGATACCAGGGCTGGTGTGGAAGTATGGCGCCTTCTCAGCGTGTTCTGCCACCTGCGGACGAGGTGGGTTATGACTGGCTCCACCCCCTGCCACTCCTGTTTCCCTTGCAGGAGTGGAAACCTCTGTTGCTGTTTGCACAGACAGCAAGTACCCAGACCGGAACATTCCAGATGACCTTTGTAGCTCCAGACCCTACTCTATCGTGCGCTGGTGTTCCATGGGACCATGTCCCCCTAGGTATGAGGTTGTGAGGTGTATGGTATGAGGCTTGAAAGGGGAGGAGGCAGAAAATCATGTTCTAAAGTTTTTTCTCTTCCCCTCACCTCTCCTCCCTCACCTCTCCTCTCCCACCTTCTCTAGATGGAAGGCCCTTGCATGGAGCGCGTGTTCTGCCAGCTGTGGGGGAGGTGTCCAGACACGCCCACTGCAGTGTATACAAACAAATGCTGATGGAACAGAAGTGGTTTTGAATTCCACAAGCTGTCCATCTAACATGCCATCCCAGAAGCAGTCATGTAACAGTCGACCTTGTCAACCCCATTGGCAGACATCAGACTGGGGACCAGTGAGTGATCATAAAGGGGGCTGGGGACTAGGGATAAGGGCTCCTAAGAGAGATTACTTGAGGGTACCTGTGCAAGTGCAGTGAGATGTGCATCGAGACGAATTGTATGAGTGTGGATCAATGATATATTTAACTTTGCAGTGTTCTACGACATGTGGCATGGGAGTGCAGACACGTTCAGTGCTGTGTGTGAACATCAGTGGGCAGAAGATCGACAGTGTGTACTGTGAGGATGAGATCACACCCCCACCATCGCCCACACAACAGTGCACCAACAGCCAGGCATGTTGCAGTTGGGCAGCTCAGGAATGGGGACCAGTAAGCCACACCCACATATGGGGGAAGCTTGCCATCACCAGTTGGCTCCTCCTTCTAGTGTACTGGTGCGTGTGGTTCAATGTACCAGTACCGCACAGTTCTGTGTCTGTGTGGGGGCAGCGGGGGCACACTCCTTTACCAGGGCACTACTTGCAGCAATCCATCACAACCAGCGAGTGCACAAAAGTGCCTACAGCAGCAGACCAGTTGCCCCACTTGGCAGACAGGGGTCTGGGGACCAGTAAGTTCTCCTTGTGTGTGGGGGTGTCTATTAACTATTTGTTGCAGTGCTCAGCAACATGTGGCGCTGGAATCAGTCGCAGGGACGTGTACTGCATGAATGGGAATGGGACAGCAACAGGATGCAACAATACCACAAAACCATCCAATGTGATGACCTGTCAAGCCAGCAAACCTTGCTGTGCACTCTGTGCAGCTGGTGAGTAGGCAAACCACACACAGAGCCAAGCTGCCATGTGACCACACACACAGCCACACTGCCATGTGTCCACACACACAGCCACACTGCCATGTGACCACACACACAGAGCTGCCATGTATCCCTTCTCTCCCATGCACAGGCTGCGCCAACATACAGGGCATTGACTGTAACTATGTGAAGCAAACGGGTCAGTGTAACGGCTACTATCAACAAGCCTGTTGCCAGACTTGCAGTGGTTGCTGTAGCACCTAGCCAGCCAGCCATCATTCATATTATATATACATGTATGTCCATCTCATTTTGTCTGTGATTATTAATGGTTATCAAAATGGTTATCAAAGGGCAATTTAACTGTTCCGTAGTTCTAAGCCACTGTTGGCAAGCATCTCCCTTGCCTGCTGGGTGAGTGGGTGAGTGGGACCATGTGAGATGCTGAGGCACTCCACAGCCTAGGAGAGAGGGGTTGTTATGGAGGTCTGGGGACCAGCAGACTTACCTGGGAGAGGGAGCTGACGGAAGCTTTCACAGTGTCCCTCTCCAAGCGCTGCAACTTGCCCAGCTTCATCAGTGTGAGTCCAATTAAAGGATGGTAAGGGAAAAGACACTTCCTGTAAGATGTGGAGATCAGCCAAACACATAGCTGTGAGCCATACCTGTACAAGTTCACAAGTTTGGAAGCAGTTTGTGCAGCCGGTCCCCACATGCCCAAACCTAAATGTGCACATAAAGGGCTTCAACACTGCCGCCACACCATACACACCACACCATACCATACACACCACACCATACCATACACACCACACCATACACACCACACCATACACACTACACCACACCACACTACACCATACACACCATACCATACACACCACACCACACCACACCATACACACCTTACCAATCTGAGCCTCGTATGTCAGTTCAGCCTCCTTGGTGGCTGTCACTGGGCCAGACTGAGGAGATAGTTGATCACAGTGGAGAATTCCCTCCCAGTCTGTTGTAAAAACGAATTGCACACACTGAGTCTGTACAGCTAGTGTGAGACAATGGGTCTACTGCTAAGCCACCTACCCACCTTGTACACCCTTCAAAGTACCTACTGACCTTGTAAATCCTTCACAGTACCTACCTACGTAGCTATCTACCTACCCTTTGCCTCCTTCAAGGTCTGCCGGTAGTCAAGCTCCTTCATGATACTGTCTGTCTCCTCCTCCCCTCTCTCCTCCTTAAGACAGTGTCCACACAGACAGACAAAGCCATACACACTCTTCAACAGTGCCCTTCTGCGCACACAGCTGTCCACCAAGTCCACATAACTAATGAACAGCTGGACAACACTGCACAAGTCAAGAGGTGTATGGTCCCAGCACAACCCCTCCCTACTTGATCTCCAGCAGGAATATCTTTGACAGTTCTTACAGTTAGTGTACTTCCAGCAAACATCACCACACAATTGGGCTCACATGAGTGGTTGAGTACAGAAGACCTAGAGATACAAGCTCTGCTAACGCCACCATAAGAAAATGTCCGCCTTACTGAATATAAATGCCTGCACCTATAGATGTCAGCTCATCATCACTGATGTTAAAAGTGTTGCAGAGGAACTAAAACAAACAGTAAGTTTAACCCCTGAACCATGCAAGTGTGCACATCGGATTATCATATATATATATATGTCAAAACAAATAGTATTACCTTAAACATGACATCATATGACAGCTGACTGTCAAACTCTTCTCTGAGCAGGGCTTTAACTCCAAGTAACTGTTCCGCAACCTTCTCTTTCACCTCCATATCCACACTATCTTTAACTAGGATATAGTGTGGAATTGAATTACAACAAGGTCAGGTAACTAAGTATCTACCTGAATATAAAGACTCCACGTCCCACTGCGCTCCCGCTCTCAGCCCGCGCTGCATGTGTAAAGTGTTGCAACCACGTGGCAAACAAACACGCACATCACACCTTCTTTTGAAGAGCTCTAGCAACTAGCCGCATCGTATCTGTTGGTACATGCGGCTGAATGGCGGCAATGCCTTTGCATTCTGCTTTGTGTAGCAACCAGTCGTTTCTCTGCCAAGCGTACGTGGTTGCCAATACATATACACACACGACATCAAAAATGTACCTGACAGTAAATTCCACAGTACCACGTACTCTTGCAACGCGCACACCGACTGTGAGATCTAAGCAGCCAGCCGTAAGTTGCAGCACTACGAGTTAAGCTGCTGCAATACTTACTGCGACTCGACCAAGCAACAGTCACAACGTGCGCCTTGCTGCGAGCGGGCCAGTACGTGCACAAACGGGTCCTCCCGAAGCACCTCTACCCCACACGAAATGCTCTTTCTCGTATACAAACCCCTGCCGTACTGCTCCGTATGTCTGACATCCAAGTCTATCATACCAACAGTTAGCGTGGGTGGCAAGGAAGAAAAATACTTTAATTAGAGCCCCCGCTATATGGCAACTGCACTTATTTCTCAGTCCTCTCGCACACCGTGGAGAAATATAGCGGGCGTGTGCAAACATGCCGCAGTGTTTCTCGATAGCAACGCTGCGGAATTGCTTCACTGGGCAGGAGGCTTGGATATGCTAGGGGACTGTGTCGGGGTCTACGACCTTCTCTCCGATCTCAATGCCGTCGCAAAAGATTTCATTGCTACAGTATGTATACGAATAAATAAGGGCGTTCAGTAAAACAAGTGGGGGCTGGTCTGTGTTGCGACGTGTGTACGTGATACACTACAGATGTCACAAGTGACGTGTGCAGTAATTGGATAGTGTTGGTCTACATCCCCATAGGCACCCTACTGTCACGTGGTCATAGTGGTGACTTCATTCCTTCATGGCAAGATTGCAGAGCGCATCTCTCGCTTGCTCTCTGACCTACAGCCACTTGAGTGCCACGTGTTTTGTTCTGTGTCAGAAGGGATGCACGCAGAAGCGATCCCTGTTGGCGGGAAAGAGGCAGAAGAGCCTGGGGACCCGTTGAATGGGTACTCACACTATGGAGAGTTTCAGGCACTGATGAGGAAATGGATTAACAGAGAGGTGTGAACCATCATGTTACTGGAGGTATCATCCATCTTGCTTGCTCTCCCCCCCCCCCAGTCTGGAGTGCGTGCCTCAGTGTCCCATGTAGACCTCTTCCATGCTGAAGTATTCCCTGGTCTTTTAGTGACCCCATCATTCCACACCCTGTGCCCTCTCATACCATCTGACATCACACGTCTCCAAGCCAAACTGGTGGAAGAAGTATGTGAGACCACTTAGTCTGGGGGCCAATCTAACTTGTTTCTCTTTCAAGGGAGAGCTGGATACCTCTTTGAGTGATTTGGCTAGTATTCACTATTCTTTGTTACCACGGCAACTTCAGTTAGCATACAAAGTTTGTAATAGATATGTGTGTGCTCTGTGTTTATTTATGTATGATGTGAGGGTGACCACACCCATTATGACCACACCCATTATGCCTCTCTAGTCTCTTGCAGTTGCACTGAATGAGTTTTTGGAAACACTGGACACAAAGGAGGACATATTTTCTCTTGGCCACACCTCCAGGCTAATTGCCAATCAGTTAGCAGTTCTACCAGAAGCTAGAGCAAGGAGAAAGGCAGGTCACTATTGAGGGATCCCCCCCCCCCCCCAATGCCCTTGACATGTTTCCCCCACCTCAAGTCTGCAGCTCAGAGGGCATCGCTAATGATTCTTGACAGTACCCTTGACCTCACAGCCAGCTGCTCACATCCAACAGACTGGGTAGGGGAGAAAGTGTTCTCTTTGCCCCAGCTGGCTCCTGACAGCAATGATGTTAGTATTAGTATGTCTCCTGTCATGACAGTTGCACCAGGGTGAGTCTGCATGTGATTTCATTTGATTGTTGCTTGTGATAACCATGTGATTTCATTTGATTGTTGCTTGTGATAACCATGTGATTGTTGCTTGAGGAACCATGTGATTTTTTGTGTGCATAGAGGTGTCCTACCAGGGTGCCTGGCCCAGCCTCACAGCTCCTCTGGTCAGAACCTTATCAGAACCATCATGTGCTCGAGGCAAAAGGTTTGAGTGCACTCCCTCCCCTAATAATACACTCTCCCTCTATCTCTCGATCCCTCCACCTCTCTCCTCTCTATCCCCTCCTCTCTACCTTTCTCATGTGACATTGTAGGAGGTACTTATGGAAACTTCAAGATGTTTAGTAGATGCTTTGTCACAAGAAGGTTTGCCAGTTAAGCAGAAGATTGGGAAACCATCAGCTGATCTACTGAGACTGTTTCTGGAACAATTCAAGTGTGTTGGCATATAATTGATCTTCATTTATAGTATGTGTGTGTGTGTGTGTGTGTGTGTGTGTGTGTGTGTGTGTGTGTGTGTGTGTGTGTGTGTGTGTGTGTGTGTGTGTGTGTGTGTGTGTGTGTGTGTGTATTAATGTTTCAGGCCTCACCCTAATGCAATATCATCACAGAGGGAGGTGCTTCAATTAGGGTGTGCAGTGATGCAATCCTTAGAGCTCACCCAAGGCCAGCACTGGGATGAGATAGCTGCAGTTGAAAAGGTGTGTATTTGATGTATGTTTAGGTGTGTGTGTGTGGGTGTGTGTGTGTGTGTGTGGAGGTGTGTGTGTGTGGAGGTGTGTGTGTGTGGAGGTGTGTGTGTGTGGAGGTGTGTGTGTGTAGGTGGGGCTATGTTCTAGTCATGTGCTCCATCCTTTGCTCCTCCATATTCCCTGGGTTAGAGCCTTCAGGTGCCTCGGAATGGGGTCAGTGTTGCCCAGCAGCTAACTGCTCTTGTGCAGCAGCAGCTGGCAGGAGGCCACACCCAGCTGGCAGGAGGCCACACCCTCCTCACCCTCTCAGAGCTGCTGGGGCTTGCTATTCTTATGTTCTCAATGCTAGGCAACCACTGCTATGCAGAAGCCAGGGAGGAAGAGGGGCTAAAAGTAACGTTGCCTCTCATGGAAGGGACTGGTGGAGACTTGGCTTTATGTCACATTTAGGTTGCCCTGGTTACGCTGATACAGAGGCAGCGACAATGTGATGACGAATTTATAAGAGCTCTTCACATTGGTAGGTCATGTGATCAGTGATGGTACATCATGTGATCAGTGATGGTACATCATGTGATCAGTAATGGTACATCATGTGATCAGTGACGGTACATCATGTGATCAGTGATGGTACATCATGTGATCAGTGATGGTACATCATGTGATCAGTGATGGTAGCATGTGCTTTTTTGTCAGATAACACACAGCCAAAGGTGAATTTGGAGCAGAGGGTGGAGGAGATTGTAGATTGCCTCAATACCCTTAGGGACACCAGAGCTGAGCTGAAGCAGTTCAGGTATGTGTGCCATAACTTGTGCTAGCTAGCGGCTCCTCATTGGTCCATCCTCTGGTCAGTGAGACGTACTCAAAGGGAGGAGGACAGCCATACCAGCCATTGCTAACTCAAGTAGGTGTATCACTTCAGGTGGTCTACAGCAGTAATCTGTTTGTGCTGGTAAAGGTGATGGAAGCACTTTTTAACCCTGTTCGTCCAGACCTGCCAGACCTTACTTATCATTCCTACGGTCTGGCAGACATTCTCAAGTCTGGGTTCAGGTAAATAGATGCATGACAATTGCACCAAATCAGTTAGTGATTTTCTGCAGTCTGTTCATGAGTTCAGCTCGCCCTCGTCCTAATAACCACCCCCTCCTCCTGCTCTTTGTGGTGGGCGGAGTCAGTTGCGCAGATGTGCGCCATGTACGCGATATCATCACGGCTAACAAACCTGACGTACAGGTTAGTCACATGCCTCACCCCTCCTGATGCTCACTGTACCCTCACTCTCACACAGGTAATCATTCTAGCCACACAACTGTTGACTCCAGCAACTGTTGTACATAAAGTGATGTGTGTTGATCATCTCAATCCATAACGCTCCCCCAAAATACAACATTGCCTGTTGACACCTGGTATCAGTGTAAAATGTCCTTTTAAATGTGTCTTGTCAGCTCATTTGGCTGCATCCCTTTCAATTCCAACATATTTCAGCTGTTCAGTTGGTCCATATCTGTGTGTGGGAGATGTGAGGTGAGGGTAGTGCACAGGTGAGATGTGAGGGTAGTGCACAGGTGAGATGTGAAGGTAGTGCACAGGTGAGATGTGAGGGTAGTGCACAGGTGAGATGTGAAGGTAGTGCACAGGTGAGGGGGCAAAGGTTCAAAATGCTATACACACGCACCTGTAGTCGAAGAACAGCTCCTCCCCAGGCTCAATATTACGTTTAGCATATATACCAATCCTGTGATCCCCATTGACCATCATAACTTTGGCAAAACAGTTTGGATTGATCGAGTGGTTCGCAAATCGTATTTTGTTGCCCTTCCTAGTTGCATCCACAACATAATCTTGGGGGAAGTGGCAGGAGAAAAAAAAAAGATTACTGGACACCCCACGTGTGCAGACCACACCCTTTAGGTGGCAGGCCACACCTTTTAGGTGGCAGGCCACACCCTTTAGGTGGCAGGCCACACCCTTTAGGTGACATGACTTACCATGGTTCAGGTTGAACAAGAAACTGCACATGTATTTGTCATACACCTTTCCTCGCCTGTCAGCCTCTTCCTGAGAGATGATCTGGAGAGGAGAGACAGAGGATCAAACCGCTTAAGAAGACCACACCCACCTCTCCGCAGTACTCGCTGATAAATTCATTCCTCTCTGCTCCATCTTTGATGAAGATACCCCACCCTGCCACGTCAGATGGGGCAAGGAGGAGATGCTTGTGCTTGGCCCGCTGGATGGCCACATTCCGGCATGTTGTTGACCTCATGTGCAGATCCTCACCTGTGTAAACAAAAGGGCAAAGTTCAGCTGAGGAATGAAGGCATGTAATGGAGAGGGTGGAGGTGTGATGGAGAGGGTGGAAGTGTGATGGAGAGGGTGGAGGCATGATGGAGAGGGTGGAGGTGTGATGGAGAGGGTGGAGGTGTGATGGAGAGGGTGGAAGTGTGATGGAGAGGGTAGAGGCGTGTGATGGAGAGGGTGGAGGTGTGATGGAGAGGGTGGAGGTGTGATGGAGAGGGTGGAGGCATGTGATGGAGAGGGTGGAGGCATGTGATGGAGAGGGTGGAGACATGTGATGGAGAGGGTGGAGGCATGTGATGGAGAGGGTGGAGGCATGTGATGGAGAGGGTGGAGGCATGTGATGGAGAGGGTGGAGGTGTAATGGAGAGGGTGGAGGCATGTGATGGAGAGGGTGGAGGTGTAATGGAGAGGGTGGAGGCATGTGATGCTAGACACAAGACAGCACCCAACAGCTACAGGACTGACATGAAGTAAACTAGCTCATACTCCATACCTGCGCCACAGTATCCACACAGATCAGGGTCACACTCCCGTACCGCCAGAAAGCAAGGGCAGTGCTTAGTATTGCAGCAGCCGGCCCTCTTGCGACAGCGGCAGCCTGGGAACCTGTGCTGGCAGTCCACCGAACAGTGACAGTACTTCTCACAGAAGTTTCTTGAACCCACACAAGGGCATGTGGCATCACATGGCTTGCTCGGGTGGTCACAAGGTTGGTAATGATATTGGTAGGTGGCCTGTCCCTCTAACTTCTGCTGTATCTTGTGGTGATGGTGAGACCATGACCTGACACCACACCACACACACCAGTTAACACCTATCACCAATACATCCAAGCTGGGCCCTCCATACATGTACATTGACTGCATAGTTCATGACCAAAGGTAATGATAACAGTTACATCATACCAAACTTGTGGAGCAAGTGCTTGCCCCAGGGCCCACTGCTTACATGTACATGTAACTCAAAAACATACATGCCACAGAGTTTAAATGCTTTAAATAAGTGCTATGTAATTTTAATAACATCTCCCCACCCTCCTCCCCCCTCAGTAGCATCTGTGCTTCTACATGTATTCACACAATAACATAACCAGCACTTCAACTAACCACACTAAATTTAATAATCAATACCCGTTTTAATAACTGTTCTGACCTCATGTTCTTCTTCCTCTTCTTGGTGGTCAGAAGTTTGACCTCTGTGGGATCAAGTGTCACAGCAGTGGTCATGGTCTGAGCATATTCATAGATCTGGGCGCAGGTCTTGGTTGGGATGAGCTCAGCTATGGTGCAACAGTTGTGCCCAAAGATTGGCTGCAACAGTCGAAAGTGGGTGACCTCGGCCCCAGTCCATCCCTGTGGCAGGTCATTACTCTCCTCAAGCAGACAGGGGACCTGCACACCTGACTGGGGAGCCTGTACCTTCTTGGGGCCCCTGCCCTTCCTACCCTTGTGGGCCACCTTGACCACCAGACCAACCATCTCCTTACTTTCACTTTCAGAACCACTGGAGTCGCTGTTGTTTGAAGTGCAGTCCTCCTCGCTTGTGGGCGTGGCATCACATGAGGGAGTGGCTTCATTGGAAGGTGTGGTCTCATTGGAAGGTGTGACCACGCTGTTGGCATCAAGTAGTGTTGCAGGTTTTGAGAACTCCAGGTTATGAGTGCTGAGACCAGCTGCCCTGCCCCCACCCCTCCCTCCTCGTCCTGAGTGTCCTCCTCTTCCAGAGGACAGTAACGGAACACTCATTGATTCCAGAGTCTTGGCATCCACCTTAGGAGAGGCGAGAATGGGGAGGAGAGGGGAGAATGGGGAGGAGGAAGACAATGCACATGGTCATAATAAAATTATGTAGTTACATGTAACTAAGCAGTAACTAAGCAGTATCAATTCAACAAAGACTTTGGATGACTTTGTGTAGCCATAGGTGTGTGTGTAGCTACAGGTGTGTGTATACACATTTCAAATAAAGCAAGCTGCAGATGACCCACATCAGCTATATCCTCCCCTTCCTCCTCCCCCTCCCCTTCCTTCTTCCTCCCTTCTTCACCTTATGTAGGAAACAATTTGGACCACACGCTGTCTTTCTTGGTTGTGAGTCAGGATGAGGAACACGCACTGGATTTGGAGGCGAAGGGTAACAGCCATGTAGGAAGCAGTCGTACTTGCAACAGCGACGACAGAAGAGAGTCTGAAATGAATGAAGGGCCTGGGACCTCGACAGAGGGCCTATGGAAGGGCTGGGGATGAGGGTGGAGCAGCATCAAGAAGCACCCATCATTGACATGTGTCCTTAATGTTGCCCCGCCCACTACACATCACCCCACACATGCACCCTTCACCCACACATCATGTCATGTGCACCTCCGCCCACACATCATGTCATGTGCACCCCCGCCCACACATCATGTCATGTGCACCTCTGCCTACACATCATGTCATGTGCACCTCCGCCCACACATCATGTCATGTGCACCTCCGCCCACACATCATGTCATGTGCACCTCCGCCCACACATCATGTCATGTGCACCTCCGCCCACACATCATGTCATGTGCACCTCCGCCCACACATCATGTCATGTGCACCTCCGCCCACACATCATGTCATGTGCACCTCCGCCCACACATAGCACCCACTCGTCAAGGTTAGGTAAGCACTGCAGCTGTGCTGCGCGCTTGTTGGAGTATCTCCTGTATCTCTCAGCCAGTCGCTGGGGACTATCCCCCACCACACTCGCTATGACAGCAAACAAGGGCTCAGGTGCTGGCTCTGTTGAGCTGCAATCAGGAGGAGGTGGTGGTGTTGGTGGCGGTGGTGTCAAAGGAGGTGGTGTTGGGGTCTGCCCCTCAGGGGTACGGCTGGCACATTTACCCCCTCCTCGGGGGGGATTGCAGTGGTAGCTTTTCATGGTGTCCACCAGCTCTGCAAGGACATCATCATCGACACATGGACCATCATCCTGGGTCCCATCGTGAACCTTCCCGTCATAGTTCTTAATCAATTCCTCTATGAAACTTCCATCCTTCTCCAATACCTCTTCGCCCATATAAGGAATATTGTGTAATACCGTCTCGTCCTCTACGAGAAAGTTCTGCTGCGTAGCACACCACGAGTTGTAATGTTGCAAGACGGGGACACTGGCCAGGCAATACAGTGGCATCTTCTGTGTCGTAACACGCCCGTTGCCACTTAAAAAGGTCAGCGTTGTGCTACGAGGAAGGTCAACTTCAACACGGCACTCAGGAGTCTGAACGGTGACTTTGGTGACCGGCTCTTGCTTCGAAGTACATTGCTTTATGTACTGTCTGTTCTTCTTTAGCTCCTCCGTCGCTGTAATGGACATTCGCGCCTTCTTCTCTTGCGAGATGCGCATGTATTCTTGACGCATACGTTTTTTGAAATTGGTATGCGAGAGTTGAACAGCCTGTAAGAGTAATTATTCTGTAAACTACAGTGTCGACCGTAACCATAACCCCACTTGCCGATGGAATGGTCTCTTTGGGCTTGGAAGTCGCCATGGCTCAAGTAATTAAACTTTATTAAAAAAATTCAAATGAACATGACTGCTAATTTTTGTTATCAACGATCGGCGTGTGGCGGTGTACATATAAAAAAAAAAAACAAAACACTTCTGCAAATAATAAGGTAAGTAGCTTGGTCCGATTCTCTTTGATAAAAACCTGTCTTCGTAGATATGATGCATGTCAAGATTTATTAGGGGTCTTTGAGGTCTTGAGCCTCTTCCCCAGCCCCTCCTGATGATAAAAGAGAATCAAATAAAGTACCAACATACACACACCCACACCCACACACACCCCACACACACAGCCTACCTCCTTATTGCTGGGGTCAAGTGTCAATGAACCACTGCCCATCAGTGATGTGTCATCTCCACTACTGGTCTGTTCTAAAGGAGTCAGGAAGAGAGCACAAAGATAGCCAAGAGCAATGCCACATACACATACACACACACACACACACACACACACACACACACACACACACACACACATACACAAATACACACACACATACACACACAAATACACACATACTCACACACATACACACACACAAACACACACACACACACACACAAATACACACACACTCACACACATACACACACACACATACACACACTCACACACATACACACACATACACACATACACACATACACACACATACACACACACATACACACACTCATACACACATACACACATACACACACATACACACACACATACACACACATACCTGTGGTATCAGGTAGCTGTACAGAAGACTTCCTAATGCTCTCTGCCCTGCTCTCACTCCCTGTACAGCGATGGACAGCATGACGGACAGCACAGTAACCTTTGCTCTGTCCCCTCCCACCTCCACTCTGTCCCCTCCCACCTCCACTCTGGCCCCTCCCACCTCCACATTTCTCTCGCAACACATTTCTGTAACACTCCTCCCCTCCATTGATAAGACTTCAAATAATTTAACTCCACCCTGTCACATCTCCAACCCTATTCTCATAAAAACCACACCCATCACATGACTTCTCACTTTCAAATAATATCCTATCCTTTGCCTGTTCAGTTGTATACTTCATGGCAGCGTACTTGTCCTTTATAAACTGTGCCCTCCCTTCGTTGCGACACATAGTACCTAAGGGGTTAAAGCAGTTACATCAAGGTACCTAAGGGGTTACATGATAATCTTAAGGACTTTAAGGGGCTAAATCTAAGGGGTACATAATGCAAAGTTGGTCTTCTACAGTACTGCAACATGTATTAACAACCCAACAGCAGTTAGTGCTGCCATAACGAAGGTTGCTATAGTAACCTTTGTCAAAGTCTGGAGGCAGCAAAGCTTCGTAGACCTTATTAGAAGCTTTGTTGCCAACCTCCTTGATCCGCTGGACCCATTCTGGCTTTAGGGCATCCAGTGTGAGTGACCTCACCTGTCAGGTGGGTGGGGTGGATGATAGTGGTGACAGGTGAGCAGCAATATGTGAGAGGGAAGGACTTGCCTGTGACACGTGTACACCCAGGCCTCTGTGTGTGCCAGAGCACTCAATACACATGAGTACTCCAAGGTTGATACTAGAGCACCAAGGGGTTAATAATGCAGCCCGACCAGCCACAAATATTCCTACCTCACCCACTTGGGGTCAGAACATGCACAATCTACACACTCAGAGTTCCCTTCAATGGAGGTCAGCTCTTTCAAGATTGCTTGCTTCTTCCTTGTCCTGTAGAAGAAATTACAATCATTAATAGTTAACAATTGGCTACTAGTAACAATACTAAGGTGTGCTTCAATTAGGGGCTATGTCTCTATGTAGCCAGAGGTATAATGAAATGTTGGCCAAATGGAGGGCGAGGGTCTGACCATGTCATTAGGATAGACCAACAATTCTTGATTAACAAGACCCTACAATCAAGATTCCTTACACCAGGTTAAAAGATGATGACCTTGGCAGGTTCACTTAATTGCAGCTAATTAACCAGTAAACACACCCTGTTCACTATCATGCACACATTAGCCACTCCAGAATATTGATCAGGGTAACCCTCTCTCCCCCCCCCCCCCCCCCCCCCACTGCACCTAGAAGGTGGTACAGGTAGATGTTCTCCTGTGGGAGAGTCACTTGATGTACGGGAGAATGACTGTTCTGGGGTCAGGGTATTGAGGGCGTGACCAATGGCATTGTTCATCACTTGAATCCAACTTAGCATTTCTGCAGTGTATGGTGGGTGTGGCATAAGGTGATGGAATGAAGGTAGTGGGTGTGGCTACCTTGGGAGCTGTCTGCTTGCAGCAGGATCACTCTTGATGGAGAAGTTACCTTAAAGCTGAAGTTTCGCTCTGTATCAGATGTTGAGGCTTGCTTGACATTGCAAAGGTTCAGTGGTAAGTGTATGGGCACTTTCAATTTAGAAGGCTTCAGTCAATGTGTGCCCATGTGTGTGCATGTGATGTGTGCAGATGTACATGTGATGTGTGCAGATGTGCATGTGATGTGTACAGATGTGCATGTGATGTGTGCAGATGTGCATGTGATGTGTGCAGATGCGCATGTGATGTGTGCAGATGTACATGTGATGTGTGCAGATGTGAGAAGTGCAGACCAAAAACCCCAAATAATGCCCACCTTTGCAATATGTAATACTAACCTCAGCACATATCAACACATCATCCTTGAGCACAAAGTACAAGCGTATCCAGGCTATGCCAAATGTCCGCTGTTCAGCATAAAATAGATATCCACTCTTTGCGAGGTCTGTGGAGGTGTGTCTGTCTGGAGATACCACGTGATCTATAGTCCCCTGTCCAACACCAACATTGGGATACTTCTGGGCAACATGTTGTCTGTAATAGAACAGAAAGTGATGTAAGCAGGCCCAGGCCACTGCTGATCCTCAGGCCCAGACCCTAATAATCCCTCTCATCAGGAGGGCATACCTGACATTTGCCTGAGCAGTTTCCAAGGGCATATGAAGGTCTTGAGCTTGAAAAGTAATAAGGTCTTGTATTCGTCCAACCATCACCTAGGAGATGGGTGGTGGTGGTGGTGGTGATGGGAGACACACTCTGGCTTACCTGTTCCAACAGACCTTGGCACATTGTTCTTTGTTTAGTGTCATGTGATGCCACAGCTTGTTGTAATTTCTAAAAATATCATAATTATCATCTTCTGTCCTCTCTCCTCTGCTCTCCTATCTCCTCCCCTCTCCTATCTCCTGCACCTCACTCTCACAATAGCTTACCTCCAATACTTTGAACATACTGGAGAGATGTGGCTCCATATCCTTAACAGTTACATGACTGATATGGAAATATGACAGTTGTGAGGTCATAAAATCCGTCTAATGTGCAGCCAATATCCAAGAGATTGGTGGTAGTATTGAACAGATTGGTGATAGCAATGTAGTGAACATACCAAAGTCTGCAGGAAGTTTGGCAGCTTCTTTGAATGAAGGTGGTTGAGATCCAACACATAGGCACACAAAGTCTTATGTAGGTGGTATCTGGCGTCTAATAGTTGAAACGACAGCTAAATAGGAAGAGAAAGATCCAGTGGTGTACCAAGTAACATGGTACAAGCAAACCTCACACTCACCTCACCCCCATCCTCACCTCATCTCACCTCATCCTCACCTCATCTCACCCCCATCCTCATCTCATCTCACCCCCATCCTCACCTCATCTCACCTCATCTCACCCCATCCTCACCTCATCTCACCCATCCTCACCTCATCTCACCCCATCCTCACCTCATCTCATCTCACCCCATCCTCACCTCATCTCATCTCACCCCATCCTCACCTCATCTCACCTCATCTCACCCCATCCTCACCTCATCTCACCTCATCTCACCCCATCCTCACCTCATCTCACCTCATCTCACCTCATCCTCACCTCATCTCACCTCATCTCACCTCATCCTCACCTCATCTCACCTCATCTCACCCCATCCTCACCTCATCTCACCTCATCTCACCCCATCCTCACCTCATCTCACCTCATCTCACCTCATCCTCACCTCATCTCACCTCATCTCACCTCATCTCACCTCATCCTCACCTCATCTCACCTCATCTCACCCCATCCTCACCTCATCTCACCCATCCTCACCTCATCTCACCCCATCCTCACCTCATCTCATCTCACCCCATCCTCACCTCATCTCACCCCAGTGTGTCGGATAACAGTCGGACATCGGACATTTTCCGATCAATTGTGCTATTTGACCGGCCAATTTTACACATGTGCGGTAATGATGTCCGCGCACTATATAATTAAAGCGCTAGCGAGCTAAGCTACATGTAATTACAATTTGCTGAGCTCGCTAGCGCTATCAATTGTGCGCTTGCGCGCTAATTGCTTGCATAACTGTGCTAATTGCATAAGCGCGCAACGTTTGAATTAAGCGGCAGCTGATCGCAAAGGATCCAGTAGTTACAGTGTACGGGTGAGATGTCTAAAAAGCGAGCAGTGGATTCCGAATCACCCTCGGAGAACGAGAGCGCTAAGAAGCGTATGGTAACCATCGCAACGGTGAAGAAGTGGATTGTTGAAAATGACAAAGATATCTCAACATCTACGTGGTTGGTATACGATACATCAGATCGGGAGCATGTTTCTGCTCATACACTCATACACTCATACATGCATCATATAAGTGTTACAACATGTAATGTGCTCTTCTTCTATGCTATAATAACATTTCTATACATATACATGTACATAAAACAATGTCCGACCAATTTTACTACATGTCAGATCAAATATTGCAATGGCCTGACATTGTGTCAGGACAATTTTGGAATGTTATCCTCTACACTGCACCCCATCCTCACCTCATCTTCACCTCATCTCACCCCCATCCTCACCTCATCTCACCCCATCCTCACCTCATCTCACCTCATCTCACCCCCATCCTCACCTCATCTCACCCATCCTCACCTCATCTCACCCCATCTCATCTCACCCCATCCTCACCTCATCTCATCTCACCCCATCCTCACCTCATCTCACCTCATCTCACCTCATCCTCACCTCATCTCACCCCCATCCTCACCTCATCTCACCCCCATCCTCACCTCATCTCACCCCATCCTCACCTCATCTCACCTCATCTCACCCCATCCTCACCTCATCCTCACCTCATCTCACCCCCATCCTCACCTCATCCTCACCTCATCTCACCCCCATCCTCACCTCATCTCACCTCATCTCACCCATCCTCACCTCATCTCACCCCATCCTCACCTCATCTCACCCCCATCCTCATCCCCATCCTCACCTCATCTCACCCCCATCCTCATCTCATCTCACCCCCATCCTCACCTCATCTCACCCCCATCCTCACCTCATCTCACCCCCATCCTCACCTCATCTCACCCCCATCCTCACCTCATCTCACCTCATCTCACCCCCATCCTCACCTCACTCCACTGTGACATCTCGTTGTTCTTGCACTGCAAGGTATTGTTACATAACAGTAACACATAGTACCCCTCAAGGTATTGTTACATAACAGTAACACATAGTACCCTCAAGGTATTGTTACATAACAGTAACACATAGTACCCTCAAGGTATTGTTACATAACAGTAACACATAGTACCCTCAAGGTATTGTTACATAACAGTAACACATAGTACCCTCAAGGTATTGTTACATAACAGTAACACATAGTACCCTCAAGGTATTGTTACATAACAGTAACACATAGTACCCTCAAGGTATTGTTACATAACAGTAACACATAGTACCCTCAAGGTATTGTTACATAACAGTTACACATAGTACCCCTCAAGGTATTGTCATGTACAGGACTTAACACAAGTGCACGTTAAACATTGATAACTAGTCATTGTAAGATCAGCCCCAGCACTCAATCCCACACATTCACAACTCATCATGAATCATATATACACACATACATACATACATACATACATACATACATACATACATACATACATACATACATACATACATACATACATACATACATACATACACATACATACATACTTACATACACATACAAATAACATACACACATACATACACATACACACACTTACACATACATACATACACACACACTTACATACATACATATATACATGCATACATACATGCATGCATACATACATACATACATACACACACAAACACACACACACAAACACACACACACACACACACACACACACACACACACACGCATACCTGTGCAAATTTTTCAGTAATTGCTATGGCTTCAGCATGAACCCTGTGATACTCTCTCCCTTTGCTCCTAACTGCATCAAGTTGTGAGGTCAGGAAGTGTTCAATTGGTTTTACAATGCCCTGACTGGGAGGTATCAGATGTGAGGGGGGTGTGCCCACGAGCTCACAGCTACAAACACTTACTTTATCTGCTCAAACAGACGCTCATGGTTATCAATAAGAAGCTGAAATGTGGCATTCATAACCTGCATGGAATTTTGCTGCAGAGGGTGTGGTCAAAGGGGCAGGGTGAGAAGGGGTGTGGTCAAAGGGGGGCAGGGTGAGAAGGGATGTGGTCAAAGGGGGCAGGGTGAGGAGAAGGGGGTGTGGTCAAAGGGGCAGGGTGAGAAGGGGTGTGGTCAAAGGGAGCAGGGTGAGGTGAAGGGGTGTAGTCAAAGGGAGCAGGGTGAGGAGAAGGGGTGTGGTCAAAGG
This sequence comes from Spongilla lacustris, assembly GCA_949361645.1. Taxonomy (NCBI): domain Eukaryota; kingdom Metazoa; phylum Porifera; class Demospongiae; order Spongillida; family Spongillidae; genus Spongilla; species Spongilla lacustris. The sequence continues at coordinate 8,783,916 of OX442424.1, forward strand.
GAGCAGGGTGAGGAGAAGGGGTGTGGTCAAAGGGAGCAGGGTGAGGTGAAGGGGTGTGGTCAAAGGGAGCAGGGTGAGGTGAAGGGGTGTAGTCAAAGGGAGCAGGGTGAGGTGAAGGGGTGTAGTCAAAGGGAGCAGGGTGAGGAGAAGGGGTGTGGTCAAAGGGAGCAGGGTGGTGTGGTAAACAGGGCAGGGTGGGGCAAAGGGAGGAGCCACCCTTACAACTCCTTCGTCAGTGTCCTCCATCAGTTCTGGTAGTGGGCACTGAAACTCTTCGGATAGGTCTGCAAGGAACGGGAACGAGTTAGTGTACAAAAAACAGACACACGGCGCGTTTGGCCCGCCATCAGCGAAGCGGAAGTTGCATTAGCTGGCAGGGTATACCTCGCATTAATTCTCGATCTTTGACTGCGAGTTTTTCCCTCTCCAAGCAAATGGCACATATTTTTTTCAACTTCTTATCAAGATATTCCAGAGCATCCTGAGCAAGGGAAACGCCCACTACATTAGTTGACGTGTGTCGCTTCTGATTACAAACCTCCATGTGCAGCAGGTTCTCGCGAAAATCTGGGCTCTCTTCATGGCACTTCGTTACATCAAGCGCTTTCATTTCAAATAATAAGCCGCTACTATTAGTGTGGCTAATATAAATAGAATCGTACCAAGGGTACCCTGAGACCAAAAGGGTTAACAAATTCTTATTCACCTGACCATACTATTAAATTTGAGCAAAGCGGATAAGATGGCAGCGCAGAGCGAAGGGATAAAGAAGCTAATGGCAGCTGAGAAGAACGCAGCTGTTATGGTAGCCGATGCAAGAAAAAGTAAGGAAATAGTTGAAAGGTGGTAGGCGCCTTAACACGAGATAGTTTGAGTTAGCGGAAAGGGCGGGTATGACTTAAGCACTTTGTTGACGCCGGAGATGTTTGGCCACACAAAAGCTTTGCATTGGCATGTGTAGCTAATCACAACTATACTGTGCCATCTTATTTTCAGCGATATACTTGCGACAGGGCTGGCTCTGTTCTCATTCATTAACGTGCGTACTTCGTGGGCGTAGCAGCTAACGAAGTCCACTGCGTCAAAGATAGTGTTCAAATGTTGTTTGTCAGAATGGGTTCCTTTGACACAGATAAATGCGATGTACGAGTGCATTGTTCACAACAGTTGGAAGTTTGTTCTCTTTGTACTTAACACACACAGAGAAAGCCAATCGTCTGAAAGAGGCTAAGGAGGAAGCCACAAGAGAGATAGAAGCATACAAACAACAAAGAGAAGCAGCATTTCAGGAGCAACTTAAGAAGGTATGAGAAGGGTGCCCTTTTCAGTATACCCTCATCTCTTTCAGTAACTCTTGTGCCTCTTTCAGTATACCCTTGTGCCTCTTTTAGTATACCTTGTGCTTCTTTCAGTATACCCTTGTGCCTCTTTCAGTATACCCTTGTGTCTCTTCTTTCATGTTCTCTTTCTCATGCTTCTAGTTTGGAAGCTCCAAGGATGACTTTGCTCAAAAGATGGAGGATGAAAAGAAAGTGAAGCTGGCAACTATAGATGAGGATGTTAAGCAACACAAGGGCCAAGTGATCCAGCAAGTACTGGACCTTGTGTACAACATTCAGCCCCAGCTTCACCAAAATGCTCGATTTGACATTAAGTAGCATGGTGGCTGTAGATCTATAGTTGTGTCTTTGCTTGTATGATGTGTGTGTACTCAGTCTGGCCATCAATATGTAAGGCTATGGATAGAAATTAATATATTGACAGCAATTGAGTATCTCTTTGAGTTTGATTGTGGTCTGGGCACGATTACACCGGATGTATCAAAATGGAGTTGAAAGCAACGGGAGCTAAGGGACAGCAGAGCTCTCTGGTCTACTTCTTCCCTCCAAGTCCTACGCAACACGTTGTTTTCTTCCAAGGCGACACCCAGGTAACTATTCGCTTGTAATGCTACTCGTCAGCAAATCCTTCGTACCGCACACACTATGTAGAACTTGCAGGCCCACATGGAGTCGCAATACGAGGAGGTCAGCAGATGGAAAAGGTGGTGTCTTGAGAACACGTGTGTTTGGTTGCAAAATAAATTTCCTAGTTCTGCCATTTGGATGGTTCGTCCGTGCCGAATGCTTCGCAACCTCTTCAGCTGCTTCCATCAGTTCGTGGACAGTTCTATCACGGGCGTTCCAGATTACGACGCTAGTTTTGGCGCTATTCCTCACCTAAGACTTTTGCTGAAGGACGCCATTCAGCAGGTGTGTCGAGAGCGCAGTTTGGACGATACGGACGTTGTTCACCTACCTGTCATACTAGTGGGCTTCTCGAAGGGTTGTGTGGTACTAAACCAAGTAGTGTACGAACTAAGCAACTACGTTGATAAAGAGCATCACCCTGCAGAGGCGGCTACTTCAAGAATGGAGAAAATTAGCCAGTTTGTTAGGAGATTTAAGGCTTTTTACTGGCTAGATTCTGGTCATTCGGGAGACCAGGGCGCATGGATCACAGACGATCGTTTGCTAAAGACGTTGGCTAGTCTCAAGGCAGAGATTTATGTGCACGTGACTCCGTACCAAGTGTGTTGTTCCCAAAGGCCATGGATTGGAGAAGAAGAGAAAGTATTTGTTGAAAAGCTAAAAAGTTTTGGAGCCAATGTACACGAGACCCTCCATTTCGAACGCGATGGTAGAACGCTTGCTAGACATTTCCAGGTACTGGAAGTGTTCTGATATGTGTGTCTCTAGACCAGCTGCTCTACACAACAGATTCCTCTGTGACTCCATTTGTTATTCATTTTGTCTTGTGATAAAATTCTGATCAAACAGTGGAAACAGAAATATAATAATTGCAGTGTGACACAGTAGACTGAAGAAAGTTGAGTGGGGAATAGAGAAGGGGTGCAAGACCTCAGAAGTCTGCTTCGTAAACGACCATGTCTCTTTTCTTCCGAGCCTCTGAGGGTTAAGAGAAGAATTGAAAACCTTATCCTACAAATCAACATCACACAACACTAGGCATGCAACACATACATGTAGGCATACAACACAAAGGCATGCAACACATACATGTAGGCATCCAACACATACATGTAGACATGCAACACATACATGTAGGCATACAACACATACATGTAGGCATACAACACATACATGTAGGCATGCAACACATACATGTAGGCATACAACACATACATGTAGGCATACAACACATACATGTAGGCATCCAACACATACATGTAGGCATGCAACACATACATGTAGGCATACCTGATGTTGGCAGTTCTCTGCCAGCAGCTAAGGAGACAGAAGGATTAGACGTGTTTCCCTAATTTCCAAATTGCAACTGCTTACCAAGTCTGACCCACGGGATAGCAGCTGCCTCTGGGGTGAGCTCCACATAACCATTTTGCTCAGTGGCGCACTCAACGTGCACAGCTGTACCGTGGATCATCCCTCCATCCATCTGTGAGGAGGCAACACATTATTGTGAACTGACAAGCCTTTTTAAATAGGTGTAATGATTGCCGGATCTGGTCTGACCAAATCCTTACAAATCCTGCTTAATGTTGAGCCTGTGACGTAAGGGTCCTGCTCACTTTGTTACTCCAGACACACAAGTATTGTAATGTCTTATATGGACTCCTGGTATTGACTTAATGCCTTATATGGACTGCTTACTTCTTTGACAGCTGTAGTAGCTACGCTGGGCAAGGCGAAGGTAAGGAAAGAAGACCTGTGGTGTGGTGTGGTGTGGTGTGGTGTGGTTGGTGTGGTGTGGTGTGGTGTGGTAGTATGGCCATAAATGTCAAGGACACATGGATACAGAATGTTACCCTTTGGATTGGTCCGGCAACACAGTAACAATGTCTCCAAACCTAGAGAATGCTGTAACCAAGGCGTCTTCACTGAGTACAGAATCTCCAATGACATGTATGGAGCACTCCTATTCAGAGTCAACCAAATTCAATATTTCTACTTAAACTGTTTCCCACAACAGCGTACCATAGCAGTGAACTTCTCAGGTTTGGATGTATCTGGTACCTCTGCTGGCTCAGGTCGCTTAGGTATCTTATCTGCGAGTAACAGCAAGGTACAGATCACATGACCAATTCGCTGGTTATAAACAATTACTGCACCAAGGAAAACTAACCTAGGATAACACTGACCACATTAACCTCCTCCCCCTCCCTCCTCCCCCTCCACACACACACTTACGGCCTGCTAAGTCGTCTGAGTCAGCTGCCTTCACAAACCTGGGAGGGGGGAGGGGGGGAGGGGGAGGAGGGATGAGGGGGCAAATGCTAATACACATATTAATCACACACCTGTTGTACAAGGCTTTCACTTCAGACATCTTCTCTTTCCGTGTTAGCTTAACAGGTGCCTGCACACAGAAAGCTTAGGTGAAGACCTTTAGATCAACAACCTCTTGCCTGGCTTGCTCCTGTGGTATCTCCCATGTTAGCCTTCTTTGCAGGTGGTCCCTGTTTAAAGGTGCATACTCACACCACAAGCCTACACAACATACTCCTACATACTCCTACATACTCCTACATACACACTGACATGTGCTAAACGTGTGAACATTCACACACACCTAACCTTCTGGGGTACTTCGCCAACTCTTTTGAAACCACTCTTCTTTGCCGCAGATTTATTTTCAGGGATCTGCAGTTTCTGAAAATAGAGAGGCCGGGTATATACAAGACCGTTTACAGCACTAAATTAGGCATTACTCCAGCTTCGATCAGCTTTTTGGCTTGTGCTCTTGCATCCTTCGGATTTAGAGTCTCTGGGAGGCAAGATTCATGCTAGAATTTGCACCTTAAGCCATTAAACAACGCTGGCTACCTTTCTGTGGCTCCTTCTTGGTTGCAGTTGAAGACGACAATTTCTCTTGCATTTTTTGCAAAAGCCTTCTCTGTACAGTAGTAGAGCGTACGAACACAGTAGGTGAGGATACGTAATAGCATAGTGCACTATCTATGTGTGCGAAAGAGTAGACCGAACCTTCTCTTGAAGCTTCGCATATCTTTTTTTCAAAGTTTTTTCTTCTGTGGTAAGCTGTACTGGGTACAGAACCATTTTCTCTATCTAGAGAGCACTTCCAATGTTTTGATCGTGCGCGTGTTCAATGGTTAGTAAAAATGCATTTTGTGTTGGAGAAGGTTACGTCCCAAGGGGTGCGAGCCGGTCAGTTGATCTTTAGCGGCGGTCGCATTGTGCAGGAGACTCCAACGTGTCTCCTATACACTCGTTCGGGAAGTGCACCACACCTTGTACACGAGGTGTTGAAAGACATCCCTGAAAAACCATGGGCGGCACTCATGCCCTTACCGACACTGTATGCGTACAGACTCCTTGCATTACCCCCATGATCTCCGTGCACATATGTCTGGCGTTTTTAGCTACGAACTTCCGGGAGCGGTGACAATGGAACACCACAAACAAGGCGCGCATCATTTTTTCAACCTGAAGGTACATATAGTGAACTCCTTTGTGTGTCGCACTGATAGTACATACCTTATGTGCATGTTCTTGTAGGACCATCTGCTTTACCTCTCTGTTCAAGACCCTAGCGCTCCATCGTCATCCCTCTACAACGAGAGTGGGACTACCAGCGTGTGGAGTCACAGCGGCCGGCACAAGGTGAGGGGTACTGAACGCTAGACGTGATTTCATCGCAGCGGTGCAGGTATCGGTCAAGGACTATGCTGCATTCGTTGAATCTCTGCGTCCAAATGTTTACGAATCTCTGTGTGATACTGCGTCTTCTACTAACAACATGCAAAAAAGAATTAGGAAGTCGGTTGATCGCACACTGTCCTTTCTGGACGAAATGTTGCAACTGAGAAATTCCAGTAAGGTACGCTTGATATTGGACCAGTGGGTTGCATTTGGAATTATTAATGTTACTGGTGATCTACTGGAGACCAGGCATTGCAGGAGTGCAGTCTGTTGGGAGCCATAGTAGGCGGGGATGATATGGCAGAGAGAATAAGATCAACAGAAGAAACTGTGAAGCGATCCACCGATGGTATTAACCTCTTCCTTAATTTGCAGACGTTTGGCTTTCACTTATTTACCTTCATTTTATCTTCTTCTCCTCCCCCCCCCCCCCCCCCCCATTCCTCCCCCTCTTAGGGTTTGTGATCGAAGGTTTTGACATTGACCATGATACCAGCTGTAGACAGCTGGTTCTAAGTAAGGTGAATTCCTTGCTACCTCTGGATAAGCCGAGGTTCATTCATGGGATGGGCACTCCTGGTTAGTGTTGAGTCATGTACCGTGTTGTCACTTCCATCCATGCTCCACCCCATGCTCCACCCCTCATACTTCTTCCTTTTGCGTACAGCTGATGTGATTAAGGCTGTAGAGAATGGAGTTGATGTATTTGATGGGGCATATCCTTACATGGTGACACAGAGAGACAGTGCTCTTGTGTTCCCCTTGTGTTGGTCATTGGACCACGTGGACAGCCAGGTGATGTCTCCTTTGGAGATCAGTCTAGGAGATGACAGGTTAGGGTCTCAGTCATGATATTATAGCTCATGATCAGCCATTGTGCTATGAGGAGTTCAATAAGCCCACCCAGCCTTTTCAAATGCAAGGCATTAGGTAAAGATTTAAAGAGATGAAGTGGTATCATGTGAGCTAGTTATGAGTTGGTATCATGTGAGCTACTTATGGTATCATGTGAGCTACTTATGGTATCATGTGAGCTAGTATTACATGTTATGCCTGAGAGAGCTGTACATGAGCCTTTACCCACACAGGTTTGCAGAGGACTTTTCTCCTCTTATGGAAGGATGTCTATGCTATGCATGTAAACATCACACTAAGGCATACATACATCACCTTGTGAAGACAAGGGAGCTCCTAGCTGGTGTACTGCTTATGTGGTAAGAGATATTAATGTGATGCTCCCACCTGTAATAATGTGAGGCTCCACCCTTTTGTAGTCACAACTTAACACACTACTTCAAGTTCTTCAAAGTTCTGAGAAGTGTCATACGGACAGATGCTTATGAGGACTGGAGAGCAGCCATTGCAGTCAACCTTGTCCTTTGATACTCAAAATTTACTTTATTTTTGTAGACAGATATGTGAGTCATTGTCCATGAGTCACGTGACTTTAATTTGTTAAGATTTTAATTGAAAACGGATATCCAGTGTGTGCATGTGAGCAGCCCTTAAATGTACTACGGCTGGGCAAGGGTTAGCTTCTTGCTACTTCTGGTTTACGTCGTCTTCAGACCGTTACTCAGGAACCCTGCCAACATCTCTTACAGCACTCTAGATGTAAAAGAATACGATTACATCATCATTGGCGGAGGGTCTGCTGGGTGTGTCCTGGCCAATCGGCTCAGTGAAAATCATAACCTAACGGTGCTGCTTTTAGAAGCAGGGGGACCTGACAAGAAAGACGAAATCCACATCCCAGCAGCCTATCCGAAGCTCCAGCTCTCAGACGTGGACTGGAGCTACACCACTATACCTCAGAAGCACTCCAGCGAAGCGCTGCACGCACACCGATCCGCATGGCCCCGAGGCAAGGTGCTCGGGGGGACAAGTTCCATCAATGCCATGGTATATACGAGAGGGAACAGAGCGGACTATGATGAGTGGGAGGAGATGGGTGCCAAAGGATGGTCGTACGAAGACGTCTTACCTTACTTCAAGAAGTCCGAGGATTACAGGAGCGATGGTGACGAGGGCTACCACGGCAAAGGTGGGCCGCTAAACGTGGAGAAGGCTACGTTCGTGACGCCGGTCGCTAGGGCTTTCGTAGCTGCTGCGAAGGAGCGGGGTTATCCGGAAGTAGATTACAACGGTCAGTCGCAGGTTGGCTTCAGTCTCACCCAGCAGACGGTTAAGAACGGTAAACGTCACTCGACAGCAACCGCCTTCTTGCATCCAGTAAGAGAGCGGCAGAACCTCTACGTAGTCACAGGCAAATCAGTGAAAAGATTAGCTTTTGATGGCACTAGTAATGTGGTTAGTGGTGTGTACGTTGTGGACACGAAACGCTACAAGACTGAAGAGGAAGGGGAGCTGATCAGGGCGCGTAAGGAGGTGATCCTTTCTGCTGGGGCAGTCGAGTCGCCCCACATCCTGATGGTATCTGGGATTGGACCTGCCGAGCACCTGAATGCCTTCAGAATACCTTTGAGAGTAGACCTTCCCGTTGGTAAGAATCTGCAGGACCATCTGATGGTTCCCATTCCGTTTGAACTGGAGGATCTCCCTGTAGATGCTGATGTCACCTTTCACAAAGGAATGCAACAGTCATTTTCTTATTTTCTCCAATACCTCCTTTTCAACAGCGGCCCATTTTCAGCTAGCCCGCTGGAGGCTCATGGATTCGTACAATCTGGAATGGAACCAGAAGACCAGGGACCCGACATTCACATGCTGTTTGTAGGCGGTCCATTAGAATGGGATGGCTTGCGAACGTTAAAGGTGGTTTCTGCAGGAGCTGTAGGTATGTGGGGAGAAGGGATCCTCCAGGAACAGTCCAATGCTGCAGTCATCGTTCTACCAGGTTTGTTGCATCCTAGAAGTGTCGGCCATCTTGAACTGAGCCTTGTTGGCTCTATTTATGAATTGCCTAGCATTCTTCCCAATTACCTTGCTGATGAGAGGGACGTAGAGGTACTCCTTAGGGGTATCAAGGTTGCCATGGACATTACAAATTCCTCAGCATTTGGCCAATGGAAGCTGAGATGTCTAGCAGAGAGGGGCGTATCCCCCTACGAGTATAACACTGATGAGTTCTGGAGGTGGTACATACGTCATGTTGCCGTGACGATTTATCACCCTGTTGGCACATGCAAGATGGGAGCTGCTGAGGACAGCACTACAGTAGTAGATTCACGTCTGAGGGTGAAAGGGGTTAAAAATCTTCGTGTTGTGGATGCCTCAGTAATGCCCAAGGTGATATCGGGGAACACCAATGCCCCCACCATCATGATAGCTGAGAAGGCCGCTGACATGATTAAGGAGGACAATTTAACATGATTTTGAACGTAACACTGCTAATGTGATGTTTTGTATTTTATGTATATTTTTAATGACTATACATATAATATATTTGCCAAACCTGCAGTGCCTGAAGTGGGTCTCTTTGGTCACTATTATTTGACCCCGGATTCAGCGTCGTTGGGGCTTCGCGCCTTACACCCTAACCCAAAGCCATAATCTTTTCCTGTAGCCTTTGGCATGCTAACCCTAAATCAAAGCGGTGCTACAACATTATAATGACATTCAATATTACACATTGCAAGCTGTATCTGTGTGTAAACAATGTACCAATTGTGCACAAAAATCAATAATTCACTTTTTAAGATTATAAACTTTTTGAGCTTGTGGGAACTTTTGTGGTGAGAAATCAGGGTCCTTCTCCAAACGTTCTCGCATTGCACCATGCATCTCCTCCCCCATGCTGTCGATAAGCTCGTGATTATCGCGAACCTCCTGAAGAATTGCTGAGGAAGAAGGGGAGAAGGAACTGCACATATATCCCAGCCCACCTACATACCATCAAGAGGTGCTCCAGAGGTGGGTGTGGCTCTAGTCTGCTGCACAGCCTTCTCTACTGAGCTGGTCAATAGCTCTGTCAGAGATGACACTTCTGCTTTCCCGTTCTCCATCTGAGTAGTGTAAACATAGCAACTTCTTATTCTTATTGTTGCACACCTCCCCCCACTCCCAATGGCAACACTCTTGCCCCTCCCCCACACCTTTCTTTTCTTCATCGGCATGGCACTGGCATATGCATCACTATATGGCTTTTGGGGTCCCATGTGTTCCATGGCTTCCCTGTCAGCACTAATCACAGGGATCCACTCCTGGATAACAAGGGGGAGAAGCCATAAGCACAGTATGCATCCCAGAGCATCCTTACTTGAGGCAAGGAGTCAGGATATTCTGATGACCCTTCAGATGGCTGCAGGAGAGAGGTACAGTTAAACACTGCACCCTCCCCCACTTTAGGTAACCATGTGTGCACCCTCCCACCTTAGGTAAACATGTGTGCCCCTCCCACCTTAGGTAACCATGTGTGCACCCTCCCCCACCTTAGGTAACCATGTGTGCACCCTCCCACCTTAGGTAACCTCTGACCTTTGATGATGCCAGTGGTGCACCCTCAGCCAACGTAGTGCCACATGTGTGGGAGGGGCCACATGTGTGGGAGGGGCCTGGCACACTAGGGACACTACAGCGCACCACATAGCTATCCAACTCCTGAGGTGAGTGACACACCACATTGCGTAGTCTGCTCATTTCGCTCAGCACTGAAGCGGAGCATGAGAGCAAGATGGGCAGAGGGGTACTTGAGGGGAACAGAAGACCCTGGGGGAATGGACATTTATGCACACTCCCCAACAATGGTGCCCCCACAACTGAACTTGAATGACCACAGATACCATCACTCACCAGTAGTTGCCTAGCCACAACCTCATAACTCTCTTCGCTGCCAGTAATATGTCTGAGGAGGGCACCAAATAGAGCAGCAGAGTGTGTGGCCCAGGTGTGCATGGCCTCGGGGAACCCCCCACTGGCTGATGGACACATCAGTTAAGTGCAAGAGGCCATAGGAAGGGGCTAACATACAGTAATTGGCAATAACTCGGCTATATGCATCGGCCATGATGGTTGAGAGCACACGATGAATGGTACGGGGAAAGTCTACATTAGCGACACACAAAGGCAGGTCCCTTAGAGGCGCAAGAGATGGGACCACACCCTCCAAGAACACTCCCACAGCTCTCTGACAGTGCTCCTCTGTAGGCTCCACCCCCTGCAGCACATGGTCCCTCAAGAATGCTCTCAGGGAAGGTTGGATAGACCGCAGAGGTTGCAGGTTACCTGCATGGCCAGACTGGGGGTCAACACACCCTGCTGACCTATGACCTATGTAGCTGATGACCTATGACATATGTAACTGATGACCTATGACCTATGTAACTGATGACCTATGACCTATGTAACTGATGACCTATGCACACCCTGCTCCTGACCGCACCCCTTCCTGTATATCCCATGATCTAACCTCTGAAGACGCTCATCACATCGTACACAGACATCTCAGAAGAAATGATCTGAAGAAGACGCTCTACCATGCTCATATTGCCTGTGGCGAGGTCGAAGTATAAAGAACAGTACACTCACAACCCTCCACCACACCCACAGACGTACCAGCATCATCATCCACCTCCATCCCTACCTCCTCACGCATGCCCTGTATGATGTCCGCAATGGTCTGCCGTGAACCTATGGAGCATCTCTCCATCAAAATAGTGATACCCCCTCCTCCCCAGCCCCTCCTCACCTGTAAGCATGTCCTCCAGGGCGGCATTAGTCAAACGAGTCATGGGGTCACTGAGGTCAGTGGGCGGGTCCACACTGGGCATGTCCAACTCCAACTGCAGCTCAAAGCTGTCCTCCTCAGACCCTGTGTCCTCCTCCCCAGACCCAGACATACTAAGCAGTGGTTGTGAGGATGTAGATTGGCTTGGGATGGACGCAGATTGTCCTGGGGATGAGGTGGCCTGGCCTGGGGATGAGGTAGCCTGGCCTCGGGACCCTTGTTGCAACAAGCTGGACAGAACTTGGAAGGTGGGTGCCATGGGGAAGTTTATCATAATCTCTGGGCCCAGCTGTCCACGATTGGCAAAGCTCATGCTGTGTCCCTGGGGGGCAGATGGCACACCAGATGGTCCCTGGGGGGCAGATGGTACACCAGATGGTCCCTGGGGGGCAGATGGCACACCAGATGGTCCCTGGGGGGCAGTTGGCACACCAGATGGTCCCTGGGGGGCAGATGGCACACCAGATGGTTGTGTATTAGTTGATTGCCAAGCTGCTGGTGCCCCTCCTCTTCCACCGGCCTGGGCACTAGGGACCTGCATAAGGTTTCCTATTATGTTAGATAGCAGTTGGCCAAAGTCTGATGAATGGGCACCATTGGCCTGGGCACCCAACCCAGGTGGGCGTGAGGGTTGCTCATTTCCATGGCTACCCCCTGCAGTGCTTGGCTGACCACCAGTGGCACTTGGCCCCTGCTCAGGAGGTGCACCCCCCTGGGGGTCGTGCAAGCTGAATGTGGCGCCAAATGAGATAGGGCCAAGGTGTATGGCGTGATAAGGCCTACTGGAGGCATCACCTGAGGTAGCTTGACTGGCCTGTTGAGCCTGTTGCTATGGAACCAGGAGAAAACATATAAATGAGAACAGATGGTCACATGCTCACCTGCAACCCTCCGGTGGGCATGGTACCTTGGTCCCGCCCCCCGGTGGGCGTGCCCTGGGCTCGCCCTAGCTGGCTCCTTGCGAGATCAAACAGGAACTCAGGTGGAGGGACAGTGAAGCTCCTAAGATGCTGCATAGCCCTTCGTAGCTCAGAACGACGTGGAGGAACAAGACGAACAACCCTTGGGACCTCAGAGTTCATACAGACATGGAGCCTTGAGAGGGCCATACGTGCATGTCCCATGTAGTAGTTGAGGTCCTTGACCACCAGAGCCAGCCTCTGCGCCTGGACCACACCGCTGCCCTAGGAGGGGAACATCAATAGCCAATGGGGCCTGTGGCTGATAAGCAGGGTATGGAAGGGATATATGACTGTAGCAGATTTTTCGTTGATGGACTTACAATGAATCGAGAGAGCACATGCTGGGTTTCCAAGGTTACCAAGAATTTACCAAGGATTACCAAGTGTTACCAAGGATTACCAAGTGTTACCAAGGATTACCAAGTGTTACCAAGGATTACCAAGTGTTACCAAGGATTACCAAGGATTACCAAGTGTTACCAAGGATTACCAAGGATTACCAAGTGTTACCAAGGATTACCAAGTGTTACCAAGGATTACCAAGTGTTACCAAAGATTACCAAGGATTACCAAGTGTTACCAAAGATTACCAAATGTTACCAAGGATTACCAAGTGTTACCAAGGATTACCACCAAGTGTTACCAAGTGTTACCAAGGATTACCAAGGATTACCAAGGATTACCAAGTGTTACCAAGGATTACCAAGTGTTACCAAGGATTACCAAGTGTTACCAAGGATTACCAAGTGTTACCAAGGATTACCAAGTGTTACCAAGGATTACCAAGTGTTACCAAGGATTACCAAGGATTACCAAGGATTACCAAGGATTACCAAGTGTTACCAAGGATTACCAAGTGTTACCAAGGATTACCAAGTGTTACCAAGGATTACCAAGTGTTACCAAGGATTACCAAGGATTACCAAGTGTTACCAAGGATTACCAAGGATTACCATGTGCATCTCTTGGGTTGATACAAACTAGCGAAGTCAAAGCAGGTTTACTAGTACCACAACATGTTGTCCCCAACCCAGCAACAGAATGGTCACTTACGGAAACAGCAGTATCCTGACGAATCAGCTGAATGTATTGGCAGCTGAGGGGGTGTATCCTGGTGCACAAGTTATCTTGCTCTTCCAAAAGGTCAGCATACAGGTTAGCACTGGAACGTTGGAGGGCACATAAGATGGGCATCAAATGGAGGCTTATCGCTCATACCCTACTGGTTGAAGCTCTGATGCTCCTAATGGTTCCTCCAATGTTACACCATTTATCATGGGGGATTGGGGAGACTGGCTCTGATCCCCCATCTGGGCCCCTCCTTGTCCACTCAACTGCTCATCTCCTGACTGCACACCCTGTATAGCCAAATACTACCAATAATAACTTATAATAACCAAAGCAATAACTAATAAACCTCACCAAACCTTCAGGACACCCACCTCATAATTGTCTAGTATGTTCTTAGCATAGGTAAGACATCTCCTGGCTGTCCTCATGTGCTGATAGATCTCCCTTAGCTGACGTCTACTCCTCTCCTGCTCCATCTGCTCAGCATTTTGCTGCTCCGCCCCTTGGCCAGTCCCTGGTGCAGTACCACCTGGAGGCACGCCTCCTGTAGTGGCACTGGCCACAACGTGTTCATGTGTGCGACCAGTGGAGGCATCCTGTGACAGTAATGGAAGCATCCTGTGATGGTAGTACTGTCACCTCCATCCATCCCACAATCTCCATCACCCCCTAACAGTAACCTGATCTAGCCCTCACATGTGGCTCCTCCCACACATGTGGCCCCGCCCTCACATGTGGCCCTTCCCACATCATAAAACAAGCTAACTCCACCTATCAAAGAGGGCATGGGGGCATGTTGGCCAGATGCCATAACTACGTACCACCATCTGGGCATGGGCTGATACAGAGGCATGTTGGCCAGATGCCATAACTACGTACCACCATCTGGGCATGGGCTGATACAGAGGCATGTTGGCCAGATGCCATAACTACGTACCACCATCTGGGCATGGGCTGATACAGAGGCATGTTGGCCAGATGCCATAACTACGTACCACCATCTGGGCATGGGCTGATACAGAGGCATGTTGGCCAGATGCAGTCAAGCTATCCACAATGTTGCTGACCAAATGCTGCAGTGATATGGAGGGAGGGAGGGGGAGGAGGGGAGTGAGGGAGGTTAGGGAGAGTGAGGGAGGTTAGGGAGAGTGAGGGAGGTTAGGGAGAGTGAGGGAGGTTAGGGAGAGTGAGGGAGGTTAGGGAGAGTGAGGGAGGTTAGGGAGAGTGAGGGAGGTTAGGGGAGAGTGAGGGAGGTTAGGGAGAGTGAGGGAGGTTAGGGACAGTGAGGGAGGTTAGGGAGAGTGGGGGAGGTTAGGGGAGAGTGATAGAGGGAGGTTAGGGGAGAGTGATAGAGGGAGGTTAGCGGAGACAGGAGAGAGAAGGGAAGGAGATAGGAACATTGAGACATTCGCAAAACACCCAACCTGCCTGCGTCATCTGCGCTATGTCACTGCCTGGTAGTACTGGCATTGTACTGACGAAAAGAACATCTGACCTAGCATGGGTAGGGATTGAGGTAGTGGCTGAGGTGCTGTTGGAGCTGGGCGTGGCATTGGATGAGGCTCCGCCCTCCGCCTGCATGGCCTCAGGAGGTGGGGCACTCTGAACTAGATGAATCACCTTCCCATCAAGGTCTGAGGTGCATGTACTGCGTTACTAAGAAAGGTCTGGGCACCCTGTGTCAATACGAACCTCCGTAATCCTTCAGAAGCTTCCCTTCCTTCAGCACTTTGCCCTGGAAAATTAGTCGTTGTTTATCCATAGGGATGCTCTAAAAATAGAGAAAAGTTGAGGCACAGTGAAGAGAGAAAAGATGGTGGCCCCTACCATATCTTGGGCTATCTTCTCCTTCAGCTGCCGCACAGAGGCCTGCACGCAAACAAACACATATACAAAACCTAACTCGGCATGGAGTCAAGGATATAAACTAGTTCACCTCATTAGGAAGCTCTAGCTCCTGATTTTTTGAATCAAGTGTCTTTACAATAACCTTCATTTCTGGGCCAAAAATAAAATAAAAATGGTCGCACGCGACTACGTTATGTACACCACACCCACCGCATATATAGATTGCAATACCGTATTCATTACTGCGGGGGGAAAAGTCACAAATGGCTGTGTTATGCCGTCGTCTACAAGTTAATCATGCATTCTGGACTATTCGGAAATCTTTTGGAACTTCCTGTGCGCAGTCCCAAGATATCAGCAAGTACTTCCACTGCAACAAGGCAATTGTAGGTAGCATTCCTGCGAGCTTTGTAGACAAATCTCTGAGGTTTGAAGAGCCGGAGGAACCAATTAACCTTCTCAAAGCACGGCGGCAACACGCTAACTACATCAAAGAATTCAAGAACCTTGTTGGAAATGTTATACAAATTCCAGTAGATGAGCAGTATCCGGATATGGTTTTCGTGGAGGATCCGGCAATAGTAATTGAAGGCCGAGCTCTGCTTACACGTATGGCGAAGCCTTCGCGTGCGGGAGAGAAACGCGCCATGAAAGCTGCTCTTGAGGGACATAACTTGGAGATAGTTGAGATGCGAGAAGAATCGGGCGCATATGTGGACGGAGGAGACGTCATCTTCACCGGCCGAGAAATTCTCGTTGGCCTGTCTGAGAGAACTAATTCTGTAAGCGAGCTGCACGAAAGACACAATCACTGTGCTTTGCATGATATGGGGTGTGGTATGTGGGCTGCTTCTGTGTTGTATGTGTGTGTGTGTGTGTGTGTGTGTGTGTGTGTGTGTGTGTGTGTGTGCGTGTGTGTGTGTGTGCGTGTGTGTTAGGTAAGAACTTTTCTCTGAGCAAAAGTAATTACTGGGCAACCTAACATGTTTATGTGGGTGGATGGCCTGATGTATATACCTAGTCAGATAACATGTGCTTGCTATTTTGCACATCAGAGCATAATCCTAATCAATTTTATATAACAATGTCCACCAATTACATGTGATAAGGGGTGTGATGTTGATGAGGGTGTGATGGTGTGATGATTACATCTGTCTTTCATACAGGCTGGGATTGCAGAACTGGCAAGAGCATTTCCTAAATGGGCAGTAACTGGCATCAAGGTGTTGAAAGGAGTACTCCATCTCAAGTCAATGAGCTCAATGGCAGGTGTGGACCTTATCGCCATAGGAGACAGTGAGGCAGGAAGATATGCTTGGAGAGAAATAGAAAACAATGCTCACTACAAGTACAAGAAGCTAGTGTTTCCTGACAATAACGGCGCCAACTGCCTCTACATCAACGGAGTTGTTCTGCACCCACCCAAGGACGAATATCCAAAGAGCTTTGAGGTATGGGAGACACTTGACTGCCCACGTATCGCCCTGCCAAATAGTGAACTGGCCAAAGCAGACGGATCGCTAACTTGTAATTCGATTCGAATACACGTATAGGTCACACACATGGTTATTATACATTATAACTTCAATAATTGCGCACTTTTTGTGTTGTGGTATGGCCGACAACCCTCTCCTACGAGGAAGTCATTACGTTGAAGAAATTTTGAAGGGATCGGACGATTTTCTTGAGGGCATCGCTACCATCCAGCGTGAAGACGCCGTGCGTACGGGATGCGCTCAACCCGCTCTTCCCATGCTCGACCTCCACGGTGTTTCACGGCGGGAGGTACATTCCAGCCTACTTCAGCACATGCAGCTTAGGCTGATGGAAAAGCTGGATAGCTTGGACGACAAGGCGCTTTCGAAACTGTTAGAACTGAG
Organism: Spongilla lacustris; assembly: GCA_949361645.1. Classification (NCBI taxonomy): domain Eukaryota; kingdom Metazoa; phylum Porifera; class Demospongiae; order Spongillida; family Spongillidae; genus Spongilla; species Spongilla lacustris. The sequence goes on from OX442424.1 coordinate 8,801,044, forward strand.
CTTTCCGTATGTTCACCTGGAGGACACGAGGGAGATTGTGATGAAGCTGCTGCAGAGATTTCCCGCCATCGATGAGAAATATCTCGTGCACATTGCGGACCATCCAGACCTGTACAGCTGCTGCCCCACTGCGGTGAAAAGACAAATCTGGCAAATCAATCAAGGTTTCTTCGGGGAAGCAGTGAGTCCTCTTCTCGACAAGTACATGACGGAGAAGGAGAACGTGATGTTCGCGGTCTATGGGAGCGATAAGAAGCCAGCAAACTTCTTCTCCGTTTCCCCTAAGACCAGAAGACAGAGCATTGTGGTGCAAGAGTTGGTGGATATGATTGGTTCGTCCCAGGCTCTGTACAACACGTTAGTCCAGTTCTTAAGAACGCTGTACCTTCGGACCCATATCAGTCACTACTGCACACTGCGCGCCGACATTATAATGAGTCTCCACGAGAGAGAGAGCAGCATCCGCAGCTGTGACCCTTGTCACAAGTTCGCCTGGTGTTTAGACGCATGTGTGAAGGCCGACCATGTTGACAGCAAGAAAGCCAGAGAACTTTATGCCTTTTTGGAGAGCACCCCTCCTGGGGAAGAGGTGCTGGGGTAGGTGCGAAGGGTGCTGGGGTAGGGTGAAGGGTGCTGGGGTAAGTGAAGGGGTAGGTGCTGGAGATGCGTACCTTTAGAGTTCCTTCCCCTCCAGAGATATCTCCATGCTACTGAGGGACCCCTATGCTCTGAATGCTGTATGTCACAGTGTGGTTACTTGTCTCCATGACACTCAGAAGCAGTGGAAACTGCCAAGGGTAAGCATTAGCAGTGACATCACCATTCCTGATCCCTGACCTGATGACCCCTCCAAGGAGAGTACTGAACTGGAAAGTTTGCTTCGACTGTTGCAGCTTGGTCTGAAGGCACTGTCTATTCTGGACAGCAAGGATTACACTCAGGATGCCCTAGTAAGGGGTGTGGCATGCAACTTCCTTATTAACCCCTCCCCTCCCAAACAGGATGTTGGTCTTGTGATGAAGTTTCTTCCTGAGGTGATGTCATTTATGTTGGAGAGCTCTTTTGCAGCCATTTCTGAGCGTCTCAAAGACCCATATGAACCCCATCAGCCCTCCCAGGGGTTCCTCACTACTCTAGCCTCCAGCCCCCTGGCTATGCACATCGCATGCAGCTATGCCATTCATCTCATAGAGAGGAGAGATCTTTTAACCCTGAGTACCCTCATCTCAGCTATAGCATCTGCTTACATCAATCATAGTGAAGGGGTGGAGCTACCCGATGCATTCCTTCATCAGTTGGTATATGACAGCCTATACCCACAGCCTATTGCCATGACAGCACTCTGCAATATCATTGAAACATTTTGGGTGCCCTGTGCAGCCAACAGTGAGCCAGTCCTGTTGCACAGCTGCCGTTTGTTGTGGACTACACACACACAACTGAAAGCAGACTTTCTAGAGGAAACCTTGGAAGCCATAAAACCAGGCAACCAGGTAGGCAGGGTGTATGCAGTGTTGCATTTAACCATCCTCGACCCCTCCCTTCCCTTAGCTTAGCACTGTAGCGCATGAACAATACCAGGCACTTGTCCTTCACATCAAACGACCAAAATAACTGTACTTGTCTGTTACATTGTGTTCCTCGATGGTTTGATGTATGGTGTCCCCCTGCCCAACCCTGGTACTCTCCCAGGCAGCCTTTGAAAGGTGACCTCTTTGCTCATAACTGCTCCTGAAGAAATACTGGTATGGGTGATGGGTGTGGTCTGCTTTGATTGGTTTGATATTGACTTGTCAGACTGGATTGTCTGGGTGGGTATGGACTTGTCAGACTGGATTGGCTGAGTGGGTATAGACTTGTCAGACTGGATTGTCTGGGTGGGTACGGACTTGTCAGACTGGATTTTCTGGGTGGGTATAGACTTGTCAGACTGGATTTTCTGGGTGGGTATAGACTTGTCAGACTGGATTTTTTGGGTGGGTATAGACTTGTCAGACTGGATTGTCTGGGTGGGTATAGACTTGTCAGACTGAATTGTCTGGGTTGTATCTAACTGGAGGAGAGGTCCCTGCTTTGGTGAACAACCGTTTGAAGATGGAGCCAGTGGTACCATGGGCAGGACCATTTGAGATGACTTTGTTTTTGTTGCAGCTAATAGTCTTCTCATGTCGGTTATCTTGCTCTTGACCAAACGGATTTCACTTTCGATATTAACTAGACGTCCAGGGGCATCCCCTAGCTCATCCAGCATTAAACTGTCGCTTAGCTCCTTTATGGCATGGCTCCTAGCAACCAAACCACATCATAGCATCAGCAGATCACACAAACGTACCTTTGTGCATGCAGGTCCTGTAATTTAGCTTCCAACACCTCTATCGGGCCTCCACAACTGAAGTAGTCAGCAGAGGGAGTTGATTTCCAAAGGGACAACTCTCTCCTAATGCTCACAAGCAACTCCGGAGGACCATCAAATGTTTGTACAATAGCTGGCAAACTAGATGGTGGGTGTGTGCAGCAGACTAAGTTAACACGTTTTACAGCCGTACCACTTACTCTTCCAGACAGTAGGTCATCATTGTTGAATGTTGTTTGATATGATGGAGATCTGTATTCATAAGCTCCTTGAACAGCTCTGGTGCGTGGCTCTTGGTGAGCACTTGGGCCCAGATCTGCCGCGATGCCTGCTGCAACCTGCTCTTCAGCTGGTCCCCTTCCCAGAACCATGAGGACACCTCACAGCTTAACACCAGGGCCTTTTGGCAGTGACTCAGAACATGCAGTGTGTGTGTGGGTGTTAACTGGACCCTAAAGTGATATGCATATATGCACAGCTTTGCAAAATATAAACACCTCACCTTTTAACCAATCGTCTCTGCACTCCAAGTGAACTGTGATCATTACTACTGGTACATGATATATTGGAAGAAGCAGAAGTGATGTAGCTACTGGAGTCCCTCAAACCACCACTAGAGTCTTTCAAACCACAACTAGAGTCCTTCAAACCACCACTAGAGTCTTTCAAACCACCCCTAGAGTCCTTAGAGTCCTTCAAACCACCACTAGAGTCTTTCAAATTACTACTAGAGTCCTTCAAACCACCACTAGAGTCTTTCAAACCATCCTTCAAACCACCACTAGAGTCTTTCAAACCACTACTAGAGTCCTTCAAACTACTACTAGAGTCCTGGTCACTCATTTCCCACTGTACAGGATTGATAGAATGGTCTGAAGTGGTTGAGGATGGAGAAGCTGACGAAATATGAGGAAGAGCAGAAGAGGTACTTATAGAAGGGGTGTTGTTAGATGTGGTAACAGGTGGAGGAAGCTGTGCCAGCTGACCCAGCTGCCACAGTGCCTGCTGGAAATACGCTGCCAGTGCATCTGCTGTCAGGAGAGACGAAGAGGGAGGGGCAAGGCAAGATGTTGGAGGGCGGATGTTTGCAACATCTTCAGAGCTCTGCAGAAGAGGCACAATTCATTAACCTTGCCTCTACCTACAATACTTTAACCCTCTCTCTACTCACACTACAACCTACGTTAACCCACAGCATACCACAGACAGCGGTGGTTCAAGATGGATGGCATCAAAGCCAGCTTCATCCTTTTCTGTGTCCCTAGCAACAACAGCCAGTCCTTGGTTGACCAATACATCATTGATGTGAATATCTTGATCAGTGTTAGTATCACACAGGTAGAGGGACAGAATGTTGCTCTGAGGGGGAAGAGCAGAGCAGTGCAGTAATGGATCATACAAGTATGAGCACCCAATGAGCTAAAGAGGCAGTAGGCGGGACCACGTCTGGTCCCCAGGGGCGTGGCACAACACTGATATTGATTAACAATTAACAATTACAGCATCCACATGTATGTACTGTAACATACCCTAACAGAGGTAACTGTGGCAACAAGAGGTCTGTCCTTAGTCATAGTGGATAACAGCAATGATGCCCTCTCACACCATTTCTGTGTGTGTGTGTGTGTGTGTGTGTGTGTGTGTGTGTGACAGCAGTCCCATTCCCCTGCACACTCACCTCACTAGGGGGTCTTATGTTGGCTAATCTACACTCCACAGCTTGCGCTGGTAGTAGCATATAGTGAGCCTTTGGTCGACGCAATGTTACCCTGGGGACCAATCCAACATTGCCATAATCAACGTACTTCACCTTAACCACATCGGGGTCAGGTATGGCCACAACCTCTGCCCTGTACCAGTAACAGTCTTCTGAATAAACAGTACAGCAAGCCTGGGGAAGAGGTAGCCAGTACACAGGTGTGGAGAGGAGGCTTAGGCATGGGGACCTTACCTGTCCCATCTTCACACATTCAATGGAGTATTTTAATCCCTCTTTGCTGGAATAGAACTGGCTCATGTCTTCCGACAGGCTCTCGAGGGCTCTTGTGGTAGTTTCGCCAATCACTTGGACAAACACACAGCTGGGTGACTTCACATAGCTCACATATACTGGACATGTCTTCTCAGAGGGGGGTGGTTGCCTGCTGTATCCTGAAGGAATGTGCTCCAATGCAACCTTTGGTGACTGCACAAGGTCAAGTAAGGGGAGCACCATTTGGAAATGTGGCTGACCTTTGGCTTCTCTACTGGCTCTCCTTCCACCCCCTCACTTGGTCTGGCCTGTTCAGGATGTGCCGGGAGTACCAACACTTCAGAGGACGTGGAGGGTTTTTCCACTCTAATACCAGGGACATGTACCAACATCTCTGCCACAGAGTAGAAATCATGTTGTGAGTAGGGGAGCTCTCGTCCACACTTCTCCTGTCTCCCCATAAGTGTGCATTAAATAGAGGCTTACACACAGGATGTCATTACCTTGAAAACCTGATTAAACTTAACAAGTGGGATGCCCCTTGGGTACTTGGCAACCATATTGGTAATGGCAACAGACAACTCTTCTGGTACTCCCTGTTCTGCAGCCTCGACCTCAGTTGCTATGACAACACAAAAATCACTATAGAGCTGAAAGATTGACTCTTTGAACCTTTTGAACGTTTCCTTCCTTTGGGCCACACCAACCAATCAGATGTGCTGGTATGAGGCTCCAACTCACAGACCCCAAGACTGGAGAGAAGCCCTAGCACATTCTCCTTACATGGAAAGTCTTCTCCAAAGTGAATCTAATCAGTTTAGGAAAGTTATGCCCTCATGCCTACATGGCTACATGTAGCCTATATAAGAACACCCCTTACCCTTTAAGTTCTATTCCCCAATGGAACTCTGTGTGTGTGTGTGTGTGTGTGTGTGTGTGTGTGTGTGTGTGTGTGTGTGTGTGTGTGATCACTACATACTTTGTACTCCACAGCAAACTTTGATGCCCAAATTCCTGAACACTTGGCTGCCAAAAACTAGAGGGAAGGAAATGTGTACAGGATAACTAGGGGGAAGGAAATGTGTACAGGATAACTAGAGGGAAGGAAATGTGTACAGGATAACTAGGGGGAAGGAAATGTGTACAGGATAACTAGAGGGAAGGAAATGTGTACAGGATAACTAGAGGGAAGGAAATGTGTACAGGATAACTAGAGGGAAGGAAATGTGTACAGGATAACTAGAGGGAAGGAAATGTGTACAGGATAACTAGAGGGAAGGAAATGTGTACAGGATAACTAGGGGGAAGGAAATGTGTACAGGATAACTAGGGGGAAGGAAATGTGTACAGGATAACTAGGGGGAAGGAAATGTGTACAGGATAACTAGGGGGAAGGAAATGTGTACAGGATAACTAGAGGGAAGGAAATGTGTACAGGATAACTAGGGGGAAGGAAATGTGTACAGGATAACTAGGGGGAAGGAAATGTGTACAGGATAACTAGAGGGAAGGAAATGTGTACAGGATAACTAGAGGGAAGGAAATGTGTACAGGATAACTAGAGGGAAGGAAATGTGTACAGGATAACTAGGGGGAAGGAAATGTGTACAGGATAACTAGAGGGAAGGAAATGTGTACAGGATAACTAGAGGGAAGGAAATGTGTACAGGATAACTAGAGGGAAGGAAATGTGTACAGGATAACTAGGGGGAAGGAAATGTGTACAGGATAACTAGAGGGAAGGAAATGTGTACAGGATAACTAGAGGGAAGGAAATGTGTACAGGATAACTAGAGGAAAGGAAATGTGTACAGGATAACTAGGGGGAAGGAAATGTGTACAGGATAACTAGAGGGAAGGAAATGTGTACAGGATAACTAGGGGGAAGGAAATGTGTACAGGATAACTAGGGGGAAGGAAATGTGTACAGGATAACTAGAGGGAAGGAAATGTGTACAGGATAACTAGGGGGAAGGAAATGTGTACAGGATAACTAGAGGGAAGGAAATGTGTACAGGATAACTAGAGGGAAGGAAATGTGTACAGGATAACTAGAGGGAAGGAAATGTGTACAGGATAACTAGAGGGAAGGAAATGTGTACAGGATAACTAGAGGGAAGGAAATGTGTACAGGATAACTTGAACTTGTGAATATCCTTTGCACACAGGCCCCACCCCTGTACAATGCTTATCAATATATCCCAGCCCCTCCCCCAGACATGTACATTCAAAATAGCAGTGGTGGTTGTGAGGTAGCAAGTATAATGTGTGACGAAGTGCAAGGTGTAATGTTCTGCATGTGGGTGCAACGTAGGGTGCTATTGGGTGTAATGTTCTGCATGTGGGTGCAACGTAGGGTGCTATTGGGTGTAATGTTCTGCATGTGGGTGCAATGTAGGGTGCTATTGGGTGTAATGTTCTGCATGTGGGTGCAACGTAGGGTGCTATTGGGTGTAATGTTCTGCATGCAGGTGCAACACTAGGGTGCTATTGGGTGTAATGTTCTGCATGCAGGTGCAACACTAGGGTGCTATTAGGTGTAATGTTCTGCATGTAGGTGCAACACTAGGGTGCTATTGGGTGTAATGTTCTGCATGCAGGTGCAACACTAGGGTGCTATTGGGTGTAATGTTCTGCATGCAGGTGCAACACTAGGGTGCTATTGGGTGTAATGTTCTGCATGCAGGTGCAACACTAGGGTGCTATTGGGTGTAATGTTCTGCATGCAGGTGCAACACTAGGGTGCTATTAGGTGTAATGTTCTGCATGTAGGTGCAACACTAGGGTGCTATTGGGTGTAATGTTCTGCATGCAGGTGCAACACTAGGGTGCTATTAGGTGTAATGTTCTGCATGCAGGTGCAACACTAGGGTGCTATCAGGTGTAATGTTCTGCATGCAGATGCAACACTAGGGTGCTATTGGGTGTAATGTTCTGCATGCAGGTGCAACACTAGGGTGCTGCCATTCAAGGTGGTTACCATGAGTACCATATATGGTGCTCCCCAAGCTGGCATGCTCCCTGAACATACACACACACCAGCCCACCTGTTCCACCTTCCTCTCAATATCCTTCAGAACACAAGGTGCTGTTGGCTTCTTGGCAGTTGTAATTTCATCTGGCGTTAGCTCCAAAGAGTTAAGCGACACCTCCTGTGGGGCCTGGGCACCCAACTTCCCTTTGCAGGCAAACAGTGGGGCATTCATAACCTCACAACAGCAAGTATCCTTACTACTATGAGGGACATTTCTAACCTCACATCCCTTACTAAGTGCTATGAGGGACAACTGTAACCTCACATTCCTTACTAAGTGCTATGAGGGACATTTCTAACCTCACATCCCTTACTAAGTGCTATGAGGGACAACTGTAACCTCACATCCCTTACTAAGTGCTATGAGGGACATTTCTAACCTCACATCCCTTACTAAGTGCTATGAGGGACATTTCTAACCTCACATCCCTTACTAAGTGCTATGAGGGACAACTGTAACCTCACATCCCTTACTAAGTACTATGAGGGACATTTCTAACCTCACACCTCACAACATCTCAAGTAAGGGCACTTACTACTAACAGATGTTTCTGTCGTGGACTTCACAGTCTGCTTGTTGAGTCGTATGATGTAGACATTCTTTGTGTTGTCATGTTGGCACGTGACAACATCAGGTATTGCCCTAAACATGTGATCAAGAGAGCCAAAGCCCCAGCAACGGTAATTTGCATAGCAACCAAAACGTTTTGCATAAGCTTCGCTGAATTTATCATGACGAAGCCCGTCAGAGTATGATAACAGAAGCTCCCTGAGCTGTGCCTTAAACCTGTCCGGCACCACGCACTGCGCCACTGTCGTGTTCTGCCGGCCTCTTGGTGGGGATTGTTTCTGCCTGCTTATCAATTTCTGGATGTGCTTGGTCGACTCATTACCTACTCCAAAAAGTACACAGTCGAGACCGTTTCTTTGAATTCGTACCGAATCACGCATATCTTCTAAGCACTCCAAAAGCGTCTTATACCCAAACGCTCTATACGGTAAAGCTCTCCCCAACAATTTTTCATAGTCATCGAGCAACTGTTTTTGGGTTCGGCCACTAGGGGCAGACAGCAGAATAGAACTGACAACGCGCTTCAAATCGCCGAATTCGAACTCTTTGGACATTTGTCACATGTGGTTTAGCGCATGCGCATACGCAGATGGTGAGTACTTGTATGCATGGCCGGAGAGGATACTACACGTAATAGCAGACAACGCTGGGCACCGCTAGCAGTTGAGTATGGAGCATACGAGCCTCTTATGGCTGGCAGTATCGATGGAACAGACACATTGCCTCATGACCGTGGAGTGGTTAGAGCCATACAGACCAAATGTTAGGTGGTATGATGTTCGCGGTGAGAATTGCCAAATGTATCGCCGTTTGTTTTAGACAGACCCAACAAGCAAGTACAAGGAGACCCCAAAAAGACACTGTTCGTCACGAGGCTGAACCACAGCACGACAGAAGGTGCGAATACGCCCGGCCCTAGTACTTAGGAATAATTTATTTGCTTATGCAGAGAAATTGAAGGAATTCTTTGTAGCGTATGGCAAGATTGAGCGATGCAGACTAGTTAGAGACATTGGTACACTGAAACAGTGCGTTCGTTCGTGCAACTGTTAGTGTTTGCTGTTATGCCTCAATTGCCTTTAGTGACCGGACGCTCAAAAGGTTATGCTTTTGTGGAATTCAAGCATAGAAGAGACGCTGAATCTGCATTCGTAGTGAGTTGGGGAGAGGAGGCGCTCCAAAACTATGCACCGTGTGTTCCGCAGAAGGCCCATAAAGCTATGATTGATGATGTTCAAATCTTGGTGGAGTACGAATGTGAAAGATCTTTGCGTGGGTGGATACCAAGACGATTTGGTGAGCCACACACATTATTACCAGTGGTTATTAATGCCCCAAAATGAACAGGGGGAGGATTTGGAGGCAAGAAGGAGTCGGGGCAGCTAAGGTTTGGAGGTCGGGACCGGCCCTTTAGGAAGCCGATGTAAGTGTTTTGTGGTGATAAGAAGTGTGTGTGCAAGATCTCACATGCTGTAGAATGTTGGACAGCCGGCCCTTGGGAAGAGGCAGAGAGGAGAGTTCTAGAGGGCAAAGATGGCAACATTAGACATAGATCTCATGCACTGTGAACTACTATGCTTGGGGGTCATGTGCTCATCATTTGGAATCATTAGAGGACCATGTCTCAACATGATGGAGACATCTTGATTCTGCAGTGGGCCTAAAAGCTTTTGGTCTTCACTAGTAACTTTTAGAAGCTCTTTGATCATATTTGGCCACTCAGCTAAGTCGGATAATTAAGAGACTGGTTTGGAATGTCACACTAAAAACATTTATTTAGTGTATGAAGGCTTTAATAACCACACTGGAAACAACTTTATGTAAAGTTAATATTGTGTGACTATATACTTATTAATATGGGTCAAAATTAAGGTTGATGATATTTGGAAATGCCTTACCTAACGATGGAATCAAATTGTTTTCACATTGGCTTCACTGTCACTCCTGCTGAGGTTAGAAAGCTCTCAGCTTGGGATAAGAAGGTGGTATGGGCTTCCTGAAGGTGGTATGGGCTTCCTGAAGGTGGTATGGGCTTCCTGAAGGTGGTATGGGCTTCCTGAAGGTAGTATGGGCTTCCTGAAGGTGGTATGGGCTTCCTGAAGGTGGTATGGGCTTCCTGAAGGTGGTATGGGCTTCCTGAAGGTGGTATGGGCTTCCTGAAGGTGGTATGGGCTTCCTGAAGGGGGTATGGGCTTCCTGAAGGTGGTATGGGCTTCCTGAAGGTGGTATGGGCTTCCTGAAGGTGGTATGGGCTTCCTGAAGGGGGTATGGGCTTCCTGAAGGGGGTATGGGCTTCCTGAAGGGGGTATGGGCTTCCTGAAGGTGGTATGGGCTTCCTGAAGGCTAGCGTCACACCTTGACAAATGCACCCAAATCCTGTGTAGTTAATATAATCATGATTTTATATTTATGGAACAGTTGCCAAGAAAATGGAAATGACACTTTGGTTGGCAATGAAATTGTGATTTTGTATGGCTGCCTCCTCAATATGCTTCACTCCCAGGATAGCACCTTAGTGTTTGGCTTTGTATTTGTAGAATGATGATGTAGTATGGGGGGGGGGGGGGGGGCATTATCCAGACTTATTGTGTGAGCTAAACTGCTTGTTATGTTTTGATTGTCTGAGACATGCTAAGTCCTCTGCAAATGGGCATCAAATATTTGACCTTCCATCACAGAGTTATATAAACCAGTTATAAAACATTTATTGCCTTGTCCATAATAGTAACAAGAAGCCCAAGATCAGTCAGATATTTAAATGTTGAAGACTTCATTTATTCCACCAGGGACATTGGGTATCATTTGAAAAAAAGGGTTGTTGCCATGGCACAAATTGTGTGTTTGTGTGTGTGTGTTTGTGTGTGTGTGTGTGTGTGTGTGTGTGTGTGTGTATGTGTGTGTGTGTATGTGTGTACAATTAATACATTTTCCTATCATTTGAAAGCATTGAATTAGACAGGAAATAAGCTCCCGCCGAAATATGGCCGGTATGCATGGTAACAAGCAGGATGGTACATTGGCGGGTTTGTTGCTTGGTTATTGGCGGGGGCAGCTGTAAGTGGCAGCTGACAGCACTGGTAAAAGCAGTTGCTGGAGACTGTTGTTCAGTCTAAGCGTTTGTGCACAGCAGAACCTACAAGCACCAGAATTTTTTTTTTGTATTTGGTTATTCTGTTTGTTGCCGAAGGGTAGCATTGTGTGTGTCCTATTACAACAGCAGATTCCATGACCGATGACAGATGACTCCTGGGTACAGAGAAGGCTGCAGCTGTTGGACTGTTTGTAGAATGTGTTCGATGTTGTATGTGGCTGGGCAGTGCTAGTTAGAGGTTTTTTCCCCAATGTATGGTGGATTTTTTCCTATTAGAGGTTTTTCCTATTAGAGGTTTTTCCATAAGGAGATGTGGGCGCATCTCTTTAAAAAAAAATACAGGTGTATGTTGAGCCCCCTGCCCAGCCTTGTGTGTTGTGAGATCATGTATTGTTGTTGTATGTGACGGTGGGATGTTGTGGAGGTGTTTTAGTGGTGGGTTGTGGTTGTTGTGCTGGTTGTATATCAGGTGCTATTATTAAGTTGGCGTGCACAGGCGATGCTGCACCAATTGTCATGTGATCTGGGAAGGGGGTACGTACCATGGAAGGCATGTGGCGGGAGATGCTAATTCCCAAATAATAAATTTAAATAACTTGAAAAAAAGGGCCACCGCAAAGATCTGGATATACCGTAAGTTAAATAAGCAGTCAATTAAAACATTTTACAACATATTATAATTGTGTGCAATGCCTCGCAAAAAACCATTCAGTCACAAGCAGAAGAAAGAGCAGCTGAAGCAAAAACGAGAGAAGAAGTTTGAAACTGGTGAATGGAAATTAGAGCACCTCTCGAGTTCATTACTTTTACTGAAAGTCATTGTGTAAATTTAGAGCCCCATCTGACCCATGTCGTAGTGCCCACATCAGCCAGACGAGAGCGCGTATCCGAAAATGCTTCTGGAAGCAGCTCAGAAGAAGAGGACATGCCAGTTGTAGACGTCGTAAAGGTAAACGAACAGCCGCTGCCCTATAGACCGGGCAGGAATTACGACCCTAACAGGTACACATTCCATTGGCACCTTCGAGCCCCCTCTACGTTCACCTTACATAGATACCGACTGCACTTTGAGCAAGAGTCTAAGGAGGCTATCGAAGAACGTAAGCAACTGGCCAGAACTGTACCTATCATACCGCTACCAGAGGTAAGTTTTTAATGGTTAGAGAAAATCTTTGTATGAAGGAACAATCTTAAGTTATAGACAGTAATGGAAGTTGGAGTTGAGGACATCTACAGGCCTGGCTCTGTTCTTGATCTTCCCAGAAGGCCTCCATGGGACTATCACATGACCAAGGCTGAAGTGGAGAAGAATGAGGAGAGTACCTTTAGGCAATACCTGAAGGCTATATACTCCCAACACACACCTGAAGAGCTTAGCTTCTTTGAGCATAACTTAGAAGTAAGGAGGGAGGTAGCAAGGGGGTGAGGTAGGGATGAAGAAGAGGGAGGGAGGGAGGTAGAGGAACAGGAGGAGAGGGGGTCAATGATAGTATTTCATGTGGCTGTCAGACCTGGCGCCAACTCTGGAGGGTTCTGGAAATATCAGACGTGCTGCTCCTCATAACGGATGTACGACACCCTGTAAGGGACCTTCTAATTGATGCACATTTCTCTTGCTTATTGCTCGAGTCCCAGGTGTTACACTTCTCTCCTGCGCTCTTCAAGTATGTTGCCGTGGAGCTTAAGAAACACGTGGTCCTTGTATTGAATAAGGTAGAGTTTCAAGGGAAAGCCCCTTTGTGATGTAATGGTCCTGTTCCCATCATCACCAGATTGATCTGGTACCACCAGAGGTTGTTGTTGCTTGGCGACATTACTTCCTTAACAAGTTTCCAGACCTGGATGTAATCTGCTTCACATCCTATCCAAAGGGGACCCAAGCTGCTAGTGAAGGTAGAACAGCCCAGCCCCACCCCCACCACACATACACATGCTCTACCATATATGGTCATTGCCCATATATGGTCATTGGTTCTGTAGTGAGGCTCAGATCTCGTGGTCACAAAGTAAGGAGGCGTGCAGCGGTGGGACCAGAGGAACTGTTCAAAGTTATAGAGACATTGTACAGAGATCGAAATAATGGTTTGTATATGTGTGTGCATGTGTGTGTATGTGCTGGTGTGCATGTGTGTATGTGCATGTGTGCACGTGTGTGTATGTGCTGGTGTGCATGTGTGTATGTGCTGGTGTGCATGTGTGTATGTGCTGGTGTGCATGTGTGTATGTGCTGGTGTGCATGTGTGTATGTGCTGTGTGCATGTGTGTGTATGTGCTGTGTGCATGTGTGTATGTGCTGGTGTGCATGTGTGTGTATGTGCTGGTGTGCATGTGTGTGTATGTGCTGGTGTGCATGTGTGCTGATATGGTGTACATTGGGGAAGGCTATTGGGTTGAAAACTCAAAGTTCCAAGAATCATTATTTTTTGTGTGCTTAATTAGATTACACTGGTGCTATAGATAGTTTTACCTATGAAAATTGAACATAAAAATTAATCGCTAGATCTTGGCGAACAAACACATGTTGTGATAGATAATGGGCAATACGTTGATTGCACACAAAAGTTTAACTGCATAAATTAGGCTCAGTGATGCTGCATTTAAACTCAGAATCAATTTAGAAGTGTTAATTTCAATCAGCATCGGGTGTTATAGCCATAGCAACTGGTTATATCGTGCGTCATGTTATAACCACTTATACTTTGTACAGAAGCCGCCTAACTTACATTTACTTGTTTTGCTAATAAAATAGTGTTTTACCATTGGTATTGGTGAGTGATTAATTACTTGAATAATTGATTAGAAATTTTCTGAAAGTTCTGATTGTAGCACTTTTGGTATATATTTGGGCTGTTACAATAGTCCTGTCCTCTACAAGGAAGTGTGGATGGAATTCCTCGGTAATGGAAGGTGTGAGATCATTGAGTAACACACATTTGGGGAACTTCTCAAGTTGTCCAACCCATGTGTTAAGAGTTTTTAATATGGCACACCTGGTGTGCAGTATGGTGTGCAGTATGGTGTGCAGTATGGTGTGCAGTATGGTGCACCTCGTCTGTGAACTGGAGCAATTATTGCAATTTGACTAGTTTCTTTCAATGAAGAGTGTTTAGATGGCACCTGGGGTGTTTAGATGGCACCTGGGGTGTTTAGATGGCACCTGGGGTGTTTAGATGGCACCTGGGGTGTTTAGATGGCACCTGGGGTGTTTAGATGGCACCTGGGGTGTTTAGATGGCACCTGGGGTGTTTAGATGGCACCTGGGGTGTTTAGATGGCACCTGGGGTGTTTAGATGGCACCTGGGGTGTTTAGATGGCACCTGGGGTGTTTAGATGGCACCTGGGGTGTTTAGATGGCACCTGGGGTGTTTAGATGGCACCTGGGGTGTTTAGATGGCACCTGGGGTGTTTAGATGGCACCTGGGGTGTTTAGATGGCACCTGGGGTGTTTAGATGGCACCTGGGGTGTTTAGATGGCACCTGGGGTGTTTAGATGGCACCTGGGGTGTTTAGATGGCACCTGGGGTGTTTAGATGGCACCTGGGGTGTTTAGATGGCACCTGGGGTGTTTAGATGGCACCTGGGATGTTTAGATGGCACCTGGGGTGTTTAGATGGCACCTGGGGTGTTTAGATGGCACCTGGAGTGTTTAGATGGCACCTGGGGTGTTTAGATGGCACCTGGGGTGTTATTTGACACCGGATTGTTGTGGAAAGTTGGATGTCAAGTGTGCTTCACACTAACCTTAATCTCTTTCCTGTCCCTTGGTGTCCCTTGGTGTCCCTTGGTGTCCCTTGGTGTCCCTTGGTGTCCCTTGGTGTGTGGTAATACCTAAGAGCTGGAAACTGTCAGTAAAAGGAGTGAGCAGGGAGCTAGTTGAGGGAGGGGGAGTGAGCAGGGAGCTAGCTGAGGGAGGGGGAGTGAGCAGGAAGCTAGTTGAGGGAGGGGGAGTAGGCATTTGTGGAGTGGACTGGGAACTAGAGTGGGCTGGAAGGACAAGTCATATGGGGGAGTTTTGGCACTTCTTGAATGTGTTGAATGGTGTGACCTGCATGTGATTTGGTGTACTACAGTTGACCTCACTAACTGGAAAAAAAAGCTTGACTCAAGAAACACTCTGACCTTGGCTTGTGGCAAGGGTGCTGCGAAAGCAGTAGAGGAGGAGGAGGAGGGGGAAGAGGAGGAGGGGGAGGAGGAGGAGGAGGATGAAGAAGAGAAAGAGGACAAAAAGCATCAAATGCGTATGTGTGACTTGTGATGTATCAGTACCCTCCCATCCATCATACCACTCCCATTGCACTATCGCACCACTCCAATTACACCACTCCTTCAGCTTCTGTGGCTCACGTTGAAGAGGTAGCTCCTGGAGTCATCACTATAGGAATGATTGGTAAGGTTTGTAGTCTGGCCCTATGCCCTGACTATGTGGCTTCACTAACAGGTCACCCCAATGTGGGCAAATCTTCTATTATTAATGGAATAATGGGGAAGAAGGTTAGTGCACTGTTGTGGCTTTGTTGCATGTTTGTTGTTGATACTTGCTATGGCTTTGTTGCTATGGCTTTGTTGTTGATACTTGCTATGGCTTTGTTGCTATGGCTTTGTTGTTGATACTTGCTATGGCTTTGTTGCTATGGCTTGTTGCTATGGCTTTGTTGTTGATACTTGCTATGGCTTTGGTAGCATATGAGCAGTCATGGTGACTATGTGTGGAGATAACTTTTCACTGGCCCCCCCCCCCCCTCCCCATCCCCGGCAGTATGTTAGTGTGTCGCGCACCCCTGGCCACACCAAACACTTCCAGACCATTTTTCTGACACAAACAGTTCGACTATGTGATTGTCCAGGTTTAATCTTTCCATCTTTGATCAACAGGCAACTTCAGGTGTGTTCTCTCTTATGCAAATGCACTTCTTATGTGGTATCTCATCCCCTAAAGGTGCTGTGTTGCATGTACCCGATTGCTCAGGTCAGAGAGCCTTTTACGATAGTTGGTTACTTGGCCCAAAGGGTGCCTCTTGTTGAGATTCTGAAGTTAAAGCATCCTGTGGAGGAACATAGGCTAGAAGACAAGGCCACATCAGCTACACATAGGCTAGAGGATGAGGCCACATCAGCTACACATAGGCTAGAGGATGAGGCCACACCAGCTACACATTTGTGGACTGCATGGGATATTTGTGATGGTGGGTTATGGCATATGTTGTGGTGGTTATATGAAGTCTCCCCCCCCCCCCCCCCCCTTCCTTGTGCTGTCAGCTTGGGCCGAGCAGTGTGGCTACCTTACAGCCAAGGCAGCTAGACCAGACTCACACAGGGCAGGTGAGCTGTTCACATAACCAAACTTGCACAATGTACACCTGTTTCCATAGCCAACAGCATTTTGAGGCTAGCCACGGATGGGAAGATCAGTATGTATTTTAGACCACCTGGCTTCTCCCTTGAGAAAGGTCACTTGCTGTAGTCAGCTGAGATGTAGCACCATTACACAATTCGTTACTTTCTGTAGCGGTGTGGGCATCCCATCCAGAGGTGCAGGAGATCATAGAACTGCAAAGTCTAGGTATGCCTACTTCTGCAAAGGAAGAGACTACAACAAAGAAACAAGAACACCCACCCATCTTCATAACACAAGATAATAAGTTTTCATTACTGATGGACCTCGATTGCTAAATGTGCACTGCAGTTATAACAGCTATTGGCTACTTTTGCTGTGTTGTCATAGTTATGGTTGTTGTTTTTGTTGATTTTCCATCTTCAGTGTAGACAGTGTGGTTGGTGGTGCAGTGTAACTGTAGAGGTCAATAGAACAACTGGGGATCAGGTGACCTGTGTCATCCTGTGGGTGTGGCTGAGAAATGGTGATGTCACCATCATGAAGGTCAGGAACATGAGGGAGTGGCATGGGAGGGAGTGTTCCTTGGTCAGCCTGCCCTTGGCTCTGAGTGGCAACACCGGCCACAAGTGGGGGCTCTGGGGGTGGTGTCAGCAAGGTCTGGTAATAACTGTCTGTGTATTTTAATTGCTCATCATCGGGCACTTGTTGGTGGACATCTTGTGTAGAGTTGTGAGATTTACCATATTGCATCTCCTGAGTCAACTGGGTTTCATCCATCTGTTGGAGGTACAACTGTCCCTGTACAGAGCCCTGGGGTTTGTCCATCTGTTGTAGGTACAACTCTCCCTGTACAGAACTCTGAGGTTCATCCATATGTTGGAGGTACAACTGTCCCCCCTGGGGTTCATCCATGTGTTGGAGGTACAACTGTCCCCCCTGGGGTTCGTCCCTGTGTTGGAGGTACAACTGTCCCTGTGCAGAGCCCTGGGGTTCATCCATGTGTTGGAGGTACAACTGTCCCCCCTGGGGTTCATCCATATGTTGGAGGTACAACTGTCCCCCCTGGGGTTCGTCCCTGTGTTGGAGGTACAACTGTCCCTGTGCAGAGCCCTGGGGTTCATCCATGTGTTGGAGGTACAACTGTCCCTCCTGGGGTTCATCCATGTGTTGGAGGTACAACTGTCCCTCCTGGGGTTCATCCATGTGTTGGAGGTACAACTGTCCCTGTGCAGAGCCCTGGGGTTCATCCATGTGTTGGAGGTACAACTGTCCCTCCTGGGGTTCATCCATGTGTTGGAGGTACAACTGTCCCTGTGCAGAGCCCTGGGGTTCATCCATGTGTTGGAGGTACAACTGTCCCCCCTGGGGTTCATCCATGTGTTTGTGTTGTGAATGTCGGGTGCCCATCTCGTACTCTTCCTCATGAGCATAGTAACTTTGATCACCATCTTGTGCAAAGTGCTGGTGTGTGTCATCTGAGGACTGGTACTCATTTTCTTCTGCAAAACCTTGAGATGGTTGTACAGTCAGCCCCAGTGGGTAAAGATAGTTTGCTGATAGATGGTCATTCTGACTTGGTGGATGTGATGATATATTTGCGGTAACTTCATTTTCTGTGATTGGTTCAATCTTCTGCTTTAACAGCACAGTTAGATGACGATGTCTGTTCAGACGATGGTGGTATTGAGGGGGTTCTTGTACTGCAATGTGGGACCACATAAGCTAATAGTCTGCATGTGTGCATGTGTACCTTGGCTGTGTGCATGTGTACCTTGGCTGGCAAACTTCTTTTTAGCATCTCGTTGCTCCTGCAAGAATGTAGGAGGGGTGAGGGTGTGGGTGACGTGAGGATGTAGGAGGGTGAGGGTGTGGGTGACGTGAGGATGTAGGAGGGGTGAGGGTGTGGGTGACGTGAGGATGTAGGAGGGGTGAGGGTGTGTGATGTGAGGATGTAGGAGGGTGAGGGAAAGTGGTAAAGCATGCAGTGAATATTAGCAAGCAACAAATCCTTACATTATAGAGTTGCAGTTCAAGAGCATTGTTGCGTTTGGTGACTGTGCGCACCAGTGCACAGGAGTAGCAGAGACCAATACTGAGTAGGATCAAGCCATCATACCACCATCCCATCTTCCTCCTCCCCACACACCACACTCCCTGTGTTACCATAAGATGACAATCACAGGTATCAGCACAGCTGATGTCTGTAAAAACTTGAACACAGTCTGTGCAGCAGATGGAAAAGTGACGACCACATTAGCCACCACTTGAAGCATGTTAGGCAGGTCTCTGCAGAGAGGATAATGAGCAAGGCTTTAGGGCAGCCATTGTTACATACCTGAAGGGACCACACCCAGTAGAGGGATTGAGAGAGGCTAGTGTGTAGGTTATGGGCAGTGTGCACAGGAATAAGGTGAGGGTCAGAAGCCCCATGTAAAAGTTTTTGGTGGAGGCAACAGGGAAGAGAGTGTTTGGAGGTTTGTTGAAGAAGTACACTGCAAAAGCTCTGAAGTAGAAGATGGTAATTAGCTTCAGGGTGTTGATAATGGGCAGCAGAGGGCAGAACAGCATCCCTAGCCTGTCAGTAACTGTCATGGCTGACAACGCAGCATAAATGTTTGGTCTCACCACACAAGACCTTGCCCGTAGACCAGCTGCAGTATGTTGTTGGCTAGTTCGAATTCTGCCAAGCCAAGCTACAAACAAACCACACCTCCTATGACTGCACATGCCTCAGTGAGCCACTCACCCACACTGTCAACAATTTACAAAGATTCATCTTTACCAGTGCCCAACGCACTCCATCAGACACCACAACCCCTAGGAGCTCTGCAGCCAGGTGTGTGATAGAGAGACGATACATGGCTTGACCCACTTCTGTCTCCCAGCAACAACCTGCACTGCCAGCAGTCGCCTGTGGTCACAACACAACCATTGAGCCATGCACATAAAAAGGGGACTCAAGGGGTTAACTGACACACTCCTTGCTGACTGTTAGCAGTGAGATGATTACAACGTATAGGCTTGACAGATAGAGCAGGAACATGCTGTGGGTGTGGCATTGGTTACAGTGGTGAATGCTGGGTACACATACACCCTACACACACATTTATCAGTTGTCATTTGGTTGGTCCGATTTATAGTTCGTAAGTTTTGATAAGAATTTTGTAAGAACATTATATAAATGTCCACTACATTTTCTGAGTGCAAAAAATAATTTAATGTCACAAGAATTTTTTTGAATTGCAAAGCATCTATATGTATCGATTATGCGGTAAAGAAGTTCAGCTTTTACAAACTCTATTAGTAAATAAGAGGAACAAAAATAGTCATATAACATATCCTAACATATCCTAACATATCCTAACATATCCTAACCGAGAAAGTTTTATTTTGAGTGCAGTTCTTGGTTCATACTTCTCAAATATCTCTGCGATGAAGAATATCCATGGAAAGAAGAAGTTGACTAATGCAACCACAGCCTGAGCCTGCAACACGACATACAATGAAGGACATTGTGCATGTGCATGTGTGTGTGTGTGTGTGTGTGTGCGTGTGTGTGCGTGTGTGCATGTGCATGTGTTTGTGTGTGTGTGCATGTGCATGTGTTTGTGTGTGTGTGCATGTGCATGTGTTTGTGTGTACACGTGTATGTGCATGTGTGTGTGTGCATGTGCATGTGTGTGCATGTGCATGTGTGTGTGTGCATGTGCATGTGCATGTGTGTGTGTGCATGTGCATGTGCATGTGTGTGTGTGCATGTGCATGTGTGTGTGCATGTGCATGTGTGTGTGTGTGCATATGTGTGTGTGTGTGTGTGTGTGTGTGTGTGTGTGTGTGTGTGTGTGACTCACTAAAAAGGATGACAGAAACTTCAGAAATTGTGGAAGGCCCTGTGTAGCACTGGTGATGGAGACATTGGTATTAGTGGTGTGCTCCACAGCTAGGTAGATGCAGTAGCTTGAGGCTGCTACCAGCAGCACAATGACCACATTAGTGAAGATCCGAAGCCAAAACAGAAGACTAAGTGCTGAATATCTAGACAGAAGTGATCTGCATTCCCTGGGCATTCCCCGAGCATTCAATAACATTATTTACCTCTCTGATGAGATGATTTCCTTATTCTTGGTCTCTGTCATGGCTTCCTAATGGGTGAGCTTTCCTTATATCAGCACTTCACAGGGGACAAAGTACCTTGATGGAAATCAATATTAGTTTCTTTGTACAACGGGCAGTATCCACGCTGGTAATGGTGTAGTCCCAGCTGCTGAGTGCCCTTCTGGCCACTAGGAAGGTCACAGCTGAGGCTTGGCCCACCACCTTATATGCACCAGCAAGACTGAAAACAGATGGGTGTGGTCAACAAAGAAGACATCATCGCATCACTCACGTGAATAGCAACAGCAGCAGGCTGGCTAGAAAGGCTGATGCAATGGTCAGCAGATATGCTAGTGATATGTTGTAGCTGCTGGTATGAGTGCTACTTGGTACAATGGATGAATTTGCTCCATAGTAGTAACCATAGAACAACACAGAATACTCAAACACATAGCCCTGGTGGAGAGTGAAGGTACCCTTCTGTACACCAGGGAGCCACAGCCCAGCATTGGCAATACCTTCCCATCAAAAATAAAGGAGTATGCAGACTGCGTGGCCCTCACAGATGCTGGAACTTCAAGTCCATTTCCTACTAGTAACTGGGTGGGAGGAGGAGAGGTAATGGGACTGATGGATGAGTGGTCACGAGCACTCACCTGTGGCACCACTATAAAGCTGAATATTAGAACAGTCAGGGATATGTTGAGCACACACAGCCATCGCAAGAACACAAAGAATGAAGCCACACCAGACCCAAAATGGCCTGCACCAAGGTACATTACCACGGTAACCCTTGCACTCTTTACTGTACCTTCAATCTTCCTTATGATGGACCTCCAAACTGTCAGAAGCTGCAAGGCTGTGTTCCATATGCTAACGACTTTTGCAATGAACTAGAGAATGCCATCAGTTAACAGAGATTACGTAACGGAGCACGTGCACACCTGGGATGAGGAGTCTTTTATGGTGTCAAACCTATTCAAATGATCGACATATTTGGACATATTTTGTTTGTAACGCCTGCGTGCAGGAGGGGGTAAATCCTAAATCAGCACACACCAATAACTAACTGCACGGCTGCAAGTTTCATCTCCATGGGCCATGGCTGGGCTCTGAAGCTATCAATTATCTTCCTCTGCTCTTTAACAAACTCATTAATCTCAGTGGCACTGTTAGATTCGAGCAAGGGCGGATTAGAGGCTATATCGACGGCTTGCAAGTAGTTTTCCAATCTATATTTAAAAAAAAAACAACGTTACGAGATAGTTATTTTCTACATTTGTAAACAGCTAGGGATCTCACCTTGTTTGGCGAAGTAGCCTGCGAGTGCGACGCAATTTCTGTTTTTTGCCATATGGCTCGATTTGTGGTGACGCTGTACAAATGTGTGATACAATAATATTCATGAGCTGTGGTTTTGAGAAGCTATGCCAAAAATGCCAGCTTTCGTTTAATATACGGAGAGAATACCGATATATTTTCCCTCGTCTAACAGATAATCTGAGTACACTTGTGTTGTTAGGAGGTTGTGATGCGACACCATTAAAGACTACCGGTGTAGTACCTCGTTAGAAACATATTACAACTGAACTACAGCAGCATCAAAAAGTATGTCGGTGGAAGGCGGGACAGCTCCGAGGCTGTCGTTCTCCAAGCTGTCACGGATGCTAAGTATGTACATGTACCCAAAACATATTTGTTTGTGAGAGGGGGGGACTTCAAGTTTTCAATACAGTTGCCCATAGTTGCCGCCCCTTTGCCCCTTCACGGGTGGCTTATACTAGGGTTAGGGAATGGTGTGTGCGTGTGGTGGACTCACCCATTTTCCGTGCTCAGCAACACTAGAGTACACAATCGGACGCCTGTCGCTAAGCGGGTGTTGCCTGAAGCTATATTGGGCATTCCCGCGCCGCGTATGTGGGGGTGTGGCATGAAGTGTGAGAGAGACGGTGAAATTATGCTTCACCGTTTGTGACCACCATCGCAGATATGCGCCACAGGGACTATGATAAGGTGCAGGATATGCTGGACACTCGAGTCCCTCTTCATAACGAGGAGGCTTTCCAACATGGCATCAAATTGAAGGCTAAGGTATTTGGAGAACGTATAAGCGTTATGGACAAAACGCACAGCACCTTTTACTCTAGTTCATTGGGAGCTTAGAGATTGCGAAGCCTGCTGGAAAGATCGACATCATAACGGCTATGCGCAAGATAAGGGTAAGTGTTGTGTTTGGTGGGGGGGGGGGGGGGGGGGAAGAAGGGGGAGGGGAAGGGCCTAATGTATGTCATTAGGCGGCTTTATTATTCCCCCATCAAAGTGGGCAGATAGGGGTGGAGTCTACGATGCGTGTTTATATGTTGCTATGGCGACCCCATCACCTTAATGTACATACATCATGTAGTATGAATACAAGTCCAAGGGCATCAAGAAAGTTAGGGCACAACTGGAGATATCCACTGCTGGAGTCAAGGTCACCAAGAGAAAGAGAATGGTATGTGCTTGTTGATGCCCACCCACTAAACCCTTCACTGCCTTCCTCAGAGAAGAAGAGCGTACACAGAAGCTGAGCTGTTAATCATGCAGCACCCTATTTACAGGTCAGTTGGTCACTGAAGCCTATTGCATTGTTATTACATCATGGGCTTTGCAGGGTCTTCTATGTCTCACATGATTCCCAAGACCTTAAAATATTCAGTTACATAACACGAGAAGTAGCAGACAACGCATTTCGATGCAATGTTTTCAAAGCGTACAAAAATGTAAGAATATGTGTGTGCAGATGTGAATGTGTGTGCGTATCATATGTGAGGTGCATGTATGTGGTGTTGATGAAAATGGTGATTGCGTGTCTGTCACATGACTACCAGCTATATTTGTGATCACCTGACTGTCACCTGACCTATCATAACCAGAGCATGGCACTACACATAGTTCGCAGTCTTGGTCAGGCTTTTGAGGTATGCCACAAGCTAAATCCACGCCCAGGAAAAAAGTCTGTTGAGGAAGAGGAGCCTGCTAAGACTGGGGAGGAGGGAAGCAGCAAGACTGGGGAGGAGGGAGGCAGCAAGACTGTTGAAGGAGGAAGTAAGACTGGGGAAGAGGGTAAAGACACCCAGAAGGTGCAAGCCATGCGGGGTGATGATACGAGTGCAGGTCAGGACAAAGGTTGGGCAACGACTGAGCCACTAGCTCCTGAGAAGTCTTCAGATCTCTTAGAGTTTGACCCATTTGGACCTTTGTTTCCTAATGATGTATCCAATGGCAACACTGCACCATATATGCCTGTTGTACCAAGTGTTACACAGACTCCTTCATATCAATCATATGCTAGCAGGCCACGCCCACGTGCACAACAGGTAGGATTGTGTGCTTTAGACTTGTTCTATTCCTCCTATCACTCACTCATCCCCTTCCTCCTATCACTCACTCATCCCCTTCCTCCCATCCTTAGACGGTGATTCAGGAGAACCCGTTCACAGAAGCCCCCAAAGAGGGCAGGTTAAGTCCTACCATCTCTCTAGGGGAACCCCTGGGATTAGATGTTGCAAAAACAGTGAACCCTTTTGGTTCTGAGGAAACTGACAGTGCAGCAGCACCACCATCCATGTGGGAGATGGAGAAGCAACAGCTATGCTCCCAGCTCACACTCCTGGGACAGCAGCTGCAAGCTGAGACGACAGCAAGGATGGAGGCCCAAGTAAGAGGGGGGAGGGGCCATGGGCTATAGGCAGTCTAGACACACCCATAGCTATGTAACAGACCTGAGGAAGGTGTGGTCTAGCTAATGATGAGAGGGAGGGGCTTAATAGAGACACTCCTTGTCCCCAGGCCCAAGTCCACCACTTGTTGGCCCAAAACAAGGAACTCCTGGCACATATGCAGAAGCTGATTATACAGATCCAACAGCTGCAGACCATACAAGCTGTCTCAAGCAAAACTCCTGTCAATAATACTGAATTGCCTATGGGAGACCTGCTGTTGGATCCCATTGAGGCACCGGTTGCCGTAGTTGCAACATGAACTGCAAATGGAACTATTTCAATGTTTGAGGCCCAATCTTATTTTACACAACATAGCTATCCTGTTTTTCAAACCGTTTATTGTTGGCACTGTGTATAGCAATCTGTGTGCACAGATCTAATACGTGTGTAACTGTTAGTTTTTATCCATTCTCAATGCACAGTGATGTCATTGTCATTAGGAATTTTCTGTCTCTTGAAATCTGTGCAGAAGATAGGAGCTGTTTGCAACAACTTATATTGAACACACCTCCCTTAATATTTACATTCAACACACCTCGCCTACACCACCCTCACACTCCACCCTCATACTCCACCCTCACACACCACCCTCACACTCATACTCCCCTCACCATCATGCAGTACAACTTTCATGCTACAAGGGAATGTCCTTCTTGCCCAGTGTGATGTAACATGTAGGGCACATCAGTAATCTAGCCCTTAACTTTAGTGGGAGGAGCCATGGCCCCTCACCAGGTGATATCCACCCACTGCCACCTCCTCCCCAGTTCTCCCCAACCTATTACTAAATCACTCGCCAACATACTGGCATTGAGGACATGAATAGAAGACTGTTTGCCCCTCATCAGCAGATCGGGTTTGTTGTGTGGAATAGGTCATCTGCTCGTGACCACACCTTGTGCACCTTCTATCAACCTGGAAAGAGGGGAATGGTCACGTCTGATCCCACTGATTAATGATCTCTGACTAGAGGGCCCTCTCCTTTCTTCACAGATGTCACTTTGCCTTGTCTGATTGCGAACAGCCTACATGAATATTCCTCACATTGACCAGCTACAGAGGGTGAATTGACACTGGCACACAATTTGACCGTACTTTGCTCATACCCGAACACTTCTGCTGATGTCCACAGAGTCTGCATTCTACAAAGTCAAGGTTTCCCAGAGGCAAGATAGTCCCGCAAAAAGGACAGAATAATGGGTCGGTGTGAAATACTTGTACATGCGACATCTTTATTTGAAAACTTTACTATAGGACGATACCGATATTCGATAAATTGGACTGCGGCGCGGATCCGAAGGGAATAAGGCAATAATTATGTCTGAGGAGACGGCAGTTAGAAGGCGAATAAAGAAGGCTGTAAGGCATCAGAAATCATTAGCTTGTCATTGCTATGCATCGCCTTTAGGATGAAGAACAGTCACCGCAAAGTCCAGCAGCTGCAGTCAGTACCGAGCCTTGTGAACATCCATCACTGTTGAATAGAACTAGGCCTACTTACGAGAGGGATGTTGTGACGTGGTTTCCTCGACATAATGGGAAACCGTGGATACCCTATACATTCGAGGTTGACGCATTATGGGTTGCCATGGTAGTAGTAGGGTTCCTGACGAGATTCTGGCGGTTGGACTTTCCCTGTCATGTTGTGTGAGTGCAGTGGTAGCCAGTGTCTGTCACTGCACATTTGTCTACGTCTTTAGGTTTGATGAAGTCCATTTTGGAAAGTTTGCGAGTTACTATTTAAACGGGCAGTTTTTCTTTGATGTCCATCCGCCTCTTGGGAAATTGTTATTCGCATTTATTGGTGAGAGGCATATACAAACAGTGTTCATGCGGCATGTAAGTTGTTTGGTTTACATATCAAAGGTTACCTCTGTGGCTATGATGGATCTTTCTTGTTTCCTAACATTGGAGTGGGTAAGCTACCTGTGTGTGTATGTGTGTGTGTGTGTGTGTGTGTGTGTGTGTGTGTGTGTGTGTGTGTGTGTCTCTCTGTGTTAGTACCTACCATTGTTGTATTCTGTGCTAGACTTCCCCCCAAATGTTCCTTATGTCATGATGCGAGCACTGTCAGCCATGGCTGGCAGTCTGTTGATACCGTGTGTGTATCAGGTAAGATAATATTATATGTGTAAACACTCTGACCTCTTCTACATTACCTATGACCTCCACATTCACCACCCACTGCCCCACCCTCCCAATGCTCCACCTTCCCATTCACCCATCTCTCCCCTTCCCACCCACTCCACTTCCCACATCTCTCCCACCCTTCCACGTCTCTCTCTCTCTCTCCCTCTACCTGCTCACCTTTCTCCCTGCCCTTCAGATAGTGATTGAGATGGGGTTTTCTTCACGTGTTGCCTTTCTTGCTGGAGTATTCACTATTTTGGGTGGGTAGTTGGAATGCATTGTTAGTCTTATGAAGTTGTCTTGTCCCTCCTCCCCCTCCTCCTCCTCCTCCTCCTCCTCCTCCTCCTCCTCCTCCTCCTCCTCCTCCTCCTCCTCCTCCTCCTCCTCCTCCTCCTCCTCCTCCTCCTCCTCCTCCTCCTCCTCCTCCTCCTCCTCCTCCTCCT